>CM037861.1:35082842-35548206 GCA_021292105.1 Anadara kagoshimensis
CGTTTCCATAAGTTCCCATTACCGTTATCACCGTTGCCATAAAGTCCCTTATTACTTTATCCACCGTTTCATAATGTCCCTTATTGCTCTTATCACGTTTCCATAAGGTTCCTTATTACTGTTATCACAAGTTGCATAAGTCCCTTATTACCGTTATCACCATTTGCATAAAGTCCCTTATTACCGTTATCACCGTTTGCATAAAGTCCTTTAATACCGTTATCACCGTTTGCATAAAGTCCCTTATTACCGTTTTCACCGTTTGCATAAATTCCCTTTTTACCGTTATCACCGTTTACATAAAATTCCTTACTACCGTTATCACTGTTTGCATAAAATCCCTTATTACCGTTATCACCGTTTGCATAAAAATCCTTGATTATCATTATCACCTTTGCATAAAGTCCCTTTTTACCGTTATCATCGTTTGCATAAAGTCCCTTATTACCGTTATCACCGTTTCCATAAAGTTCCTTATTACCGTTATCACGTTTGCATAAAGTCCCTTATTACCGTTATCACTGTTTGCATAAATCCCTTATTACCGTTATCACCGTTTGCATAAAATCCTTGTTATCATTATCACCATTTGAATAAAAGTCCCTTTTGCCGTTATCATCGTTTGCATAAAGTCCCTTATTACCGTTATCACCGTTTGCATAAGTCCCTTATTACCGTTATCACCGTTTGCATAAAGTCCCTTATTACCGTTATCATCGTTTGCATAAAGTCCCTTATTACCGTTATCATCGTTTGCATAAAGTCCCTTTTTACCGTTATCATCGTTTGCATAAAGTCCCTTATTACCGTTATCACCGTTTCCATAAAGTCCCTTATTACCGTTATCAACCGTTTGCATCAAGTCCCTTATTACCGTTATCAACGTTTACATAAATTCCCTTACTACCGTTATCACTGTTTGCATAAAATCCCTTATTACCGTTATCACCGTTTGCATAAAAATCCTTGATTATCATTATCACCATTTGCATAAAAGTCCCTTTTCCGTTATCATCGTTTGCATAAGTCCCTTATTACCGTTATCACGTTTCATAAAATTCCTTATTACCGTTATCACCGTTTCCATAAAGTCCCTTATTACTATTAACACCGTTTCCATAAAGTCCTTATTGCTCTATCACCGTTTCCATAAGGTTTCTTATTACGTTATCACAAGTTGCATAAAGTCCCTATTACCGTTTCACCATTTGCATAAGTCCCTTATTACCGTTATCACCGTTTGCATAAGTCCTTTATTACCGTTATCACCGTTTGCATAAAGTCCCTTATTACCGTTTCACCGTTTGCATAAATTCCCTTTTTACCGTTATCACCATTTGCATAAAAGTCCCTTATTACTATTATCACTGTTTGCATAAAGTCCCTTATTACCGTTATCACATTTGCATAAATCCCTTATTACCGTTATCACCGTTTGCATAAAGTTCCTTGTTAATATTATCACCGTTTGCATAAAGTCCCTTATTACTTAATCACCGTTTGCATTGTCCCTTATTACCGTTATCACCGTTTGCATAACGTTCCTTATTACTATTATCACCGTTTGCATGAAATCCCTTATTACCGTTATCATCGTTTGCATAAAGTCCCGTACTACCGTTTTCACCGTTTGCAAAAATTCCCTTATTAACGTTATCACCGCTGCATAAAGTCCCTTATTACCGTTATCACAGTTTGCATAAAGTCCTGTACTACCGTTTTCACCGTTTGCATAAAGTCCTTTATTACCGTTATCACCGTTTGCATAAAGTCCTTATTACCGTTATAACCGTTTGCATAAAGTCCTTTATTACTATTATCACCGTTTGCATAAAGTTCCTTATTACCATTATCACCGTTTGCATCAAATTCTCTTATAACCGTTATCACCGTTTGCATAAAGTCCCTTATTACTATTATCACCATTTACATAAAGTCCCTTATTACAGTTATCATCGTTTGCATAAAAGTCCCTTATTACCGTTATCACTGTTTGCATAAAGTCCTTTATTACTGTTATCACCGTTTGCATAAAGCCCCTTATTACCGTTATCACTGTCTGCATAAAGTCCCGTACTACCGTTATCACCGTTTTCATAAAATCCCTTATTACCGTTATCACCGTTTGCATAAAAGTCCCTTATTACCGTTATTACCGATTACATAAAGTCCCTTATTACCGTTTTCACCGTTTACATAAATTCCCTTACTACCGTTATCACTGTTTGCATAAAAGTCCCTTATTACCGTTATCACCGTTTGCATAAAAGTCCCTGATTATCATTATCACCATTTGCATAAAAGTCCCTTATTACTGTTATCACCGTTTGCATGAAGTCCCTTATTACCGTTATCACCGTTTGCATAAAAATCCTTGATTATCATTATCACCATTTGCATAAAAGTCCCTTTTTACCGTTATCATCGTTTGCATAAAGTCCCTTATTACCGTTATCACCGTTTCCATAAAGTTCCTCATTACCGTTATCACCGTTTCCATAAAGTCCCTTATTACTATTAACACCGTTTCCATAATGTCCCTTATTGCTCTTATCACCGTTTCCATAAGGTTCCTTATTACTGTTATCACAAGTTGCATAAAGTCCCTTATTACCGTTATCACCATTTGCATAAAGTCCCTTATTACCGTTATCACCGTTTGCATAAAGTCCTTTATTACCGTTATCACCGTTTGCATAAAGTCCCTTATTACCGTTTTCACCGTTTGCATAAATTCCCTTTTTACCGTTATCACCGTTTACATAAATTCCCTTACTACCGTTATCACTGTTTGCATAAAATCCCTTATTACCGTTATCACCGTTTGCATAAAAATCCTTGATTATCATTATCACCATTTGCATAAAAGTCCCTTTTTACCGTTATCATCGTTTGCATAAAGTCCCTTATTACCGTTATCACCGTTTCCATAAAGTTCCTTATTACCGTTATCACCGTTTGCATAAAGTCCCTTATTACCGTTATCACTGTTTGCATAAAATCCCTTATTACCGTTATCACCGTTTGCATAAAAATCCTTGATTATCATTATCACCATTTGAATAAAAGTCCCTTTTTACCGTTATCATCGTTTGCATAAAGTCCCTTATTACCGTTATCACCGTTTGCATAAAGTCCCTTATTACCGTTATCACCGTTTGCATAAAGTCCCTTATTACCGTTATCATCGTTTGCATAAAGTCCCTTATTACCGTTATCATCGTTTGCATAAAGTCCCTTTTTACCGTTATCATCGTTTGCATAAAGTCCCTTATTACCGTTATCACCGTTTCCATAAAGTCCCTTATTACCGTTATCACCGTTTGCATCAAGTCCCTTATTACCGTTATCAACGTTTACATAAATTCCCTTACTACCGTTATCACTGTTTGCATAAAATCCCTTATTACCGTTATCACCGTTTGCATAAAAATCCTTGATTATCATTATCACCATTTGCATAAAAGTCCCTTTTTACCGTTATCATCGTTTGCATAAAGTCCCTTATTACCGTTATCACCGTTTCCATAAAGTTCCTTATTACCGTTATCACCGTTTCCATAAAGTCCCTTATTACTATTAACACCGTTTCCATAAAGTCCCTTATTGCTCTTATCACCGTTTCCATAAGGTTTCTTATTACTGTTATCACAAGTTGCATAAAGTCCCTTATTACCGTTATCACCATTTGCATAAAGTCCCTTATTACCGTTATCACCGTTTGCATAAAGTCCTTTATTACCGTTATCACCGTTTGCATAAAGTCCCTTATTACCGTTTTCACCGTTTGCATAAATTCCCTTTTTACCGTTATCACCATTTGCATAAAAGTCCCTTATTACTATTATCACTGTTTGCATAAAGTCCCTTATTACCGTTATCACCATTTGCATAAATTCCCTTATTACCGTTATCACCGTTTGCATAAAGTTCCTTGTTAATATTATCACCGTTTGCATAAAAGTCCCTTATTACTATAATCACCGTTTGCATTAGTCCCTTATTACCGTTATCACCGTTTGCATAACGTTCCTTATTACTATTATCACCGTTTGCATGAAATCCCTTATTACCGTTATCATCGTTTGCATAAAGTCCCGTACTACCGTTTTCACCGTTTGCAAAAATTCCCTTATTAACGTTATCACCGCTGCATAAAGTCCCTTATTACCGTTATCACAGTTTGCATAAAGTCCTGTACTACCGTTTTCACCGTTTGCATAAAGTCCTTTATTACCGTTATCACCGTTTGCATAAAGTCCCTTATTACCGTTAAAACCGTTTGCATAAAGTCCTTTATTACTATTATCACCGTTTGCATAAAGTTCCTTATTACCATTATCACCGTTTGCATCAAATTCTCTTATAACCGTTATCACCGTTTGCATAAAGTCCCTTATTACTATTATCACCATTTACATAAAGTCCCTTATTACCGTTATCACCGTTTGCATAAAGTTCCTTATTAATATTATCACTGTTTGCATAAAGTCCCTTATTACCGTTATCACCGTTTGCATAAAGCCCCTTATTACCGTTATCACTGTCTGCATAAAGTCCCGTACTACCGTTATCACCGTTTGCATAAATTCCCTTATTACCGTTATCACCGTTTGCATAAAGTCCCTTATTGCCGTTATCACCGTTTTTATAAAAGTCCCTTACTACCGTTATCACTGTTTGCATAAAGTCCCTTATTACTGTTATCACCGTTTGCATAAAGTCCCTTATTACCGTTATCACCGTTTGCATAAAAGTCCCTTATTACCGTTATTACCGATTACATAAAGTCCCGTACTACCGTTTTCACCGTTTGCATAAATTCCCTTATTAACGTTATCACCGCTGCATAAAGTCCCTTACTACCGTTATCACTGTTTGCATAAAGTCCCTTATAACCGTTATCACCGTTTGCATAAAGTCCCTTATTGCCGTTATCACCGTTTGCATAAAAGTCTATTATTACCGTTATTACCGATTACATAAAGTCCCTTATTACCGTTTTCACCGTTTCCATAAATTCCCTTATTACCGTTATCACTGTTTGCATAAAAGTCCCTTATTACCGTTATCACCGTTTGCATAAATGTCCCTCCTGATTATCATTATCACCATTTGCATAAAAGTCCCTTATTACTGTTATCACCGTTTGCATAAAAGTCCCTGATTATCATTATCACCATTTGGATAAAAGTCCCTTATTACCGTTATTACCGTTTGCATAAAGTTCCTGATTAATATTATCACCGTTTGCATAAAAACCCTTACTGCCGTAATCACTGTTTCCATAAAGTCCCTTATAACAGTTATCACCGTTTGCATAAAGTCCTTTATTACTATTATCACCGTTTGCATCTGATCCCTTAATACCGTTATCACAGTTTGCATAAAGTTCTTTATTACCGTTATCACCGTATGCATAAAGTCCTCTATTACCGTTATAACCGTTTGCATAAAGTCCCTTATTAGTATTATCACCGTTTGCATAAAGTCCCTTATTACTATTATCACCGTTTGCATCTGATCCCTTAATACCGTTATCACAGTTTGCATAAAGTTCTTTATCACCGTTATCACCGTATGCATAAAGTCCTCTATTACCGTTATAACCGTTTGCATAAAGTCCCTTATTAGTATTATCATCGTTTGCATAAAGTCCCTTATTACGTTATCACCATTTACATAAAGTCCCTTATTACTACTATCACCGTTTGCATTAAGTCCCTTATTACCGTTATAACCGTTTGCATAAAGTCCCTTATTACTAGTATCACCGTTTGCATAAAGTCCCTTATTACCGTTATCACCGTTTGAATAAAGTCCCTTATTACCGTTATAACCGTTTGCATAAAGTCCCTTATTACTAGTATCACCGTTTGCATAAAGTCCCTTATTACCGTTATCACCGTTTGAATAAAGTCCCTTATTACCGTTATTACCGTTTGCATAAATGTCCCTCCTGATTATCATTATCACCATTTGCATAAAAGTCCCTGATTATCATTATCACCGTTTGCATAAAAGTCCCTTTTTACCGTTATCACCGTTTGCATAAAGTCCCTTATTACTGTTATCACCTTTTCCATAAAGTCCCTTATTACCGTTTACACCGTTTGCATAAAGTCCTTTATTACCGTTATCACCGTTTGCATAAATTCCTTATTACCGTTCTCACCATTTGCATTAATGTCACTTATTACTGTTATTCCCGTTTCCATAAAGTCCCTTAATACTATTATCACCGTTTGCATAAAGTCTCTTATTACCGTTATCACCATTTGCATAAAAGTTCCTTATTACCGTTATCACAGTTTGCATAAAGTCCCTTACTACCGTTATCACCGTTTGGATAAAAGTCCCTTATTACTATTATCACCGTTTGCATAAAGTCCCTTTTTATCGTTATAACCGTTTGCATAAAGTCCCTTAATAATATTATCCCCGTTTGCATAAAGTCCCTTATTACCGTTATCACCGTTTGCATAAAGTCCCTTATTACCGTTAACACCGTTTGCATAAAAGTCCCTTATTACCGTTATCACCGTTTGCATAAAGTCCCTTATTACTATTATCACCATTTGCATAAAGTCCCTTATTACCGTTATCACTGTTTGCATAAAGTCCCTTATTACTATTATCACCGTTTGCATAAAGTCCCTTATTACTGTTATAATCGTTTGCATAAAGTCCCTTATTACTATTATCACCGTTTGCATAAAGTCCCTTATTACCGTTATCACCGTTTGCATAAAAGTCCCTTATAACCGTTATCACCGTTTGCATAAAAGTCCCTTATTACCGTTATCACCGTTTGCATAAAGTCCCTATTACCGTTATCATCGTTTGCATAAAGTCCCTTATTACCGTTTTGCATAAAGTAATTCAACAAATTATTTTTTTACATTCCATATACACATTGCATTCAGAATTGATTAAATAATTCATTTAAAGTCTATGTATAAATTTCCATTTGATTTATAGGTTGTTCTTCATATAGTAGCAGAAAATACTTGAGGTTGTTGGAAATTTCTGTGTAAAATTTAGACACACAGTACAGAGTTATCACCCCTTTCTATAGAAAGTGCTATTGACAACTTTAAATGCTAAATAGCCAAATTCCACTAAATTGAAATTATTAGATTTTTTATGGTGAATAATAACATCGTTCCTGAAAACAATTACATTAAAATATTTTCTGTTGCATTTACTTTGAGGTTTGACCCTATTTTTAATAGATTGACTGGACTAAAAAGTAATTATCGATGTCTGTGAAACATGAAGAACAATTCAGTTAATTATGTACAAAATATGTAAAAGTTCAGATGTTACTACCTACAGTATCTGTTACCATGTGCATTAATTTTAACTTTGTGAATTTTTAATTAATAACCACAACATTCAAGGCATTTAAACTAGAGGTTTCTGTTTTTCTCAATGGTACTTTTTCGCATTTGGATTTTCAACAGTCATTCCAAACATAATTATGAAGGATCTGTCACAACAAACATCATTCAATTTGGCTCTGTTGTTTTGGAAAAGGGGTAGCTGGAACTATTAAATGGTCAATACAACGTTTTCAGAAATAACCCTTGTATACAATTTACAGTCGTTAAGTCATATATTATACATTTATTACCTTTGAGTGAGGGAGAACATTTGTTCACCCGCAACAAGTCGCCCTCGGGAAATGTGACTTGTTAAGGTGAACAAATGTTCATATCTCCCTCAAACAAAGGCAATAAATTGTTTATTATACCGAAAGATAACCATTGTAATGAAGACAGACAGAAAGAAAAATATTTAAAAAAGACAGCCTGAAAACATCATTCCTTCTCAGATTCATTGCTTTCTCTCTAATCGGAACTCATCGGAGGCAAACGCTAGAACGTCGTAACCGATTCTCCATCGATGACGTCATATCATTGTTACGTCATGGTGTTTTCCGAGGAGATGGGATATGATGTTTTCAGAGGGATACACGACGTTTTCTCCACCCTGATCAATCAAATTACAGATAATATCGTATTTTTTTAATGAGGTATAATAAATAGTTTTGTCATATACCACTTTTGGATGTATATGACAGTTTTAATAAATGGCCATGCATTCGCTCTTATTACATATTATTATTAATAATAATAATAATAATTATTATTATTTTATTATTATTATTACATATTATTATTATTATTATTATTATTATTATTCATGACGTATGCACATTGCATTGTTATTAAGACTGATCACAAAACCTTGTACAATTTGCCAAAAGTTTGGATTTTGGATTTAGTTGAAAATAATGCATAAAGATTAAGTATATATACGGTTGTGTCATGTGCTACTTTTGAGTGCGTTATTTTATAAAAATTCAAAAGTAGCGCATGACAGTGGTAAACATCTGACATGCATTATTTAATATATATATATATATATATATATATATATATATATATATATATATATATATATATATATATATATATATATACATACATGTATATATATATATATTAAATGTTGTTAAACTAGACGAAGCGTTGATATCAACCAAAATAAAAATAAAATCACAAGAAAGTAATTAGAATTGATTGCAATGGGAAAAAACCAGATATTACCGGGGCAAATCCTTTGTATGGTTGATAAAAGCTATTATTATACCTCATTAGAAAAATACGATACTATCTGTAATTTGATTGGATCGTTGGATCATGTGATCAGGGTGGAGAAAACATCGTGTATCCCTCTGAAAACATCATATCCCACCTTTTCGAAACACACCATGACGTCACAATGATATGACGTCATCGATGGAGAATCGGTCACGACGTTTTAGCGTTGGCTTCCGATGAGTTCCGATAGGAGAAAAAGCAATGAATCGGAGAAGGAATGATGTTTTCGAGCTGTCTTTTTTTAAATATTTTTCTTTTTTCTGTCTTTCTTTTTACAATGGTTATCTTTCGGTATAATAAACAATTTATTGCCTTTGTTTGAGGGAGATATGAACATTTGTTCATATCTCCCTTACTCAAAGGCAATAAATGTATTTATCCTGCAACTAACGTGTACATTGACATTATAAAGCCTGCCGAATAAACCTTATCTTTATTCGGTCACTGACCCAATAAAGCCACGCGCTAAATGTGACGTCACAGTTACGGCACTACTTTTTCCATTCAACATTTGACGTAACCTTTGACCCAAATGAACCCCATTCTCAATGTAAACAAAACACAGTATGATAAACATGATCAATAAATTCATAAATTTTAATATTTTATTTTAAAAAAAGATTGATTTTTTAAAAAAATACACGTAGTTATATAAATATGATTTAAAAATAAAAATGAAAAATTATAAGTTGTTACTTTATTCCGCCGGACTTTTAGAATATGGCAGAAATACAGAAAAACGTCTGCAACTGAAGTCAACATTTCATCAACGAATATTTATTTTAATATTATTATTGTAAGAATTTAAGATTAAATTAAATTAAGATTGACTATATTAAATATGAAAATAATATCGTATTGTAGTTATTTATTTAAATAATTGAGAACTACATGTGCTTGAACGCCGGACTGAGCGAAAATGACAAGTACGGGTGTGATGGGGTAGCGTGACGTCACGTAAACATTTGTATCCTTGCGCTTGGAGTGTAAACAAACAAGTCAAACAGATGGATAACACGCAGTTACAATTATAATTTTAGGACGTATCTCTTGCAGGATAAAGTAAATACATGGTCATTGCCGGTGAATAAAGGTCGTATTTGTCTCGGGGGAGAAAACGTGTAGAAAGCGAGGCTCGTATTTACTATATACCTGAACCACCATCTATCATTATTAATATGTTATGACGTTTACATTGTCACTTCATCAGTTCCATTGGGTTGTATGCTCAGTTCATTTTTGATTCTCATTCATAAAACCGATCTGTACATACAATCATAAAATTGCTGTTCACTGTAGAGAATTTTGAAACTATCGCCACAATATTTTTTTTATCAGATTTTTTCAAAATAAGAACAAACGTCGGATAAGGTTAGAGTGTTGACCAATAAAATAGTGCATAACCAAACGGGGTGATATCTTTGACGAAATCATCGGAAAGCTGTTGAATGCCAGCGAAATAGCGAAAACATTCAATTGTAAATTGTATTTGGTGTTCCTCTTTTGACTACTCAATTATTCAGAAAAGATTCAATATATACTTATTAGGTTCAACCTGGAATGTTAGTCATCAGACAATTCTATTTTTATAAACACTCATTATGTAAAAATGTTTAAATAATGTTTAGTAAAGTATGGTTAACATTAAAGCCATTGCGCATTTTTTTGCTTCTTGGATGGATATAAAATTTGAAGCGGATCGTCTATTCATGGTATGGGGTTTACATGTCGATAAACATTTTTTCAAAGCATGAAAAGAGTATTCATATTACAGAAATCGTGAATCTTTTTCAGTGTTATTTCTTTTTTAAAGCATTGTAATTATACATGGTATAAGAATTGTCTATTTTTATGGATCATCAAGTAATCAATCTAATGAACCAGATTTTAAAATTAGCAAATCATATTTGCTAATTTTAAAAATCTGGTTCATTACTTTATGATCCAGGAAAAATAACAGTCAATTCTAGATTAAATGTCGGATTGATTTCAATGAAAACCAGACATGTTCTCTTCTACGATTAAAACAAACCGATACAGCATTAGCAATTGTCATGTGATTGGAGAAATCGCGTTCTAAATGGTCCTAAATACCTAAATACTAATATCGATATGCATTGTTTACCTTATATATAGGTCCCTGTAGAGTCCGTCAGCGATATTTTGGCAGAGTGTTTATAAACATGGGTGAGTCTTTATCATGTAGCTAGCCTAAGATAGGGTATATAAAGGTGGAGTTGACAAATGTACGCATCAAGGCGTGAATGTACATATATTGTAACGCGGTATAAACATCCCATTGGTACATAATAAACTCGCCTGTGTTTATAAACACTCTGCCAAAATATCGCTGACGGACTATAGTGAAAGTAACATGAAATTAAAGATGCCTTGTCGAACCCTTAATGTAGTAACTACGCTATATGTAATAAGGAGACGTTTAATGTAGTAAGAAATGTACATCAAATGTAGTAAGGACACGTTATATGTAGTAACATTTCCGTACGCTATATGTAGTAACTGCTAGGTCACGTTATATGTAGTAACATACCTTACGTCAAACGTAGTAACACATTAAAAGTGATATATAGAGTTTTGATGACTGCAATAACGGTCCTTTTAAATATAAAATTGTGACCATAAACGTTGTGGCACAACTAGGAATTACAAGGTTCATACTGGTCAAGTTTCAAGAAAATCCGACTGGCGACGCCATACTCTAGAGGATATACGATCAGAAGAAAATTATTTTAAACTGACAGGCGAACCAAAATATACACTCCGAAGAGCGATTTGATTATGAAGAGACTTTCATAAACAGATTTTCCTTTATCAGCAGTAGTTTTATTTATTTATTAAAATCGTGAAACAAAAATTTTATGTACTTCAGTAACGCCATGCTTTTCATCTTCTTCAGAAAACTTCGTGCCGTTTTAAATTTCGAGAAAGCTCGTAGCAGAGACACCTAGCGGACGAAAATGTTATGTGTCTTTATTTTCTGTTTGTATATAAGTGCCTTTGTCCGTATCGCACATGTGCAAAACAATATTCCGTATAACCATAGTAGCCGGAACTACTTTTAGGGGAATTCCCTCTTCCGACATCAATAATATGAGGTCATATAATCATGCTTTTAGAACTTAACATATGTGACGTCATGTAAAGTTGGGAGAATTTTTCGAGTTGGGAGAATCGCGGACGATGTTAAAAATTTTGTAAAATCAATGTCTGTTTTTTAATTTTTTCCAAGTGTTTACGATGGTATTAGTAAAATGTTAACCAATGATGTTTAAACGAAGAGTTATCTGTTTTTTTAATTACTTCTTTAGCAGTTTTTTCAGTCAGGTATCGGATTTTTCGAATCAGATCAAAAAATCAATATAAAATAGATGATTGTGAATTCATTGACAAAATAAGCCCAGAAAAGGCTTTTCATTTAGTTCGGTAGGGTATGTGATACATATAAGGTTTTCTGGCGTAGCTGATCGCACGAGTTTATTGTGCGGACGGATACATTACACGAGTGCGCTCTGCACATATGTGTGGTTTTGCGTATATATCACATGTACAAACTGAAACTTATTAATTTGAAGGAATACAAAAACGAATTTTCGAGATTTCTTTTAAAATCTGATTAAATGGATTTTCTAATTTAAAAAGGGACTAATTAATCGCAAAATGTGTTCTATTGACCACCTCCTGTACAAGTGGGATTGCTTAGGTCCAATAAAATAGATCTATTCATACCACATACATTTACCCATTAAAGTCGTGCTTTACTTATCCTTAGTAGGGAAATGTACAAACAGCAAAAATGTAAACAAAAGTTACTACATTGTACATTAAGCGAATGCAGAGAAAATGAAGAATTTTATATAAAACAAGAATGTTGTCTTTAATATACATGTGTATATAATGTTTTAGGGTTTTATATTTTTGGTTACTGCTAATTCCACGATTTTATCTAGCATTATTGCGTATATATTGAAGTACATTGCCTTTTTCAAACAATTCTCATTATTTCCCACAAATACGCAGCAAATCGTCCATGGTATAAGAAGATAAATTAAGAGTTCAGATTTATCTTATACCCAGCCTTTCGAAGAAAGAGGGTGATATTAAATTCAAGTTTACGTCCGTCCGAAATTATTGTTTGTGCTAATTCTCCAAAAGTGTGAAGCACTATTTCACGAAACTTGGTGGAAAGAGTTGGTTTGCACATTTTCCACGGAGTTATAGCTTAACCTGCTGGCAGAGGATCCTAATTCAATTATTTTATTGTTAAAAATGTGTTGTAAAAATAAATAATACACACAAATGATATGTCACCTTACGCCCCTGATGACACATAAGTCACATAACGAATATAATATGGCCAATAATGTAATATAGGGTTTGAATGTCCGTCGGTTAGTTTATGTATTCACCCAACAACTGATTCTTGTTTTAATTTTCTGGCAAAGTCAAATCCATTTACATTATGAACATACAAGGAATAACAATACTAGTATAAGTTACTATATATATCGTACAAAAATGTTACTACATATAACGTGACCTAGCAGTTACTACTGTGACAGTGCAAAATTTGATATAATTTATTTTATTCAATTTTCTGAAATTTAGACTTCATACATTTATTCATTTCATTTACACTTTTCACAATCTTCTATAAATGCCACAGGTAACGGATTAGTTACGTTCATTGTCGAATATTTACAATAGAAAAATAATTTCTACGTTGAACCCAGTTTGATTTTTTTGTCAAGATTCGAATAAACATCGGGATTTCACATCGCGCATGAATACCAATTCTGGTTTTTCCCTAACTGACCTATTTTTAGCTATCTGTTTTTATCTCACAAAACCACGTACAGACTTCGATATTTCCTTCTTTTTTCAAGTTTTTTCACGATATAGCAAAATAAATATTTTTTCAAAAAATAAAAGATGAATAAAAACATTGTTATTGTGTTGACTTATGTTTTAAAAACATTGTAAGAATTAAAATATACCAGATTTGTCGTCTGCAAATATTTCATTCTGTCTATCCATCATGGAGTCCGATTGTTATGGAAACTTTATACTCGAAACATCAGATGAATTTCTACAGGATTTACTAAATTTCACAGACCCTGATTTTGATGCGTTAATGGTAGAAACAGGTCCAGATTTTTCTGCAAGTTCTGCGATGTCAAATCATGAAATGGTTACAGATTTGCTAAAGTCGGATGATCCTAATCTACCACCCCCGGAACTGCCAGCCATACAAACATCCGTAAGCCACCAAAAAAGAGGTTTAAAGTGGTAACCGCTGAAAAGATTAAAGAACTTGAGGGAATGAATCAAAGTACAGCAACGAAGAAAAACACCAGATGGAGAACAAAAATATTACAAGGTGAAGAATACAAAAATTTTCAGTCTATCAAATAAATAAATAAATAAATATCCAATACAAAAAAGATCTAGGTGGGAAAAAAATAAATAAAATAAATTAGTGGGAAAATAATTTTTTTAAAAAAAGCTAGTGGGGAAAAAACGACAAAAATTATCATTATCCTGTTAAAAAATAAAATTGAATGAGTGTTGCAGTCTTTCGTTGAAATTTATGCTACGCAACAAGGTCAATGAAATGCAGCTATTGTTTTATGAAACTAACCTGTCAAATCATTTCCATCATAGGTAGCACTCATTTCCTCTTTTTCTTTACAGATTGGCACATTGAAAATTATGGATATCCACTGGATCTGACAATTGTACCTCCAAATGAACTGGCAGAGAAACTTAAAAAGTTTTATTGTGAAGCAACTCCCCATGAGAAAAACAATAAATTTGACGTGTATCACAAAAACACTCTTAAAAATATCCGCTCGGCAATAAATAGGCATCTTTCCGATATCAATAGAGACATCGACATTGTGCACGATAAAGAATTCAAACACACAAATAACACTTTGAATGGATTGTTGAAAGACAGAATTACTTCGGATTTATCCCGTCCTACACAACATAAAGAGATCATAACCAAGAATGATTTACAAAAAATATCCGCTTACTTGTCTAAAGCGTATACTGATCCAATTGCCCTCCGGCTGTGTGTTTGGTACATTCTCTCTATCCATTTTGTGACACGTGGTTTGGAGTGGCACCATCAGTTAACAAGAAACGCATTTCAATTTCAAACAGATGAGAATGGTCATGAATTTGCAACGTTGACACATGAAACAAGGCAAAAAAATTATCAGGGTGGTATTAATTCCGATGAGGCAATTTCCGATAAACGTATGTACGCCACTGGTACAGAAACATGTCCCATAAAGCTGCTGAAATTCTTTATAAATAAAACTGACGAGAATGCCTCGCATCTGTTCAACAAAATATCGGCGCAAGCTAAAGAATATCCAAATTTATGTGACACTTGGTACACAAAATCTCCACTTGGAAAAACCACATTCACAAACTTCCTTCCAGACTTGTGTAAACTAGCTGGTTGTTTAAAGCGGTACACAGCACATTGTCTTCGTGCAACTACTATCCAGGCGATGAGTGATGCCGGTATAGAAACCCGCCAAATTATGTATATGTCTGGCCACAGAAATGAAGCATCTGTCAGGTCATACTCTCGTGACTGCTCCACTTCTCAAAAGCACGTGTTAAGCTCCATTTTGTCAGCAACGGCATCTGGTAATGAAGTAACATCCATTCCAACTGACAACCACTTCAGTCTGATACCCGCGTCATCATCGAGCCTGTGCACTCCTGAGTCGAATACCAATCCGCAAGTCCAGATGTCGAGCACTCTATCATCTATTAAGTCTGGTTTTTTAACAAGCTCTACCTTCAATAACTGTAACTTGACCATAAACATGAATATGTAATTTTTGTCATTGACTGAAATAAAATTTGTTTGAAATATTATCCAAGATTGATGACCTATTTTGTTTCTTCCAGACATGACGTCAAATGGGCGGGGCTTAACGTTTCTGAACAGCTGTTCCATGTCTAGGTCACGTCCGCCGTTAAAGATTCTTTTTCACAACATTGGAGTTATTTCAATCGACGGAATTTGCAATTTTGCTCTCGTAAAGAAGGAATAAATTGTAAATATAAGAATTGACTGTCATTTTTTCCTGGTTTACTCAAGTAATGAACCAGATTTTAAAACTAGCAAATCTGATGAACTGCGAATGACTGTCATTTTTTCCTGGTTTACTCAAGTAATGAACCAGATTTTAAAACTAGCAAATCTAAAATGAACTGCTTCGCAGTTCATCAGATTTGCTAGTTTTAAAATCTGGTTCATTACTTGAGTAAACCAGGAAAAAATGACAGTCAATTCTTGATTATACCTGAAGGCTTTCCATTATTTCGGACTTTCCTATATAGATCCTGGTGACGTTAATTACTTCAGTTCATATTTTTTATAGTACTTAATGTGTTTCTATGACAACCGGGTATTTTTTTCATAGAGTTTTTTTTTTTTTTTTTTTTTTTTTTCTGTTTAGCGTCAGTCTGGAGGTGACCACTGGTTAGTCCGGGTCGCTATTCCGATTAAAAGTTAGTGAAAATAGAGTTACTTTGTATGTTATATTTTAAAATTTAATTAGTTAAAATTGAGCTAAATTCCCCTTTATTACACTACATATAATGTACAAAAATGTTACTAAAAATAACGTGACCTAGTAGTTACCACATATAGCGTACAAAAATGTTACTACATATAACGTGTCCTTACTACATATGACGGAGATTTTTACTACATATAGCGGTGTTACTACATATAGCGTAGTTACTACATATAAGGGTTCGACATGCCTCCTTTAAAATAGTATGCCTATTTAAGAAGTATGCCTATTTAAGAAATAAGGTAATTTTCCAATGTCTTTATAACTTGCAAAGTGTAATGGATTGTTTTAAATTGCATAAAAGGCGAAGTTTTTTTCAGCGCGTCAGCGCGTGGAGCAATGTCTTTATGAAGTTGCAAAGTATAGTCGATGTCAAATACTTTATTGAAGCAAAAATATTGCTATTGTAAATATAAGTAAATAAAAAAAAATGTTTGATGAATGCCGCATTTCTCGCGAAGCGAGTTTAAATGCTTTAAACAATAAATTATAAATTATGTTTTCCGCCGTTTGATATTTAATGACGTCAAAGATACAGACAGGTTCCCGACTGACAATATTGTACAAAGATTCTCATCTTCTGGTATAGATGGAATATTTTAAACAATCAGAAAACGCGATTTGTGCCAATTTTATTTACATATTTGTGCATAAAATTAGAATTTAAAATTTACAATAATCAATGTATTTTATGAAGGTAAACTTAGTTTTAGGAGTGTTTATTTAAATTCGTTAATAGCAAAACTAAATAGGGAAGAATATTTTTCCTTGTTATAGTTAAACATCCCCATTTAGCTATTATCCAAATGGATGATATTAACACGGCATCTAGGATATCTTATTGAATTGCTTTAACGTAAATCTCTAACAATGATGACACCTCTTAATAAATCAAGCCTCATAATTGTGTTATTGATTTCCGTAACAATATACTAAATATGTGCAAGGATTAGTGAAGCTAATGGAATTGATTACCATGCTAGTTATAATCAATTAATTTGTAACTACATAGTGTTTAGTTAAAATGTTTGAAGGTTAACAAACAGATGTATTGTAATAACATAAAAACACCATATTGCTCTGTAGGTAGCCGAAACCATCCGTTTTCAAATACCATTTTAAACATAAAGCTGACATAAAATATTGGAATTCATTAATTATTTTTGAACAGTTTATTGCTGGTTTATTATTTTGTTTTCAGTTTTAAAAATTAACATAATTTGTATGCTGAGAAATTCTGGTTGCTCAGCATTTGACTTGTGCATAAAATAATTGTGCATTTGGAGATTGAAAATGTTACAGAAAGCAATAATAAAAACGAACATACTAATCTATGGCCGAATCACAATCCAGAAGCAAAGTAAATTTTTTGGAACTGACAAGTCAGGTTAGACACGTAAAATTCCACCAGGGAAGTGAGACCGATTTCTTCCATACCTGCTCATGTGAGATATGATTTTTAAGCCATGCGAGGTCGGCGTATGACATGACCACGTGACCCCCTGTGTAGGACATGACGTAATATTGCGGGAAAATTGATACACATCAAGGGTCATGACCCCAATTGTCTTTCATGGAAATTGTAATACAATTGCTTCCGTATGTTTCATCGAAGACAGGTACAGTCTTATTGTAAATATGACTTGTTGTATTTTGGATTGTTAGTGGCCTTAGAATGTAAATATCACGCCTGGTACACACATTTTAAAAGGAAAATAAATCGTCAATAACCTCAACCGTAAATTGTCGAGTTTTCAAAAACCTCATATTTCTTTAACAAACTCTGGCCCCTATGTACTGCTATATGACGTTGGATATAATAATATCTTTTCATTTTCTAAATTAATTCGTTACAGACTCAGTAGGCAATAATTTCGTATTATTGTCAGAAATATACTATAATTGTCTAAATTTCCTGCAAGTTAAAATTTGAAATTTCTCAAAAATTAAGGTATACTCCCTCATGCAAAGTATTTCTTTAGCTTAATTTGATAAAATATATTTTGGTCTTTTGGGTAGCTTTTCAACATCTTCAAAATAATTTTGGTTTCATCATTTTGCTCCAAGCACTACTGATGAGGAATTGTATTCCGAAACGACCGTCTAGTGCTGTAAAACTAAAACTGGTATAATATGTAATTACACAAGATGAAAATCGTCTTTCCCCAACACGTGTATTTTTGCACAATTTCCATAAAAAATACAACAAATTCTTAAATTATCAATTCCTGCTTTATTTTTATTTATTGTGTGCGTAATTTCATAATTGTACCCCTCTTTTACGTTTTTCAACCAAATTGTTTTCATTTGATTTTTCCTACTTAGATGACCCTTAAATGTTTTTTTATGCGGTGGCCTTTTTACCGCATAAAAGCGTGCTCTTTATGCGTTGAATTTCCCCGCATAGACGTTATGCGGCAACAACGCTAGGTGGCGTTACAATGCATGCCATCATGGTAAAACATTGAAAATGCTTAAAAATTAAACCAGAATTCTTATCCGTCACTCATATATTATAGCGTATAAAAATGTTCGTAAGCTTCGGTAGCTTAATGGTAGAGCATTAGACTGATAAGATATCACAAATGTTATTCTTTTCATGTGTTGGTTCAAATCCCAAATATTGCACGGGTTTTGTTTTTAGATTTTTCCTTATTTTTGTTTCTTCGAAAAATATTATCTAAGTTATATTTAATTCAGTTGTAAATGAATAAGTAACTATACTTTTTTCGTCAAAAGTAAGCTGTATAAGCATTGACATTGATGTACATGTATATAACAAGACAAACCAAAGTGAAAGTCTCGTATTAAACATGCCGTCTCAACAACGTGCTTGTTGTTGTATACTGGTATATGTCATGGTTGTGGGTTTGGTTGTAATCTGTATAAACGAATTGAAAATGCTGCTGGGGCATCGATAAATCGCCAAAAATAATTCACTTCGATTTAAAGTATTTACGAGTATTTGTTCAGTGTACAGCCACTTTTTATCACTTTATTATTTATTACGGATTTAAACTGAAATATTATCACCAACTGCGCCACAGAAAACACAATTTTATGTAACAGTGGCCTCATACAGGTAAAATCTTAAAGCTATACCAGATAGATCTCTCGCAAAAACCGTAGACATCCTTAGAATTATTTTTAAATATATAAAAAATAAAAATAGTTAACAACAATATATATTTATAAGTATTTATAGTATTTATATTTATAATTTATATCTTTATGCGAAAATCTTTGATAGTAAATGATTAAAATGTCCGAATGTGTCTTGTAATAAAGTTCACAGTTAATTTGAAGGTAATAATCCTAAACTAGTACAAAAAACATTGGAAAGAGCAGCACGTGTAACTGGCTTCAATAAGTCAACACTGTAAAGAATATATCTAACAAACATTGGAAAGAGCAGCACGTGTAACTAGCTTCAATAAGTCAACACTGTAAAGAATACATCTAACAAAACATTGGAAAGAGCAGCATGTGTAACTGACTTGAGTAAGTCAACACTGTAAAGAATATATCAAAGAGCAGCACATGTAACTGACTTGAGTAAGTCAACACTGTAAAGAATATATCTAATAAAACATTGGAAAGAGCAGCACGTGTAACTAAATGAGTGTCAACACATACTTCAGTTCAGGTGATAGATATATTTATATATATTGTTGATTTATCTAGTGATATCTATTATATTATTTAATTAATGTTCGACTTGATTTTCAAATTTTATGTTAAATTTAAAAATCAATATTTAACTTCAATTAAACCGTTAGTACACAAATTAAAAAGGCTCACAATATAGAATTAAATCTCAATGTCAACAAGAACGGAATATATAGGTCTCGTTAGATCCAAAAAAAGCTACGAAAATCAATCATTAATGCGTCATAATATACCGAGAATGCACAGAAATTATGCAGATGTCACCAGCTGAAGTATATTGCCAAAAATAGATTCCTTGATAAAGCGCAATAGATATGAAAGCTTATTCATGCCATTTGGATCGTGAAGATATGAAAAAAGAAAGTTTGTAAAATTGATGGTAACATATTAGGTCACCTTAGCACTCTTCTCCAGAACTAGTGCGCCAACTATAATGGACCTTGACATGAATATTCTTTGGCCAAAGCTTTTTCAAGATTTCATTCATGGTATCAGAACATCAGGGCCAAGTTTCGGAGCTGATTGATCTTGATCTACAGGAAAGTAATGAAAACTTCAACCATCTTCTGGTCAAGTGTTTTGTATATTTGTGTCCATTAAATATGTTGATTTCTCAACACTACCCTGTGAGAGTCTTAAGCATTTTAATTCCTAAACAACATATGTTGTAATGTATTCGACTCATTTCAGCTATATATTAATGTATAAGCCACATCGCATAAGTAGTGCAAACCAATATTTGACAACTTAGAATATTGACTATGTTTGATACAAACGGTGTAGTTAAAATTGCATTACTGCAAGATATAAATAAATGTATTGGTGTCTGTAATTTGAACATTAAAAAATCAGTGTCCGGATTAAATATCTTACAGCACGGTTCTATTGGATAAATAATCGACAAAGATAACAAATAACATTAGGCTAACAAACGTTATTGTAAAAAACAAATGTTTATAACAGGAAATTAACTTTGAATATCAATGATTAAATATTGATTAACTTTAGTAGACGTCTGGTGGAACGTATGAAAAGAAAGTAGTGAAATATGTCTTAAGTTGGCAACTATAACTTGTACGTTTAATCGAGTCAATGAGTTTTTAATATTTTAATTGAACTAAAAATAAACGGCATTGGTGTCTCTCGGATTGTACCAATTGCTTTCAATTTTGCTTTAACTATTACTTATAATGCTGCGGATACCTGAAGTACGTTATTTATTCAGCATTGAATAAGTAACAGTTACTTACTCAACATTTGAAATTTTTTCGTTTCAAGCTTAAATAAAGGTCCATACCGTTATACAGTATATTCCATATAGACGTAAAGTAAAGTGCCTGAGCAAAGTAGGCTTTCACTGTGCTGGGAATTTTGAAATATCGTTTTGTATTACTATGCATACGCAATGTCACTATCAAGTATGGTACCCCCAGTACTTCGGAACACATTCGCTTGAAGCTTCAATGTAAGCCCATACCATTATACAGTATATTTCATATAGACGGAAAGTAAAGTGACCAATGGCGATCTGGTTGGACGTTAGATAGTGTGTGTGTAAAAATTTTCTCAGCATATGGGTATAACGTGCTAGTCGGAATAAGAAGTTTGTGTTACACATCAGTTTAATACATCAAAAAAGCAAGTATGTCTGCGGAAGAGCGAAAGGCCGCTGCAAAACTCAAGTTAAGCGGTGGTAAAAGTGTGGACATTGTCTCTCCAGAGTTTGAGTTGGACATGGGAGAGGACTCGATATCAATGACAGAGGTCAGTAAAGCTTTATCTGCTCTTCCTATCATATCAAAAGAATTGGTCGAAATGAATAAAAATTACAAAAATTAGATAAAGTAGAATGAGATGTAAAAGAATTAAGACAGGATATGTGGGGTAATGAGGGTTTAGATGAACGTTTAGTTGCTCAAAGTAAACAAATAGTAGACACACAGGTAGACGTGAGCACGGTTCACCAGGAAAATAAAAAGTTAAAACAAGAAATGGAACTAATGAAGTCAATCATAATACGCATGGATAGGCAGCTAACGGAACAATCCGAGCAAATAATAGATCTTAAAACCCGATCCATGCGGAACAATATTTTAATTCACGGTTATGCGGAGCGACAAGGTGAAAAACTCATTACAGAAATGAAAGATGCACTAGAATCAGAACTTTGCATAAGCAACATACAAATTAATAGAATACATAGAATTGGTCCACATAACAAAGAACAACAAGGCCGTAAGCCTAGAGTAATAGTCGCTAACTTTGCTAACTATCTACAAAAAGAGGAAGTATTACAATGTTATGAAAACAAAAAAACAAAACAACGTCTCCTTCCCATTTCATTTAACGAACCAATCACCGACTGAGATTATTGAGAAACGCAAACGCTTATTCGAATGTCAAAAGCAATACAACAATCAAAATGTCCCTACAAAAATTCTCAATGACAAACCAGTTTTCACCCAGAACGGTACGGTATATAAAGACAAAGTAAATGTAGAGGATATTCTCTCTTGTGATGAAACAGAATCAGCCGTTCTAGATTCTATTGGTACAGTTACTTGTGATCCAGTCACAGATTCCGGAAATACCTTCGCTGGTAATGCATCAAAAGTCACATCCTTTAACGACGTGAGGCGATTTAACAAAAAAAGTTCTTAGAAACCCGCAGAATGCACAGGCTACTCACAATATAGCGGTGTATCGATTCCGGGATCAATCTGGTAATTTACACGAAGGCTCTGATGACAATGGCGAGATCGGCGCTGGAAGAATTCTAATAGACTTTCTCAGAGAAAATGCGATAGAAAACAGTGCCTTTGTAGGAACACGTTGGGCAAGTCACAACCGTCTCGGTCCAAAACGGTTCAAATATTGCAGGACATCATAATTAATCTGCATAATAAACTATAAAGTGATATCATTTACTTATATGTTTTGCAATTATTATTATTATCAGGGGCGGATCCAGGATTTTTTGAAAGGGGGGGGGGTTGAGAATTATATCAATGCTATGTGCGAACGCCGAAGGCGCGAGCTTCCAAAGACGAGGGGTCTTGGGCAGACCGGAACAACACGTATACAGAAATAGGTTGTTATATTAAGGGTAATATAAGTAGGAAAATTCAAGTGAAAACCATTTGGTTGAAAAGCATAAAAGAGGGGTATAATTATGAAATTACCTACACAAAAGTGAAAATTTATAAATAAAATAAAGTAGGAATTGATAATTTAAGAGTTTATAAAATATTTGTTGCATTTTTTAAAGAAAATTGTGCAAAAATACACGTGTTGGGAAAAAAAGCTTACACCTTGTATAACGAATTAATTTTAAAAATTGAAAAGATATTAAGATAGTCAACGTTATAGAGCAGTGCAAAGGGGCCAGAGTTTGTTTCTTTTTATTTCTCATTTTTTTTTAATTCTTCTTGCTAACAGTGCCCTTGTTCCCTTTTTGTCTAATCTTCTTCTTAAAATAGCTCTCATATACTTAATACATCACTTTACTTTACAAGAAATTATTGATAATGGCTAGCGTACATATAGATTTATTGTCAATAAATGTAAACGGACTAGGAGACAAGAATAAAAGACAAAATATTTTCACATGGTTAAGTAAATACAACGATTACATGATATTTTTACAAGAAACACATGCTATTAAATCAACAGAAAGTAACTGGAAAAATGAAATTTGGGACATTTATTTTTCAAACGGTACAAGCTCAAGTCGCGGAGTAGCCATCTTAGTACCAAAAAATCTCCAGATTGTTGTAAAGAATGAATTTAAAGACACTGCAGGTCGATTTTTATGCTTAAACATTGAGATAGAAAATTCTTCTTTTGTTTAATAAATATTTATGCACCAACAAAAGACCAGATTAAAAATCAGATTTTTAGCTCACCTGACCGAAGGTCATGTGAGCTTATGGCATAGCGCAGCGTGTGTATGTGCGTGCGTGCATGTGTGCGTGTGTGCGTGCGTGCGTGTGTGCGTCGTTAACACCTATTTTCGACTTCTCCTCTGAAACTACTGGACAGTTTTTAATGAAACTTTGTCAGAAGTATATATGGGCCGGTGCAATTCAGATTTGTTCGTGGCGTTGCTATGGCTACCATAACTAGGTCAAGGTGACCTAGGGGTGCAAAAATCTTAAAAAATCTTCTTCTCCGAAAGTACTGATTGGAGAAAAAATCTGATGTGATATTTGGCTTCTCTAGGGTCTTAAGCCTATAGTTTGTTCATTTTGTGAAATTCGGATAAAAAATAGGTTACGCGTTTTTGCGTTTAATTTTGAAAAAATCGTAAAATAGCTTCAAATTGTTATAACTTGACTATTTGACCAGATAATGACATGGGGTTTTCAGTTTTGACATCTTCTTGTTAGTATCTTCAAAATGATTATAATTATTATCTCGAAAACCATAAACTTTTTGTATAGGCATGTATATCAGAATGTTGTAGGTATCGATACAACAATCATTTTGAGGTATAGAAAAAGGTCATGGGTTCAAAGGTCAAGGTCACAGATGTGAAACAATACCGAAATGGTTAATTATCTTGAAAACTATAAACTTTTTGTATAGGCATGTATATTAGAATGTTGTAGGTATTGATACAACGATCATTTTGATGTATAGAAAAAGGTCATGGGTTCAAAGGTCAAGGTCACAGATGTGAAACAATACTGAAATTGTTAATAATCTCGAAAACTATAAACTTTTTGTATAGGCATGTATATTAGAATGTTGTAGGTATTGATACAACGATCATTTTGATGTATAGAAAAAGGTCATGGGTTCAAAGGTCAAGGTCACAGATGTGAAACAATACTGAAATTGTTAATAATCTCGAAAACTATAAACTTTTTGTATAGGCATGTATATTAGAATGTTGTAGGTATTGATACAACGATCATTTTGATGTATAGAAAAAAGTCATGGGTTCAAAGGTCAAGGTCACAGATGTGAAACAATACCGAAATGGTTAATTATCTCGAAAACTATAAACATTTTGTATAGGCATATATATTAGAATGTTGTAGATATCGATACAACAATCATTTTGATGTATAGAAAAAGGTCATGGGTTCAAAGGTCAAGGTCACAGATGCGAAACAATACTGAAATTGTTAATTATCTCGAAAACTATAAACATTTTTATAGGCATGTATATTAGAATGTTGTAGGTATTGATACAACGATCATTTTGATGTATAGAAAAAGATCATGGGTTCAAAGGTCAAGGTCACAGATGTGAAATAATACCAAAATGGTTAATTATCTCGAAAACTATAAACTTTTTGTATAGGCATGTATATTAGAATGTTGTAGGTATTGAAACAAGGATCATTTTGATGTATAGAAAAAGGTCATGGGTTCAAAGGTCAAGGTCACAGATGCGAAACAATACCAAAATGGTTAATTATCTCGAAAACTATAAACTTTTTGTATAGGCATGTATATTAGAATGTTGTAGGTATTGATACAACAATCATTTTGATATATAGAAAAAGGTTATGGGTTCAAAGGTCAAGGTCACATATGCGAAACAATATGGAAATGTTTAATTATCTCGAAAACTATAAACTTTGTGTATAGGCATGTATATTAGAATGTTGTAAGTATCGATACAACAATCATTTTGATGTATAGAAAAAGGACATGGGTTCACAGGTCAAGGTCACAGATGTGAAACAATACTAAAATGGTTAATTATCTCGAAAACTATAAACTTTTTGTATAGGCTTGTATATTAGAATGTTGTAGATATTGATACAACGATCATTTTGATGTATAGAAAAAGGTCATAGGTTCAAAGGTCAAGGTCACAGATGCAAAACAATACCAAAATGGTTAATTATCTCGAAAACTATAAACTTTTTGTATAGGCATGTATATTAGAATGTTGTAGGTATGGATACAATGGTTATCATGATATAAAGAAAAAAGTCATTTGGGTTTAGTATTTATGTTTTCTTTAAATCTATCAGCTCGCCATTAGTTATCAGGTGAGCGTATCAGGCCCATGGGCCTCTTGTTTGTATTATTTAGTCGATAACATATCCTCATACATGGGAGAAAACCTTATTATTTGTGGGGATTTCAACATTATTTTAGAGGCAAATGATAAAAATGGGGGTAGAACTGAACCTTCCTCTACTTATAGAGATAATTTAAAAAGTTTATAGAAGACTATGATTTAATTGATATCTGGAGATTCCAAAACCCTGATGAGAAAATGTTTACTTACAGAAAGAAAGAACCCTTAATTCAAAGCACAATAGACTTTTGGCTAATTCCATCTTATTTAAGTTATTTCTAAAAAAAAAACAACAATAAAACCGGCAATAAAAACTGACCACAGTGCTGTTTTATTACAAATCAGTACTTTTAATAATGTTAAAAAGGGACCTGGCTTCTGGAAATTTAATTTGTCTCTTTTGGAAAATAATGATTACGTTATCAAATTAACACAATTTATCGACAAACTTAAAGACAAATATAAAACTAAAAATAAACATTTAAAATGGGATACAATAAAATGTGAAATACGGGGCTTCACCATAAATTTTTCAAAACATCTTGCTTCTAAATCAAAGTTACGGGAGAAAAAACTAATTTTAGAATTTGAAGATCTCTGAAAATCCATCAGAGGAAACTCTTAGAAAATTTGAATACGTTAAAAAGCAACTGGAGGAAATAAATGAACATAAAACCAAAGGCATTATAATCAGATCACAAGCACAATTTTGCGAAGAAGGAGAGAAAAACACAAACTATTTTTTATCTTTAGAAAAACGTAACTACAAATAACAAGTTCAAAAGCTTATTACTGAAAATAACGAAACTATTACGGATGCGGATGAAATTCTAAAAGAAGAGAATTTTTTTGAAAAAAATTACACTAGCTCTATCGGTACAGAAAACAACTCGTATTTAAGTTTTAATTTTCTTGACCACTCAGTTATTCCAAATATCAACCAAGTACAGAGAGTCTTGTGAAACAGATATAACCTTATCAGAATGTACTAATATTTTAAAAGACTTCAGAAATGGTAAATCTCCCGGAAGCGATGGTTTTCAAATTGAATTCTATAAATTCTTTTGGGAAGATATTAAATTTCTGGTATACGAAAGTATTAATTACTCTTTTAAACAAGGATTTATGTCCTCAGATCAAAAACTTGGACTTATTACTTTGATTCCTAAAAAGGACAAAGATAGAAATTTTTTGAAAAATTGGAGACCTATCTCCCTACTCAATGTTGATTACAAAATGGTTTCTAAAATACTCACTAAACGCTTAAGAAATATATTACCAGATATTGTAAATTCAGATCAAACTGGATATATTAAAGATCGATATATAGGTGAAAACATCCGTACCATTTCTGATTTAATTTTCCTGACAAATTTAAAAAATATACCTGGTCTTATACTCTTATTAGATTTTGAAAAAGCCTTTGACACGTTAGAATGGTCCTTTATTCAGCAAGCTTTATCTGCATACGGGTTTGGAGAAAATTTAAGGGGTTGGTTAAAACTTTATATAGCAATGTTCAAAGCAGAATTTTGAATAATGGATATGCTTTAGAGTCATTTCAAATTTCAAGAGGATTGCGTCAAGGTTGTCCTTTATCGCCATATCTTTTTATCATATGTATAGAACTACTTGCAATCTCGATACGAAAAAACAAAAATATCAAAGGAGTTAAAATTGATGACACGGAATACAAAATTAGTTTACTTGCTGATGATACCACTTGCTTTCTAGATGATGAACCATCAGCTTTTGAAGTTATTTCATTAATGGATCAATTTAGAATTTGTTCAGGTCTTCGTATTAATCTCGATAAAACTGAAGCTTTTTGGATAGGTTCTAATAAAAATCGTCCTTCTGGTACTCTTTCGGTTAGATGGCAAAAAGACTTTTTTTACACTCTGGGAATATGGTTTTCTAATGACGAAATAGTAACAACCAATAAAAATTTGAATTCGAAATTAAAAGACTTGCACTATCAAAATTAGTATATCAAAGTGGTTTAATATCTGTTCCAACAAACTTCATTAGAGATATACAAGCAGTAATAGACAATTGTATATGGAAATCTTCTATTCATAAGATTTAGAAAAACACAATGATTAAATCAAAAGAGAATGGAGGTTTAAAATATCCCAATTTTGAATATCAGGTAAAGGCTTTGAAATTATCTTGGATAAAACGTTACTTAAGTCCTCAAGCATCAAAATGGAAACAGTTATTTCATTCATATTTTAAAAATATTTCTCTTATTCATCTTCTCCAATCCAGATGCTGTATTGAAAAACTGAGCATTCCCTTATCATTGGTTTATAGAGATTTACTTCACTACTGGATGGAATTAAGATCACTTGATGATAATATGATTTTTCCAATAATACACAAAGAAGTATTATGGTTTAATGATGATATTAAAATAGGTAAAAAGGTCATTTTCTTTAAAAATGGTATGAAAGTGGCATTACTCATATATCAGATTTACTAGATTCTTCTGGGAATTTTTTAACACATGTTCTCTATGTCAACGCCTTGAGTTTAATACAATTTTTTAGAATATATGAGCATTTTAAATGCTATCCCTAAAACATGGAAAGAATATCTCAAGAATAAAACTGTCTCAAACATAAATGATACTAATTTAATCTTAAAAATGAAAAGCACACATGTTACTATTTTGAAAATGTCATGTAAAGATTTTTATTGGGTCTTTATTAAAACTATTCATGAAACTCCTACTTGTGTAGGTAAGTAGTCAGAAATATTTCAAATCGAACAGGATAAGTGGAAACTTATATTAGACTCCCGTTTAAATGTACATTAGATACAAAATTGCAAGAATTTCAATGTAAAATCATACACAGAATTATAAGTCACAACAAACTAATTTTTAAAATGGGAATCTTAAATAGCCCCAATTGTACATATTGTAATCAACTAGATACAATTGAGCACAAATTTTATTTCTATAAAACTTTAGAAGTATTTTGGAAAACTTTTGAAAATTGGTGGAACAAAATCAACCGAACAAGTATCTCTCTTACATGTTATGATGTAATTTTTGGTTTAGATCAGGAAAATTTTTCTCCACAATTATAGAATGGAACAATCTAGAGGATTAGTGACGAATTTATTCGGAACATCCTCTGGATGTGAAATGATAAAGGCGACAACTTTCCCCTTTTTAGCAGCATATTATGGCATCTTTGAGAAAGTTGAGAAAAAAATTATAGATTTTGCCAAAATTTTCAGACGTCATGGAGTCTAATGCGATCTAGCTATCCAACTATGTTATCTGTTTGGGAAAAATCGCGATCATACTCTATTTGGGTCAAACATGCAAAAAACGGACTTTTCATACAAACTTTCTGTTTAACCGACTCCTGTTCAATAAAAAATTCATTGTACGAAAAAGTCGTCAATGCGCCGAAAATAGATTAAGATCTCGCGGAAAAAATGGTATTATTGTATTTTTTCTATGTTGTACACAAAATCCACAATAAGTGTTTAAAGTCAACTTGTGTTTTAGGATTTAACGTACCGTTTTGAATTCGTACCCATAATAAAGTAACCAATTCTTTACCAAATTATTGGTAGGTTTGGCACTTATCCGTTAGGTCTGTGTTAAACTTTTGAGTGACAAGTTCTGTGGATGAGCTCTACTAATAGAAATCCTTTAGATTGTTCCATTCTTTCCCGCGAAACCCCTAAAGGTGTCGCCACACTAGTAAAGAATGGAACAATCTAGAGGATTTGTGACGAATTCATTCGGAACATCCTCTGGATGTGAAATGATAAAGGCGACAACTTTCTCATTTTTAACAGCGTATTACAGCACTTTTGAGGAAGTTGAGAAAAAAATTAAGGATTTTGCTCAAACTTTCTGAGTTTATAGAGTCTGATGCGGTCTAGCTATCTAACTTGATTAGAATTTTAAGAAAACTTCTGATCATACCTAATTTTGGGGTGAAACATGCAAAAAATGGATTTTTCAGAAAACAATTACGTTTAACGCACTCCTGTTCAATAACCGTTCATTGTACGAAAAAGCCGTCCATTGACCGAAAAAAAGTTTAAGATCTGACGGAAAAGACGGTATTTTTATATTTTTTCTATCTTGCACATAAAATCCACAATAACTGTTTAAATCGACCCTATCATCAAAATAAATTTAACGTACCGTTTTGAATTCGTACCCATAATGAAGTAACCAATTCTTTACCAAATTATTGGTAGGTTTGGCACTTATCCGTTAGGTCTGTGTTAAACTTTTGAGTGGCAAGTTCTGTGGATGAGCTCTACTAATAGAAATCCTCTAGATTGTTCCATTCTTTCCCGCGAAACCCCTAAAGGTGTCGCCACACTAGTAATAGCAAAATTCTTTATTCATAAAGAATGGAACAATCTAGAGGATTAGTGACGAATTCATTCGGAACATCCTCTGGATGTGAAATGATAAAGGCGACAACTGTCTCATTTTTAGCAGCGTATTACAGCACTTTTGAGGAAGTTGAGAAAAAAATTAAGGATTTTGCTCAAACTCTCTGAGTTTATGGAGTCTAATGCGATCTAGCTATTAAACTTGATTAGAATTTTGGGAAAACTTCGGATCATACTTAATTTTGGGGTGAAACATGCAAAAAATGGACTTTTCAGAAAACAATTACGTTTCACGCACTCCTGTTCAATAACCGTTCATTGTACGAAAAAGTCGTCCATTAACCGAAAAAAGTTTAAGATCTGACGGAAAAGACGGCATTTTTATATTTTTTCTATCTTGCACATAAAATCCACAATAACTGTTTAAAGTAGACCCTATCATTCAAAATAAATTTAACGTACCGTTTTGAATTCGTACCCATAATAAAGTAACCAATTCTTTACCAAATTATTGGTAGGTTTGGCACTTATCCGTTGTTCTGTGGATGAGCTCTACTAAAAGAAATCCTCTAGATTGTTCCATTCTTTCCCGCGAAACCCCTAAAGGTGTCGCCACACTAGTACATTAAAACTATACATATGTTTTAACTGCATAAACTTAGAGGGTTTTAAACTCCTTTTAAAAAACAAAATAATCATTATGAAACATATTATGTATAGTAATAATCAGTTTATTGAATATGAAAACCTCTGAAGTAAACTTTACAATTCTGTATATTATATTTGCAGTCTGACCTGCCTTGAAGGCCACCTCTATATAGGGGTCATCTGATTATAGAGGCCAGTACAATTGTATGCTAAAAGGTCTTTGTTCATATTATTGAATTTGTTTTAAAAGACCACCTGCCCACGTTGGCCACTTTTGCTGATTCCTTTTGGCGGTTTGAATGCATTTAGCAAGTCTCCACTTCTATATAATTGCAATTTTTTGTGTGTATAATATGTATTTTGGATATATTTATATATGTATGTATGTACGTTGTATAAGTTAATGAGAGCTAACAAAAATAAATAAACAAAAAGAAGCTTTCACTGTGCTGGAAATATCATTTTGTACTAGTATCCATAGGCAATGTCACTACCAAGTATGGTTACCCCCAGTGCCTCGGAACACATTGGCTTAAAGCTTCAATGTAAGCATTTATGGACATTAAAATAGACCGCCGAAATGTTATTTAGTTTTGTATTTATTGTGTTTATTTAAATATAATAGCCGAATCTGCAATTTTTTCCTACATTTAAGATATTATGCAATTGTATATAATAAATATTACTTAAAAATACAAATGATGAAAGCGGTAGGCCTATGTAAGTTGCCATAGACATTTTCGTTTATTTATTTTGTGGTTATACCGTGGACGAAAATCCGAAACTGAGGACAAAAATCCGAAACTGTGGACAAAAAATACGAATTTGAGGACAAAAATACGAACGAACATGTGGACAAAAATGTAAAAACCTATATTCTTGATTTAATGGTACCTTCAAATTAGCTGCGTGGCTTTCTCTTTTGTTTTATGAAAAAAAACGTATTCTGATATTAACCTATACAAATAATTTCGGAACAATTAGCCCGATGATCTGGTCTTTGATTCTCTGTAGTGACATTGTCCGTTTGTTGTGTTATAAGAATAATAAAAAATACCGTTTATAAAGAATACAAAAATGCACATTGGAAGTTTAAGATTGCCCAGAGCCGTTACGTTTCCTTACCTTAACCTTAATGCTCTCCTCGCCAGAAGGCGCAGAAGGTCGTAACGCTATCTTTCCATTTTTGCCTGTCCTTTGCTGCAGTTTTTGCCGTGTTCCAGCTGGTCCATCCGGTGGCTTTTCTTTCCACCGGTCGTTCTCTTCCACGTGGACTTAGGTATTCTCCTTATTCTGTTCCCCGCTTGTTGGCACCCTAGTGCTGTCTTGCAGTCATTTGTTCCCTCTTTCCTCAGTATGTGCCCCAGTCATTTCCATTTTCTTCTTTTTATCTCACAGCTTATGTTGTTCAGTCTAGCTGTTTCCAATATTTTTTCTTTTGTGACTTTCTGTTGCCACATTATTCTAAATATCCTTCTAAGGCATTTGTTTGAAAGGTGTGTATGAGTTGTTCATCTTTCTTCGTTATTTTCCACGTTTTACTTCCATAAAGCAGTACTGCTCTTACCGAGGTCTTAAATAGATGTATCGAAATCCTTCTAAGTCGATAAAATGGTCTCCTTGTTTTCTGCAACCTATTTATATATCCATCTCCTCCTCCTTCTCGATCTACTAAAACACCTAGGTAAACAAACTCATTTACATCTTCTACTGGCTCGTTGTTAAGTGTGATATGTTCTTCATCCTGGTGAACTCTGTTCTCAATGTTTTACATTTCTTGGAATTTAGCTTGAGCCCTATCATTGACGCATCTTTTGTCATTTTCCTAGTCTTGTCATTTAGTCCAGCAGAATCGTGAAAAAATGTGGGATTTTTGTTAAAAGCATGAAATTTGGCATGATTAAAGTTCATGACCTGGAGATTATTTTCAGATATGGGGCCAATTTAGGTCTTGGAATTTTGATGATAAAAGTGCAATGTCAACAGCAAAGCCAGATCTTCCAATGATGTTTTTAAATCCAATCTTATTCCTCTTCTCACTCCATTTGTTGTTTTCCAATTATCCAATCTATCACTAACATGACACCCTGACACGACACATCCCTGTTTTACCCCAGTTTTGATAGCGAACCACTCTGATGTTTCATTTTCTTCAATGACTGCACGTTTCGATCCATCATGCATTCCTCTTATAGCATTGGTGTTGTGATTTTAGTTGGGATACTGTAGCTCTTCATCATTAGCTCTTCAATTGGTGTTTATATATTGAAGCTCTGAGTTCATTTCCTTGTTCTAGCATGTTTCGCAGGATAAATATTTGCTCTGAGGTTCTTCTCCCTGGTCTTAATCCTGCTTGTTCCTCCCTGAGTCTCTTGTCCACTCCTTCTTAATCCTTTCAATGACCATACAACTAAACACCTTGCTAATGACTGTTAGTAATATCACCCCACGTCAGTTGTTATAGTCTTTAAATCTCCTTTCTTGAATAGTTTTACTATAAGTCCCTGTTTCTATGTCTTTGGCCATGTTTCTATCTCCCATATCCTATTATATATCCCTAGCAGTCTAGATGTTGTTGTTTCCTTATCTGACTTCAATAGTTCTTGTCCTACTTGATCTATTCTTGCTGCTTTGCCACTTCTTGTTCTTTTCAGTGCTGATCTTACTTCACCCAAGCTCCATCTTCCTGTATCTATGTTTCCCAATTCATCTATGTGTTCTATGTCATCCTCTGTGATTGGATCAATTGGGTCCTATCTATTCAGTATTTCACTAAAGTGTTTTTTCTATCTTTCCATTCTATCCTTCAACTTTGTTCTTAGCACGCCCTGACTGTCCTTCATCCCAACTGTCCGTCTCCCCTTATCACCAGTCAGCATTTTGCGATTGAATACAATTCTTTGCTCCTTCCGTTTTCTACTGCCTTTTCCGCATCTACGGCTTTCTCCTCCATCTAATTCCTTTTATCGTCTCTGGTACTCCTCTTAACGTCTTTATCATTCTTGGAGTATTCTATCTTCAGCCTCTCTTTTAATCAAAGGCTTAGGTCGGTGTGATCTTAGGCACTGTACTGAAGATAACCATATCTAAATAGCATTTTAAATAAGTGAAAGTTTCACCATGCCAGAACCTTTACTTTCCGTCTATATGGAATTTTATTGTCTAATGATATATGCTTAGATTGATGCTTTACGCCAAAAGTGTTCCGAAGCACTGTAATAAACAGAACTTTGTAGTGACAATGCTTAAGAATAGTTTTACAACACGAGTTTCCAACATGTTTCCAACTGTTTAACACCATATAAGATTCAATACGCGAGAACCCTATACGACTATATGAAATATACTGTATAGAGATATATGCTTACATTGATGCTTTGAGCCAATGTGTTCCGGGCACTGGAGATAACCATAGTGACATTACCTATGCATAGTATTACAAAATGATATTTCGAAATTTCCAGCACAGTGAAAGTTTCACTATGCTTAGGCACTTTACTTTCCATCTATATGAAATATACTGTAAAATTGTATGGGCTTACATGAAAGCTATAAGCCAATGTGTTTCGAGGCACTGGGGTAACCATACTTGGTAGTGATATTGCCTAAGCATAGTAGTACAAAATGATATTTCGAAATTTCCAGCACAGTGAAAGCTTCATTTTGCTTAGGCACTTTACTTTCCGTCTATATGAAATATACTGTATAATGGTATGGGCTTACATTGAAGCTTTTAGCCAATGTGTTTCGAGGTATTGGGGGTAACCATACTTGGTAGTGATATTACCTAAGCATAGTAGTACAAAATGATATTTCGAAATTCCCAGCACAGTGAAATCTTCACTTTACTTAGGCACTTGACTTTCCGTCTATATGAAATATACTGTATAGTGGTATGGGCTTATATTGAAGCTTTAAGTCAATGTGTTCCGATGCACTGGGGGTAACCAGACTTGGTAGAGACATTGCCTAATCATAGTAGTACAAAATGATATTTCGAAATTCCCAGCACAGTGAAAGCTTCACTTTGCTTAGACACTTTACTTTTCGTCTATATGAAATATACTGTATAATGGTATGGGCTTACATTGAAGCTTTAAGCCAATGTGTTCCGAGGCAATGGGGGTAACCATACTTGGTAGTGACATTTAATCGTCGAATGTGATAAAATTCGTGTTGTTGGATATGTTATTAATGAAACGAAAATATTTTCGAATGTTGAATAAGTAACTGTTACTTATTCAATGATGAACGCTGCAACGTTGAATAAGTAACGTACTTCAGATATGGTAATGCTTTGACATTATATTGCAAATACAGTTTAATTTCGTCATGTTATTCTGTCAATGTACAAAGCATTATTCATATACTTTGTACATTAATGGTACTGTTTTAAAACATTTGTATGGGATGCAGTAGCCACATTTCATTTTGACAATTGTAAGATTCCACTTCAGTGGAAAACAAATTTAATTCTATTAAGAATGATATGAACAAATTAATACAAGTTCTTGGGGTTAAATATTGCTGTTACGTGTGTTTTAGTTGTCTCTCAATATTATAGCTCGTGCAAATGTTGACTCAACTTACAATATTTCATAATATCACTTCAATAACCCTTTTATTATATAGCAGAATAAATTTCGTTTACTTTCAAGTATTTCATCTAAAATACCGTTTTGTCGTACAATACATAAATATTGCACTACCTAGCTACCTATCCTCTTCGTCCCTGGTGGGACATAAGGTCACAACCAGTTGCCTCAATTTCAACCTGTCCTTTGCCATTCTTTGTGCCTGCCCCCAGGATAGTCCAATGTCTTCCAGTTCGGCATTTATAGTTCTTCTCCAGGTATGTTTTGGTCTTCCTGGCTTTCTTTTTTCCTGCGGTGTACAAGTGCTTGTTTTTGTATGCGTTGTTGTGGCATTCTCAAAACATGCCCTAACCATCTAAATATTGCACTAGTTCTTGTAAATGGATATAAGAGCTAGTGCAATATGACAACAACACAGCGATGACGTCGACAACAATCATATGAGGTCATAAATGACAGCGTCGTGTAACAAAGCGTGCAGTATGAAAAAAATGATTCGGGAAACCTCGGACTGGACCAAAGTTAACGTGCAAATATCGATATTTATTGCACGCTTACACCTCGGAATTTATCGTTTATTTTCTGTGCAAAGCATATATTGCTATATAATAATATACAATAATTGCCCTCTAGGTATGTGGACATCCAGAATTGTCACCCGACAGAAGGGTTGTCACCCGAGGGCATCGCCCTTCTGTCGGGTGACAATTCTGGATGTCCATATACCTAGAGGGCAATTATTATTTTATTATACCGAAACAAAGCTTACCATGTAAAATGACACAAACAATATTTAAATTTTAAATTAAATTAAACGCTACCAGTTTACACTTTCAACCACCCTTTTACGCTCGCCTGCATACGAAGATTCCACAGTACTACTGAGCTGTGCATGGGTGTTTTGGGAGTAAGATCTAAGTTTCACTCTCATTCTGTTTCCATCTAATACATTTCCAGTATTTTCACTGAAGCTTAGATGACCCCTTTTGTGTTTTCTGCATCTTTGTCATACATAATTAATTCCAAGTCCGCTTCCGACGAACTGCAAAAAAACGACTGGCCGCCATTGTTATTGTTTACCAAATGACAACACAGTTCTGTTGTACGAGTTATTTCCCTTGTACCGGGTTATCACCGGGTGATAATAGTATTATCACATGGCTGGTGAGAGGTTATCACATGGCTGTGAGAGGTTGTCACACGCTGACAGTAATTCTGTGGGAAACATCTCATTTATTACATGTCATGTGATTGGAAAACATCCAATGAAAAGTGTTTTAATATATGTGAGGTATAATAATTTTCATTATTATACCTCACATATATTAAAACACATTTCATTGGATGTTTTCCAATCATATGACATGTAACAAATAAGATATTTCCCCCACAATTGCTGTCAGCGTGTGACAACCTCTCCCTTCTCAGCATCGCCATGTGAAAATACTATTATCAACCGGTGATAACCCGGTACATTGGAAATAACTCGTACAACAGGAACGTGTTGTCATTAGGTAAACAATAACAATGGCGGCCAGTCGTTTTTTGCAGTTCGTCGGAAGCGGACTTGTAATTAAATATGCATGACAAAGATGCAGAAAACACAAAAAGGGTCACCCATGCTTCAATGAAAATATTGGAAATGTATTTGATGAGGTAAATCTAGATTCTGCGGAATGTAAAGTATGCAGACGAGCGTAAAAGGATGGTTGAAAGTGTATACTGATAGCATTTAATTTAATTAAATACACTAGCTGCGCTATGCCATAAGCTCACATGACCTTTGGTCAGGTGAGCTAATTATAGCAGTGGAGATTCCAACTAGTATACTAGGTGAATGACATGATAATAATTAAAAGAAGAAGAAGAAAGGGTGCAAAACAATAAGATCCAAAACTTTGTACGGGCGCCTTAATTACCCGTTCCCTCCATTTTTGATTATATACAAGGATTGTTGGTTCGTTGATTAGTTTGATAATTATTTTTGATATTCATTTTTAGGAAACACTGGTGCCGCCGAGGGCATTCAATAGTGATGTTTTATCATTAGGTTGTTTTTTTCTTCTTCTTGGTTGTGTTTGGTGTTGCTAAGTACAAGTTAAAGTTGCAAATTTTTGTCTTCTTTTGTAAGAATTCCTACAAACTCCCGTTAAATAAAATAAACCTAAAACAAAAAGAGACATGTGAAAATTTAACACTATCACACATTTGCCTAATTGACAAATTAAAAATGCTATTGTCTCCGACTTATTTTTGTTTTAGTATTTTGTTCCTGAAATCCAATAAGTACCATTATTTATCATTGCAGTATGTATTGATAAAACGTGTAAAACAGATGAGTATGTGCCATACAAAAGGGAAAAAAGAAATCAATTATATAATACATGTGGCATTCACACGCACTAAAACATTTCTTGTTTTTTTCTATCAATTCTTCTTCAGTATAAATTATAATATACTCGTGTAACATGACAATATGTTACTTTTTATAGGAGTAGATTTCATATAAGTTATACATAACAACACACACAATACTAGTAATACCCAAAACGTTTTTGTTTAGGTAAGATACTTGTCCTTCAAAGGATATCTCTCCTTAAGAACGCAAAAGTTTACTACTGGTATATATGGTTTAATGATATGTAAATTAAAATAAACAAATACATTGATATATTCTCGGTGGTTAAAAGCTTAGCTTTCTGCACATCTTAAAATACGACACGTCAACACGATGTGTATTCCTAATCATATAGGCAAATTACATTTAATAAACTCAACAGTGTTGTCCGTGTATTCACAATGCCGTAACGAATGTTTGTGTTATACAACCAGAGAAGGTAACCACGTTAAACTTTACATAAGGGAGCGTTGTCTGTTTATCAATAACTACATATACATATGCTGTCCACATTCAACACAGTAATATGCACAGCTAAACTGTTTTGATTTTAGTATAATTGTATGTATTTGTGTGTAGTATATACAAGGCGCGACAGGCTGGAATCAATTCAAAGGTTTTTGTACTGAGGGTACAATGTGCGGCGAAACTTTCAAATTCTAATTCTTTTCCAAGCTCTTACTTGCTCAAAACACAGAGACAATTATATCAATAACATTCTTTTTAAAAATCAAAAGTATGCTAAATTCTAATGGGCTATGTCATAAATCAAATCCAGTTCGTTATTTGACCCCTATGTCAATGTTTTAATACAGGCTCGAGTAAGATGATACAAATGATAGATTGTCAAAAGCTCCGGGACCATCTATGATTACAAGATAATAAAACAAACACAATACGAGGACTATACTATTTTATTATTTAGCGCATCACAAGGTTATGTTATAACGCAACATGCATCGGTAACTAAATTATAATTATATATTAATTCACATTTGCGTGTACACAAACCACAATAAAAAACAATGTCAAGATTTTTTCCATATCTGTAAGTTACTTATTCAACATATATTGCAGCGTTCAACATTGAATATGATAAGTTTCGTATTCAATATTCGAAAATATTTTTTTTCACTTGTAAAACAAAACGATTCTTATCACATTCCACGATAAAATGTCACCACCCAGTGCCGCCCCGAAACACATTGGCTTAAAGCATCAATGTAAGCACATACGATTATACAATATATTTCCTATAGTAAAGTGCCTGAGCAAAGTGAAGCTTTCACTGTGCTGAAAATTTCGAAGTATCATTTTGCAAAACTATGCATAGGCAATGTCACTACCAAGTATGGTTACCCCCAGTGCCTTGAAACACATTGTCTTAAAGCTTCAATGCCCATACCATTATACAGAATATTTCATGTAGACGGAAAGTAAAATGCCTGAGCAAAGTGAAGCTTTCACTGTGCTGGGAATTATCATTTGTACTACAATGCATAGGCAATGTCATTACCAAGTATGGTTATCCCTAGTGCCTCGAAACACATTGGCTTAAAGCATAAATATCTGCACATAGTGTAATACAGTATATATTTCCTATAGACGGAAAGTAAACTGCCTGAGCAAAGTGAAGCTTTCACTGTGCTGAAAATTTCGAAGTATAATGTTGTAATTCTATGCGTAGGAAATGTCACTACCAAGTATGGTTACCCCCAGGTAGTTTAATTCCCGTCTATAGGAAATATACTGCATAATGACATGTGCGTACATTGATGCTTTAAGCCAGTGTGTCCTGACGCACTAAGGATTACCAACCTTGGTAGTGACATTGCCAGACGATATTTGCATTAAAAGTAGCTAATTTATTTGGAAAATGTGATAAAATCGATTCTTTGGATGTATTACAAATAAAACGAAAATTCAATCGAATGTTGAATAAGTAATGGTTACTCGTTTATTGTTAAAGGCTGCAATGTTGAATGTGTAACGTACTTCGGGTATCCGATTTTTCAGCCACGCCCATTCTTGGAACTATTTATTCAATGCACATCACTGATGATGATTACATAAGATTCCATTAACACGATTTTTTTCTGTTATTTACATTTTTTGCAATTTAGCTGAAAAACTATAGAAGCTTCATCTGGTGAACGAATGTATGGCACTAACAAACCATCTTTGTCCTGTATAACGACACTTAAATTGCTAGCTTTCAAAAAACCTTGCCTGACTCATCATTTTTATTGTAAGGTCTCGGTGCCTGAGAGGTATAATGAGAATGAGGCTAAGGGTCTAATATGTCCTAGTCTGAGAGGGTTTGTCAATTTACTACGGGTTTCTACGGTATTCCGGTTTCCTCCACCGGGAAACGATCGCCTTAATATAAGCAAATGGATTTTGAATCGTGTGTAAAACACCATTATTTCACTCCTGTCATGTGTCGATATGGTGTATAGACATCCATTGGCAAGTATGTCGTTTTTCCTTCAATTGCTGGAGATGTTATATCAACTGATATGAACATGTACTAATGTGTGCTTGTGACAATATTTAGAGTGCTACAACACTTGCCCAAATCTTCGCAGATCAACATCACAGACCACTCGGTCCATCATACTGATACTGAGCAAACCAGTTAAGGCCTACGATACGAAAATTCCTTTTTTCATTTGCAGTTAAGCGTGATCGACCTCACAGCGGTTTAAGATATTTTAACACCTTAACCATTCGGTCACTGCGGTCCAAAATGTATATGTATGAACAAAATAACGAACAGTTAAACATTTGAACCTATATATCTTCTATAAATGTTTTGAGGAATGACAACATTATTATTAAAGAAAGCATGGAAAACATTATTATTAAAAAGTAACAGTGTATTATTTAAAATAATTTAACATGATTATCCGCCTTTTAAAGGGTTAATATGTTATTGCATCTACATTTTGAAGAATAACGGAAAACGCCACCGGACTAGAACTTATATTCCCCTAGCCCTGTGGAAACGCTCCTGTGGTAGTCAACCACAGAATTAGCTAGATTGTGGTTGAAGAAGATATGCAGATGAATAATAATCACTTTCATTGGTAACTGATGTAAACTGCAAAGTTTGCGGCAAGAGCCATACCTTCACTGCTACAACTTCTGAAACAGAGTAAAGCCAGATATAAAACTTCACTGCTGTGAGTAGAGGGTAGATTCCTCTGTTACTTGTCGTAATACAGCAAGCTAGGTTACACGATCTTAGGAATAATCACCAAAACTTCTTCTCCAGATTGCCTTGAGGGCCAATCTAAGTCGCACAAGTAACTGGAGGTCGCTTGTCGAGGCCACTTAGGTCTGTTTCACGGTACACAAACAACTTGAGGTTGTTTTCCAAACTGCCTTGAGGCTCAGCGCCAGTCTGATTCTTTTGATACTTGAGGTGCATTGCAAACAGCAACATAGATTACCTTAAAGACTAGTCCGATTATTCTTACCTTCAGGGTGCACTGAACACTGCCTTGATAACCGTCTGTTCCTTCGCACCTTATGGGTATGCACTGTACTACTAGGAATCACTAGGAAACTACTTCAGAGTAATTGACAAGGTATTATCGCGCTTACGCTTAATAACACACAGATGCATCATCCAAGCTTCAGCAACCGAAAGCTTCACTAAAACTAGATGTAATGCCATGACGTCAGGCAATATTCAGTTTCTCCGTCTGTCTGTCCCTATGAAAATGACACAATTTTTTGCAATATTAAGCCTTCCAATGCATATCATTTTTCCAGTTTCATGTTAAAAAGCTTATATAGCTCACTGTCTTCCAGCAACAAACATAAACTCACTGAATGATTCTGGCATGGAACTTCGTCATATATTCATATGTTTATTAACGGACTTCGGAATGAAAGTTCTGTAAGTAGCTACAACCGGCACTGTTCTCGACAGAAGCGCACCGCCGTTCTATTGCAAATGCACTCGATAAAACTTATTCTGAATCGTCTCTCGTTCCCGTGGCCCCGTATATTCATGCCCAGTGTCTATTCACACAATCTCTCTACTACACACTAATATACTTCCACAGCAATCGGCTTCCAGCGTCCGCATTAACTTACCTGGATTCATCTTTAATTCATTGTTTTTTACCACTGAAGTTTTTATGGTCCCGACATTTATATGGCCGGGGCATATAGCCTTACCCATGTTCGTGCGCACGAACGTCTCCGAATCCGTGTACGCTATGCATAAAAAGACGTGTTAAAATGATATTCATAAGAGATGTGTCAGTGATTACAGTGATTACATTTTGTTATCAGTATATATGGTAGTATACAGTGATTACATTTTTTTATCAGTATATATAGTAGTATACAGTGATTACATTTTGTTATCAGTATATATAGTAGTAAACAGTGATTACATTTTGTTATCAGCATATATAGTAGTATACAGTGATTACAGTTTGTTATTAGTATATATGGTAGTATACAGTGATTACAGTTTGTTATTAGTATATATGGTAGCATATAGTGATTACAGTTTGTTATCAATATATATGGTACTATACAGTGATTACAGTTTGTTTTCATTATTTACTTGGTAGTATACAGTGATTACAGTTTGTTATCAGTATATATGGTAGTATACAGTGATTACATTTTGTTATCAGTATATATAGTAGTATACAGTGATTACATTTTGTTATCAGCATATATAGTAGCATACATGGATTACAGTTTGTTATCAATATATATGGTACTATACAGTGATTACAGTTTGTTTTCATTATTTACTTGGTAGTATACAGTGATTACAGTTTGTTATCAATATATATGGTAGTATACAGTGATTACATTTTGTTATCAGTATATATAGTAGTATACAGTGATTACATTTTGTTATCAGTATATATGGTAGTATACAGCGATTACATTTTGTTATCAGTATATATAGTAGTATACAGTGATTACATTTTGTTATCAGCATATATAGTAGCATACATGGATTACAGTTTGTTATCAATATATATGGTACTATACAGTGATTAGTTTGTTTTCATTATTTACTTGATAGTATACAGTGATTACAGTTTGTTATCAATATATATGGTAGCATACAGTGATTACAGTTTGTTATCAGTATATATGGTAGTATACACTTATTACAGTTTGTTATCAATATATATGGTAGTATACAGTGATTACAATTTTTTATCAATAAATATGAAAGTATACAGTAATTACAATTGTTATCAATAAATATGAAAGTATACAGTGATAACAATTTGTTATCAATAAATATGAAAGTATACAGTGATTACAGTTTGTTATCAATAAATATGAAAGTATACAGTGATTACAGTTTGTTATCAATATATATGGTAGTATACAGTGATTACAGTTTGTTATCAATATATATGGTAGTATACAGTGATTACAGTTTGTTATCAATATATATGGTAGTATACAATGATTACAGATTGTTATCAATATATATGGTAATATACAGTGATTACAGTTTCTTATCAATATATATGGTAGTATCTAGTAATTGCAGTTTGTTAACAATATATTGTAACATACAGTGATTACAGTTTGTTATCAATATATATGGTACTATACAGTGATTACAGTTTGTTTTCATTATTTACTTGGTAGTATACAGTGATTACAGTTTGTTATCAATATATATGGTAGTATACAGTGATTACATTTTGTTATCAATATATATGGTAGTATACAGTAATTACAGTTTGTTATCAATATATATGGTAGTATACAGTGATTACAGTTTGTTATCAATATATATGGTAGTATACAATGATTACATTTTGTTATCAATATATATGGTAGTATCCAGTAATTACAGTTTGTTATCAATATATATGGTAGTATACAGTGATTACATTTTGTTATCAATATATATGGTAGTATCCAGTAATTACAGTTTGTTATCAATATATATGGTAGTATACAGTGATTACAGTTTGTTATCAATATATATGGTAGTATACAATGATTACAGATTGTTATCAATATATATGGTAATATACAGTGATTACAGTTTCTTATCAATATATATGGTAGTATCTAGTAATTGCAGTTTGTTAACAATATATTGTAACATACAGTGATTACAGTTTGTTATCAATATATATGGTACTATACAGTGATTACAGTTTGTTTTCATTATTTACTTGGTAGTATACAGTGATTACATTTTGTTATCAATATATATGGTAGTATACAGTGATTACATTTTGTTATCAGTATATATAGTAGTATACAGTGATTACATTTTGTTATCAGTATATATGGTAGTATACAGTGATTACATTTTGTTATCAGTATATATAGTAGTATACAGTGATTACATTTTGTTATCAGCATATATAGTAGCATGCATGGATTACAGTTTGTTATCAATATATATGGTACTATACAGTGATTAGTTTGTTTTCATTATTTACTTGGTAGTATACAGTGATTACAGTTTGTTATCAATATATATGGTAGCATACAGTGATTACAGTTTGTTATCAGTATATATGGTAGTATACACTTATTACAGTTTGTTATCAATATATATGGTAGTATACAGTAATTACAGTTTGTTATCAATAAATATGAAAGTATACAGTAATTACAACTGTTATCAATAAATATGGTAGTATACAGTGATAACAATTTGTTATCAATATATATGAAAATATACAGTGATTACAGTTTGTTATCAATAAATATGAAAGTATACAGTGATTACAGTTTGTTATCAATATAGATGGTAGTATCCAGTAATTACAGTTTGTTATCAATATATATGGTAGTATACAGTGATTTCAATTTTTTATCAATAAATATGAAAGTATACAGTAATTACAATTGTTAACAATAAATATGAAAGTATACAGTGATAACAATTTGTTATCAATATATATGAAAGTATACAGTGATTACAGTTTGTTATCAATAAATATGAAAGTATACAGTGATTACAGTTTGTTATCAATATATATGGAAGTTTCCAGTAATTGCAGTTTGTTATCAATATATATGGTAGCATACAGTGATAACAGTTTGTTATTAGTATATGGTAGTGTACAGTAATTGCAGTTTGTTAACAATATATTGTAACATACAGTGATTACAGTTTGTTATATATATGGTAGTATACAATGATTACAGATTGTTATCAATATATATGGTAATATACAGTGATTACAGTTTCTTATCAATATGTATGGTAGTATCCAGTAATTGCAGTTTGTTAACAATATATTGTAACAGTTTGTTATCAATATATAGTAGTACACAGTGATTACAATTTGTTATCAATAAATATGAATGTATACAGTGATTACAGTTTGTTATCAATATATATGGTAGTATACAGTGATTACAATTTGATAACAAGCTGTAATCACTGTATACTACAATATGAATTGATAACAAACTGTAATCGCTGTATGCATTCATATTTCTTGTTATCAATATATATGGTAGTATACAGTGATTACAGTTTGTTATCAGTATATATGGTAGCATACAATGATTACAGTTTGTTATCAATGATTATCGTAGTAGACAGTGATTACAGTTTGTTATCAGTATATATATAGTAGTATACAGTGATTACATTTTGTTATCAGTATATATAGTAGTATTACAGTTTGTTATTAGTATATATGGTAGCATATAGTGATTACAGTTTGTTATCAATATATATGATAGCATACAGTGATTACAGTTTGTAATCAATAAATATGGTAGTATACAGTGATTACAGTTTGTTATCAGTATATATAGTAGTATTACAGTTTGTTATTAGTATATATGGTAGCATATAGTGATTACAGTTTGTTATCAATATATATGATAGCATACAGTGATTACAGTTTGTAATCAATAAATATGGTAGTATACAGTGATTACAGTTTGTTATCAATATATATGGTAGTCTACAGTGATTACACTTTGTTATTAGTATATATGGTAGCATATAGTGATTACAGTTTGTTATCAATATATATGGTAGTATACAGTGATTACACTTTGTTATTAGTATATATGGTAGCACATAGTGATTACAGTTTGTTATCAATATATATGATAGCATACAGTGATTTCAGTTTGTAATCAATGAATATGGTAGTATACAGTGATTACAGTTTGTTATCAATATATATGATAGCATACATGGATTACAGTTTGTTATCAATATATATAGTAGTATACAGTAATTGCAGTTTGTTATTAGTATATATGGTAGCATACAGTGATTACAGTTTGTTATTTCCATGTGTACATCTAGATTTTTTTTTCAGAAATGCCACGATTCAAAATTACCGAAAAATGGTCGTTTACGACGAACGTTTATCAGCACTCAACCGACAACCTCAAAATATCCAAATTCATTATATCTTTGTTAAATCAATTCAAATGGAAAATCCTTACAATGATGATCGAAAATACAACACAGTGGAATGAAACCGCTATGAGTTTTGAGTCAATGGCAAAGGAAAACAATATCGAGATAAGAGGAAAGGAATACATTGATGAATACAGACGCTATCCAAATACTCCTAAAATTAAGAATCTACTAGATGCTACGTATCGAAAGACACGAAGTAAGTTATAAACATGGTTATAATGTAATATAACGACAAATTAATATATCGCTATTTGTACTTGGATAATAATTATGCAGGTATTTAAAATAGATTATTCAGTCACCCCCAATACAGTTTAAGTGACTTATTGATTTATCCTTTATTATTATTATTATTATTACCATGTAATAACATAGCTCAAGTGGAATGTGATGAGAAAGTTACCTATGACACTTAGTTGTGCCTTTTGGGGATCATATCTCATTGGTTGAATTAGAAAGGATGGTAATAACGATGTCACACTCTACTGATTTTGCACTGTAGAATAGAAACTAATTGACCGATTTTGACGAAAATTAGTTTATAAGTACAATTTTAGATGCTCTACATGTTGCAGTCAACCGAAAGTCAGTCATTGTGACCTAACCTTCATGATCGATGGTTTTTATCAATATTTTAAGAGTATTTGAATGGATTTCCGTAAACAACCATTTGATAGAAAATGATGAGACTACATATTTTAATCAAACTTGGTTTATACGTACAGCTTTGTATGCTTTACATCTTGCAACACAGAAGGAAAAAGTCAGCGTGACCTAGTTTTTATGATCCAGTGATTTTCCTTGATAATGTAAAGTTGTATAGGTCAATTTTAATGAAATTTGGTTTGTAAGCATAACTTCAGATGCTTTGTGTGTTTCAAAACAAAATATGTCATTGTGACCTTTTTTCATGGCCAAGTGATTTTCCCGACGGTTGCAGTACCAAACGTCTTGCACATGTGCATATGGAAACTACATAATTATATAGCATTATATTACAATTACTATATAATTAACAATTTTAGAAGTTATTACACTTTTACATCTATCATAGTTACTTCTACCACTATCGCTTCTAACGTACAAGGTTGTCACTATTGGGGTGTCTTACCCCGCGATTGATCCCTGCTAAAACACAAAGTCTAGTTAAGTTTTATTTGTGTGCTTGTGTCACTTGTTGTTTAGTTGCTTTAACATCTTTAAATGTTTGTGAAGAAAAAATATCAACATACATATATATATTTTTTAATTTCAGTCTATGTGTTTCTCGGAGACAGCCATGCTTTGATTAAGTTTGTACGGTTAATAAATAATGACATACCTAACGGTGAACACGTCGTCATTGCTGCCGATGATCGTCAATTTACCTCAACGAAGGATTATTACAAGTACTTCCTCAAAAGTAGGTACATCAATTCATACCGTGTTTGATTGATTGATTGATTGATTGATACTTTATTATGATTATTATAATGTTTGGTGTTATTATTATTATTATTATTACGTATTTTTCTGCCACACTTTCGTAATCAGCATAGCTTAAAAACGATTATGTGGAATGTGATGAGACTTTGGAAACTTGTTCCCTATGACACGCAACTGTGCCTTTTGGGGTCACATCTCATTGGTTGAAATAGAAAAGGAGATCATAAAAATGTCACATCCTACTGATTTTGCATTCTAGAAGAGAAAATAATTCACCGATTTTGCTGAAAATTAGTTTTTAACTCTAGAAAGAAAGTAGTTGATCGATCTCAACGAAACTTAATTAGTTTATAGGTACAACTTTGAATGCGCTTCATGTTGCAACACAAAGTCGATCAAATTGACTTTATTTTTAGGGTCCAGTGATTTCTTCGAAACTTAAACAGTAATTGAATGAAGTTTCGTAAATAGCATTTCTCAAAAACCATTAGATCAGCGGTCAAGGTTACAGTTACTATAAATAGAAATTCAGTTTCCGTGCGTATAAAGACGCACTATTTGTCCGAATAATCTCAAACTTGATCAACTTATTCCTTGTGATAAGACAATGCATGGGTTTGCAAATCAGGCCACAAAGTCAACGGTCGAGGTCACTGTAGATCAGTACATTACAAAACTTAGACAAAAAGCAGGTTTGCGTAATATTTCCAATTTAGATGATGAATCTCGTGACCATGTTCTTGAAACATGTGGTGTCAAAAAGATAAAGAAGGTATTTGTTAGACATTTAAAATTTGACCTTTGAAATGCCACAGACAGCAGCGAAAAATTTTGAGAGAAATGAACAGCACATGTTGCAGCGAAAACAATATCGGAAGCGTGAAAATTATATTAAGTTAAAAGCAAGTTCAGCGCTGGTAAGGGGACAGGTATTACGCCAAAGAGCACAACGGTAACTAAGACTTGTTCCTTTGTGGCCGAAAGGGTCATATCGCGAAAGACCAGACATGTCTCGCACGCGAACGGAGTGTGACAAATGTAAAAATGTTAGATAAATTGGCTGACCGATGTAAGACCAAGACTAAATCGCATATGTCGAATCCCAGCCGTGGTGGACATTGCGTAAGAGGCAGAGACAATATGTGTAACGTAGACGCTGACGAATATGCATTCAGTGTAAGTGACAGTAAGAGTAGCAATGAGAAGATAGACATTTAAGTAGGAGGAAATGACATTGAGATTATAATTGGGTGTGGCTGTAAATATTATAGATATTAAACTATGGAATAGACTGAAGAGTAATAAGATAAAGTGCGTGTGCCTGAAAAAAACCTGACATAAGATTATTTGCATATGGATCTGAAAAACCACTGAATTTGTTAGGTAAAGTTACTGCTCATGATCCCCTAAGGGATAGTGATGTAAGCATTGAGTCAAATTTTATGTTATGCAGGCCAGATTTGTTGGGGAAGGATATTTCCACTAAACTGGGAGTACTTAAACTGGTTATATTTTCTGTCAATGTAGATTGTTTTAAAGGTTTTTGGGAAATTAAATAATTGTAACGTGTTAGGGTGTGGTACCCAAGTTATTACCTGGGATTCGATAAGATAATACAATAAAGGGTTTCTTTCAAATGAAATTAACCACAAGCTATAATAATTGTTAACCAAACCGCTGTTTGCGAACAGCTCACGAGTAATTTAAGCTTTAATTTAAAATAAGGCGCACGAGCAATTATATACAGATAAATGTGCGAATTAACTTAGCAAACAATAAATGGACAGGATGAATTTATAAAAATTAGAGTGTAACAAATGTTTATTTAAAAATGATTATCTATGGTTTAAGGGTAGAAAACTTGCTCTTCCCGAGCTTAATTTAAACAATGAAATCAGCTTTCTGGGTCTGCCGCGCACTAGCTGATACATAAAATATACAGTGCGCACAAGGAAGACTAAATGTTGCGCACGAGCCAGTACATATGTAATAGTTACTAACCGAGTCGGAGGGGTTCATCAATTTGAAACACCTGGGCACGTGCGTTTAGTGATCCCGAACCGCGTGTATTAAAAATACACGATAAAAATCTAGTATCATTTTCGAAAAAGATAATCATGAAGGCAGAAAATTATCAAGCAAATACTAAATATATGTCTCCCTTTTAACACCTATCGGCGTAAGTCCTAATCTGGCCCAATGGATAGCAAGCCTGCTTGGCAATGAAAAGGTTGTGAGTTCGAATCCCGACTGAAGTCCTCTTTTTCTCTTTTTAAATTTTAGAAATAATGCAATGTCATTTCACGCATGAGCGAAAGTTGAAAAATTTATAATTCCATACACACTGTTCAAGATGTCTGACTACAATTCAGACGATATATTGAGTCAAGCATGAGATTTCAAAATGAACAGGTTTTTATTACCCAAAATACATATAAAACCATAGAAGACTGTTAAGAAGATCAGGCATTTTCAAAATTTTACAAAAAGCCGTAGATGTACGCCCAATGCTTGATGACGGCGGTCCATCTCAAATGGGTGCTTTCACTTATGGAAATGGAATAGGTACGTATAAGTTTGAATTTGTAAAAGAGTATTTAATATATGTCCGCAATTTTACGTTGTAGGCTAGCATTATACTTGGCTAAAAAGATCCCCGTCAACATTGTTATGCTTAAACATGTTTAATACATCGAGCACGAACATACCGATCCGTGTTCAAATTACGATCCCAAAAGCAAAATTTTTGTTATGAGAATTGGACTTAATAAATTTTTAATGTCATGATTTTTGTATTTGTTGTTTCATTTTGGATATCTCGATTGTCTATTGTTTACTAGCATGTGCCCAGGTGTTTCAAGTTGAACTACCCGGTGGTTCAACTTGAAACACCTGGGCACGTGCTAGTAAACAATAGACAATCGAGTATTCAAGTTGGTTACCGACCCGAAGAAAACAAAAGAGTTATCGTGTAAATATAATATCTACAGTACGCGAGGAATAACCTGGTAATATATAATACAGCTATATCAACAATAGCTCGCCAATTTTGCAGTATAAACCTTTACAGTAACGTAACTATACAGCTTCGGATTCTTTAACAATTACCATATAAATACAGCCTTCTTCTTCTGCGAACAAATGCAAAACTAACCCCGTTACAAGTTTTCATTCTCTTATATACCAGTCACTGTTGCATCTCGGGTAATAATCAGTGACGTCATCACCATGTCCATTGAAATGATTGACAGATATTGACAAAACTAATTACACAATTAAAATGTTTGAATTGATTTATTATATTACCCACGTCTCCGAAAAACTCGTCCCGAGTTACAATAACAAATCACAAAATTTGCAAAATATCTACAGTGTTATTAACCATTTTCTATAAAATACAACAGAGCAAAATTATGTTAATGAGACACTAATTACAGATATAAATCATTTATAAAATTTCTGTTTTTACAGAACATAATCTTCATACCAAAAGGGTCGACGCGGCATTCTACCAGACCTAGTATACTTCAGAATTGTGTCATCAATTTCCTCAGTTTCAGGAGTGTCAATGTCTTCATCACCGTTTTCATTACCTATGAAAACTAACTTTATTTGTGCTCGAACCATCTTCAATCTTTATATTTTCTTCACGCATTTGTTGATGTCTATGAGCACGCATTCGATCACAATGTATAACTTGACATTTTCCTTTGCTCCACAGTTAACTTCGTACAAAACTGAAGTTAGCTTCTTGTTTATCAAAAACGGTCCTCGCCAATAACATGTAAACTTCTTTGAGCATCCGACTTTGCTTACCGGAAAATAAACATACACCATCTCTCCTGGTTTGGACGTTTCCTATGAAGCCTTTTGGTCATGATATCGCTTCTGTCTGATAATTTCATTGTTTACAGTCTTTCGTACAAGTGCATGAGCGTCCTCCATCGTCTCTTGGATTTCCCAAACCCACTGATTTGAGGGTAGGTACTTTGCTTCTCTCGACATTTCATACAGAATATCGAGCGATGTCGACGTTTCTCTTCCGAGCATTAGCATATTTTGAGTACAGCCGGTTGTTTCATGCACTGCAGACCTATACGCCATGGTTACATATGGTAAATGACAATCCCAGTCTTGATGGTGCTCTTCTACATATGTACTGAGCATAGTGACAAGGGTTCTGTTAAACCTCTCTACCATACCGTCTGATTTCGGGTGATATGGTGTTGTGCGGGTCTTTTTATTTGCAAAAGGGTATACATTTCAGCAAACAAATTGCTTTCAAACTGAGTGCCTTGGTCAGAGTGAATGACATTCGACACATCAAATCTGGAGATAACCTCAGTAACCATGATTTCTGCAACGGTGTCTGCTTTCAAATCTGCCATAGGGAAGGCTTCTGCCCATTTCGTATAATAATCGGAAATTACTAGAATGTGTTTATGACCATTATGTGTCTCTTGGAGATTCGTCATAATGTCAACAGTAATTCGCTCTATTGGCATACCGCTGTACGTAACTTGCATGGGCGCTCTTTTCTTCTGTTGGATCTTTGCGCCATAAACAAAACTCGCAACCATGAACATAAATTCTGACGTCTCTTTGCTGCCCAGGCCAATAGTATTTTTGACGAACTTTTCCTAATGTTTTCTTAACTCCTAAATGTGAACCACAGCGATTGTCGTGCAATACCTTCAGAATCCGCCTTCTTTCCTTTAATGGTACTATAACTTGTAAAATTTGCTTCTGTGTACCCGGCAATTTCCAACGTCTGCATAAAAGACCATCGTTTACCGGGAGCAACTCCCACTGATTCTATAATGCTTTGATGAAGAACTCATGACTGGCTATGAATTGGGGCTTGAACCTTTATTAATGTGATTAGTAAGAAATGAGATGTTTTCGTCTTTCTGCTGCACATCTGATATCGAATCAATACCAAGCTCATCGTCGGAATTGTCTTTGTTTTCAAACAATTGAGCGACACGCAGAGTCTGGCTTTCCCACAATGAATCGTATCCACACGGTCTACAGGGCACTCGGCTCAGCGCATCCGCGTTACCGTGTTTAGTACCTGGTCTGTGTTCGATATTGATTTCGTATTGATAAATCACTTCTAGCCAACGAGCAAGTTGTCCCTCTGGGGTTTTGAAGTTCATCAACCATCTGAGTGAGCTATGGTCTGTCTTATAATTAACTGTAAATGGTCTACCATATAGAAAATGCCGAAAGTGTTTTATAGAATGTACCACCGCTAACAATTATTTCTTTTTCACACAATATTTCCTCTCACTTTTTGACAATCTACCACTTGCGTAGGCTATGTCACTCTCTTTTCCGTGTAATCGTTGTGAAAGAACTGCTCCCATGGCATTAGCACTGTATCCAGGATAAAAGGCTCATTGAAGTTAGAGTAGGTGAGTATGGGTGACTTGACTAGCCGTTCCTTCAGCGTTTCAAATGTTGCTTGGCTTTCTGTCGACCATACAAATTTGTAGCCCTTTTCAGTTAACCGGTGTAAAGGTTTCGCAATTGCTGAGAAATTTTCAATAAACCGACGGTAGTAAGAGCAGAGCCCGATAAATGATCGCACCTCACTGACATCGCATGGTTTGGGCCAACTTTCAACCGCTTTATTTTTCTCAGGATCTGTTGCAATGCCCTCACTTGTAATAACGTGTACCAGATACGTTACACGCTTAGCAAACAGAATGCACTTTTTAACTTTCAACTTAAGTCCAGCGCTTTCTAACCTATCAACACGATATTGAGATTTTTCAACATTGCTTCAAATTAAAGTCCTTTCCCACAACAATTATATCATCCAGATATACAAGGCAGATTTCCCAATGCAATCCCGTAAGCACTTTGTCCATTAAACGCTCAAATAGATATGGACTGTTACATAGGCCGAAAGGCATTACTTTAAAATGGAAAAGACATTTCCTCGTTGAAAACGCCGTCTTAATTTTGTCACTTTCATCAAGTTCTACTTGCCAATATCCAGATATCAGATCAAGAGTAGAAAACCAGGTGTTATCTACCCGAGGCAAAGGGTATGCATCCTTGATCGTAGCAGCATTGAAGTTCCTATAATCTACGCAGAACCGCGTGGTGCCATCTTTCTTTTTCACTAATACTACTCCAGATGATCATTGGCTAAAGGAAGGCTCAATGACATCTTTCTTTAGCATATCTTCAAGTGCTTGTCGACTTCCTCAAACATATGTACTGGTACCCGTCTCCAAGGTTGTTTAATCGGTAGTGTCTTTCCTGTGTCTATTTTATGTTTCACCACAGACGTTTTCCCTAGGTCCAAGTCTGATGAGGCAAACAGTTTTTGTCGGCACATGAAGAACTCTTTGACTTGTAAACTTTGCTCATCGTTCAAATGTCTACATGTCCTTTCAAGTTAACTCTGTAATGTTTCGTTCAGTGGAACATGGTTGCAAATTGAAGAGTCCGTTTCAACAAGATCAACTGGACTTAGTTTTCCTATGAGCGTGCCTGCATAAATAGTTTGCGAATCCGTACCTGCATTAAACATTCTTACTGGCACAACTTCATTCATCTTCACCACTGATCTGGCCACTAATGCCTTGCCGGATTCTAAAAACTTTTTGCAGGCTCCATGATACAGGGTTCAATTGGTATTATACCATCTGCGCACACTTTAGCTTGGATAACCACTTCACTTTCGGGTTCTAGTTGAATATTGATCATAGTAACGACTCTGAAACAACCTAAATGTCCATGGAATTGTATTGAAGTTGAGTTGCGTAATGGTGTTTAACGTCCCAGTCAAGAATATTTCACTTATATCGAGACGTCGCCAGCTATAGGCGAAGATGCAGATATTTTGCCTGTGCGTTGCGCTGATGGCATTATACAGCACGGTTCTTTAACGTGCCAAGCCCACCGTGACACGGAACCTCGTTAATTTTAAGTTCCCATCCGAAAGAACCGTGACTTTCATTTCGTAATGCCGAGTGCTTGGCGAAAGAACTTTCAAGTCTTGGGTCAGACCCGGCGGGGGTTCGAACCCACGACCTCCCGAATTGTATTGGCACTTTAACTTTGTTTGCTTCAGACTGCTCGTTCACCACATCAACTACGCATTTTTCTGCTTTCATAAAATCAACACCCACTATCCCGTCAAGATTTAACTCTGCAACAATAGCGTTCAATCGGAAAACATTCTCTCCAAATTTCATTGAGAAATTGCCTTGTCCCATTATCTCCAAGTTGGTTCCATTAGCAGTTACATTTTTTTGTTGCAAGTGCACATTAGGTTTCTTATCATCGCGTATAAAGCCGAACAGCCGTTTGGAAACTAGACTTACAGTTGCGCCTGTGTCAATATGTAGTTTCGCCTCAACACCATTTATCTTCGCAGTCACATACATCCCTGATTCGTCTGTAGCAATGCTTGCTCCAATTGTTGGTGACCCGACCCGGACTTCCGCTCCTTTGTGCGTGATCTAAGCGTGCGAGCAGAAGCATGTTCCACATACTTTTATCATCCTGGTTACGGATCTCTAAACGCGGACAATTCTTTCTAATATGACTATGCTTTTTGCATTTCACTAACTTGTGAACATTTTGTCTTCGTCCCGTATTTTATGTCCAGTACTTTGTGTTTTCCTCACGAGGGAAATTTCTTTCTCTAAAGCGCTTAATTTTTGCTCCATTTTCGCCATAACTTGCATAATAGGTCAACTGCCGTTTACACTGGGTTTTTTCCTTGCCGTGCGTCTTCTGGTATCAATTGTCTGGAGTAACTTCTACCTTCCGCATTGTTATAGGCTTCTAACTCAACTGGTAAGCTCACTGCTTCATTTAACGACTTTGGAATTGACTGTTTAATGCGAATACGTATGTCAGAATCAGCTAATGCGTCTATAAACATGATAAACTGATCTTTGTTTAAGGTTTCTCTGACATCAGCAGGAGCTGTTGGATATGCCAAATTCGCCAACCTTCTTATCGTCTGACCTAATTCTGGAAGTGTCTTGGGTGCTCTCTGTCTCCTCTCACGTAACTGTATTCGGTACAAGTATGTTTGGTTTGCAGGAGCAAATTTGTCTTCTAGAGCCTGAATATCGGGCTTGCTCATTCTCATATTGATTTCCAAGAACGCCTTGCGCCTGCCCCCTTAATGACACTGCGAGAAAAAGTCCCCTTTCTTCCTCGTCCCAATCATTTATCTTGGCACATGCTTCAAAGTGAGTGAGGTAGTCTCGCAGTGAGCCGCTTCCGTCATATGTTGCTGGTTTCAAAGACTTCAAACTTGACTTCCGCATGCCGGTTTCCTCATTCGCTGTGTTTGAATTTGCTGCTGAGCTGGATGATGTGGGTTGCCCGAGCGAAACAGGAACTCTTCTCCTGCGCGAGGTAACATTGCTCTGTCGCGCCTTGGTAAACACATGTCGGGTTTCTGGAGTCTTATGTTCATCTTCATTTTCGGCTTCACTATCACTCTCGCCATACAATCTATAAGTACCTTGATCATCAAATACCTCCCTTAGACGTGAAGTATTTAACGCATTCACATCTTGCCTAGGTTTACCCAGATGGACGAACTGTCGACACTCCCGAATCTGAGTTTCTGGGTGCAATTGGAGTTGACTTAAGTCTCCTTTCACTAATGCGCAAACTTTCATTTCTCAACATTTCTAATTTTTTCTCTAGTTGCGCAATCTCCGCATTAACTTTACCAAGAGAGGTCATTTGGTGAATTATACCAACAAAATGATTTAAAATAATAATAATTATTATTATTATTATTGAAAGGAAAATAATTTAACCAAACAAAAAATTAACAAGGAAACAAACGTATTACTTTAAATCGAATCCCACCGCTGCCCACCAGAAATGGTAACGTGTAAGGGTGTCGTACCCAAGTTATTACCTGGGATTCGATAAGACAATACAATAAAGTGTGTCTTAAAAAATGAAATTAACCACAAGCTATAATAATTGTTAACCGAACCGCTGTTTTCGAACAGCTCACGAGTAATTTAAGCTTTGATTTAAAATAAGGCGCACGAAAAAATCTATACAGATAAATGTGCGAATTAACTGAGCAATCATTAAATGGATAGAATGAATTTATAAAAATTAGAGTGTAACAAATGTTTATTTAAAAATGATTATCTATGGTTTAAGGGTAGAAAACTTGCTCTTCCCGAGCTTAATTTAAACAGTGAAATCAGTTTTCTGGGTCTGCCGCGCACTAGCTGATACATAAAATGTACAGTGCGCACAAGGAAGACTAAATGTTGCGCACGAGCCAGTACATATATATAATATGTACAGTACGCGAGGAATAACCTGGTAATATATAATACAGCTATATCAACAATAGCTCGCCAATTTCGCAGTATAAACCTTTACAGTAGCTACGGATTCCTTAACAATTACCATATAAATACAGCCCTCTTCTTCTGTGAACAGATGCAAAACTGACCCCGCTGACAAGTTTTTTATTTTCTTATGTTGCATCTCGGGTAATAATCAGTGACGTCATCAACTTGATCATTGAAATGATTGACAGCTATTCAGATTCAATAACACAATTAAAACGTCATATAATTATCAACTCAAGTTACACATAGATAAGACAGTCGCTCAAATGATGTATAGAATTCTTTTCAGTCTTAGACAGAGAGTCAAGCGATAAGATATAAAGCATAGCGGCCAAGTAAATCGACTGATATCCGAAGTTTCTTAAATTCAGTAAATTTTAGTGCCTTGTATATTCCTGATTTAGCCACTATATAAGAGCCTTTATGGAGGTTAATTAAGAAAGATTTTGTATTTGAATGGGGTTCTAAGTCTTTTGATAAGTTAAAGGATTGTTTAAGTAATGCAGATACTTTAGGATATTTTAGGTTAGATGCTACTCGAACTCAGTCACTGATGCAAGTAATGTAGCTCTCGGTACAGTTTTACTGTGGGAGAATCAAGGTTTAACCAATGTCATAATATTATGCAAATAGGTTTTTGACTGATTTTGAGAAAAAATTCAACCTTTAGCAGTTGTATGGATTTGTGAGAAATATGGAGTGGAATTTAAGTTGAATACTGATCATAAGCCTTTGGAATTTCTTTATGGCCTAAATCTAGACCAAATGCTCGCATTGAAAGATGGTTACTTAAGTTGATGCCATATAATTATAAGATTATACATTCACCAGGTAAGTCTAATATAGCTGACCCATTGTCACGGTTAGTAAAGTCAAATAGTGAAATCGATGAAAGTGTTAAACGGTTTATAAATCAAAATGACGAGTATGTAGGGTTTTTTCAAGGGAAGCAACTCCCAAAGCTATTAAATTGTCAATGGTTGAAAGTTGTTCACTGTCAGATTCTGATATTCTGGAGCTCAGATCATTATTGTCTATTGCATGTTGGAGAAAATCATGCATCAGTTATTTTCCTATCAGAGACCAGTTATGTTGGAGAGGTTCTTGCTTATCAAGAGGGATAAGACTAGTTATCACACAACAGTAAAGAAGTATAAAAAATAAGCTCACAAGGTTCATTTGGGGATAGCAGGTACTAAGCGACGACTACGGACTAAGGTATGGTGGCTGGGACTGGATAAGGATGTGGAAAAGTTTATTAGTTCTTGTCATGGTTGTCAATTAATGCCCCAGTCCGATCGATTAAAACCCATCTATTACCTTTGGGTTCATGGCAGCACCTTTGGCATCTGATCATTATGTGTTTGTTGCTATTGGTTATTATAGTCGTTATTATAAATCACAAAAGATATTTCAAGTGAAAAGATGATCGATGTATTAGAAACAATGTTTTCGAGACATGAGTTACCAATTTTAGTTACTTCAGATAATGGACCTCAGTTTAAGTCAAAAGTGTTCAATGATTATCTGGACAGTATGGGAATAGTTCATAGATGTACAACACCTCTACATCCAGCTGCTAATGGAGAAGTAGAGAGACAAAACCGATCAGTAATGAAAAGAATACAGATTGCACAGGCGGGATCGAAAGATTGGAAGCGAGAACTGAGGAAGTATCTTTTTGTGTATCGCACAACGCCTCAAATGTCCGGCTGAGTTAATGTTTAATCGGACTTTTAGAACACTATTACCACAGTTTGAAGATCAAGATTTAAACGAACAAGTTCGCGATCGTAAAGCGATCATGGAACACAAAAACAAGGTGTATATAGACAGTTAACATATGCGAAAGAAAGTGATTTACAAGTGGGAGATCCATTGCATATCAAACAACAGCAACGCGATAAGATGGATACACCATTTCATAAAGATCCATATAATTTGGTACAGTTGTGTTGTAAAGTCACCTGAAGGTTTTATGCATGTGAAAAATTATAACGAATGATTTCCGAATGAAGTTAGTGACAATTTATCCGCGACCGAAATATTAACAGATCCCAAAAACAATATACATTCGGTTCAAATTGGTACAATCGATGTAAAGGAAGGAATACAGAACGGGTCAAATCACAACGAACAACCGATAATATCAGAATACTTGTGAAAAGACTGGATAGAGAGAGAAAACTTCTAGCCGTTTTATGACTTTTTATGGGATAGCACATTTTGAATTTATTTTCTTTAAGAATTAAAAGACAGTTGTTTTCTTTTCTCTTAAAGTTCAATTTAAACAAACAATTTGACAATTTAAGCAAGTTTTGCAGTTAATAGTTTTCTAGTTCATTTTGTTTGTGTGTTTGATATCCGTGTATAGGAGAAGGTTTATATATCGTAGGAAAGGGGGAATGTTACGGGCAAGGGGCACATAACTCTACTGTTATGTATGTGTCATGTGATGTAATAACTACGTTATCAATATATGACGTCTTGAGTTGTACACGAGGTTCAGGCATTAAAGCAGATGTACACGATACAGAACTTGTGTTTAATCACGTTATTATTATAAAGTACTTCAGTTACAGTTACTATAAATAGGAATTAAGTTTCAGTGCATTTAAAGACGCATCATGTGTTATTTCCGTGCATTTAAAGACACACCACACATCATAGATAGTGACGACCGTATATTGCCCCATGTTGTCGGTGCTATTCTTTCATACTGAAGTTGCAGCCTGCCTGTACAAAGTGCAGTGGGGCTTATGTCGCATATCAAGTTAAAATAAAGTTATCAGAGGATGAGTGTCTTCTCATTTAACATTAAAGTTTTCAATTAAAGTTGGTTTTTTTTGTTTTTTTTTTTTTTGGCATTTTCACAAAACATAACAGAAATTATTACACCTTTTTCTCGCATATGTGACAGATAAATCTCACGGGATAGTTGGTCACGTAACAATGGGTATTATCAACTGGCCAATGATTTTGCCCTTTTCTGTTTGGCGAGTCTGATAAATCGAGTTGTCCACCGCGAAATAACGCACGCGATGTCAACATGACATAACAACGGGGAATGTCCACCGCGCAAAAATGCACGCGACGTTTATATGACATAACAATGGGCAATGTTCATTGCGCAAAAATACACACGACGTTTGTTTGACATAACAATGAGAATGTTCACCGCACAAAAATGCACGCGACGTTTATATGACATAACAATGGGCAATGTTCACCGCACAAAAATGCACGCGGCGTTTATATGACATAACAATGGGGAATGTACAGAACACAAAAACGCACACGACGTTTATATAACATAACAATTGGCAATGTCCACCGCACAAAAATGCACGAGACGTTTATATTACATAACAATTGGGAATGACCACCGCGCAAAAACGCACGCGACGTTTATATGACATAACAATGGGGAATGTTCACCGCGCAAAAATGCACGCGACGTTTATATGACATAACAATGGGGAATGTACAGAGCACAAAAAGCACGCGACGTTTATATTACATAACAATGGGGAATGACCACCGCGCAAAAACGCACGCGACGTTTATATGACATAACAATGGGAAATGACCACCGCACTAAAAGGCACGCGACATTTATATGACATAACAATGGGGAATGTACAGACCACAAAAACGCACACGTCGTTTATATTACATAACAATTGGGAATGTTCACCGCGCAAAAACGCACGCGACGTTTATATGACATAACAATGGGGAAAGACCACTACACTAAAACGCACGCGACGTTTATATGACATAACAATAGAGAATGTACAGAGCACAAAAACGCACACGACGTTTATATGAGATAACAATTAGGAATGTTCACCGCGCAAAAACGCACGCGACGTTTATATGACATAACAATGGGGAATGTACAGAGCACAAACGCACACGACGTTTATATCATATATCAATGGGGAATGTCCACCGCACAAAACGCACGCGACGTTTATATGACATAACAATGGGGAATGTACAGAGCACAAAACGCACGCGACGTTTATATCCTATATCAATGGGGAATGTCCACTGCACAAAAACGCACGCGACGTTTATATGACATAACAATGGGCAATGTACAGAGCACAAAACGCACGCGACGTTTATATGACATAACATGGGAATGTACAGAGCACAAAACGCACACGACGTTATATCCTATATCAATGGGGAATGTCTACCGCACAAAAACGCACGCGACGTTTATATGACATAATATGGGCAATGTACAGAGCACAAAACGCACACGACGTTTATATGACATAACAATGGGGAATGTACAGAGCACAAAAACGCACGCGACGTTTATATGACATAACAATGGGGAATGTACAGAGCACAAAAACGCACGCGACGTTTATATGACATAACAATGGGAATGTACAGAGCACAAAACGCACACGACGTTTATATGAGATAACAATTAGGAATGTTCACCGCGCAAAAACGCACGCGACGTTTATATGAGATAACAATTAGGAATGTTCACCGCACAAAAACGCACGCGACGTTTATATGACATAACAATGGGGAATGTACAGAGCACAAAACGCACACGACGTTTATATGAGATAACAATTAGGAATGTTCACCGCGCAAAAACGCACACGACGTTTATATGAGATAAAATTAGGAATGTTCACCGCACAAAAACGCACGCGACGTTTTATATGACATAACAATGGGGAATGTACAGAGCACAAAACGCACACGACGTTTATATGAGATAACAATTAGGAATGTTCACACGCGCAAAAACGCACACGTTTATATGAGTAACAATTAGGAATGTTCACCGCACAAAAACGCACGCGACGTTTATTTGACATAACAATGGGGAATGTACAGAGCACAAAACGCACACGACGTTTATATGAGATAACAATTAGGAATGTTCACCGCGCAAAAACGTACGCGACGTTTATATGACATAACAATGGGGAAAGACCACTGCACTAAAACGCACGCGACGTTTATATGACATAACAATAGAGAATGTACAGAGCACAAAAACGCACACGACGTTTATATTACTTAACAATTAGGAATGTTCACCGCGCAAAAACGCACGCGACGTTCATATGACTTAACAATGGGGAAAGACCACTGCACTAAAGCGCACGCGACGTTTATATGACATAACAATAGAGAATGTACAGACCACAAAAACGCACACGTCGTTTATATGACATAACAATGGGCAATGTTCACCGCACAAAAACGCACGCGACGTTTATATGACATAACAATGGGAAATGTTACCGCGCAAAAATGCACGCGACGTTTATATGACACAACAATTGGTAATGTTCACCGCGCAAACAATACACGCGACGGTTATATGACATAACAATGGGCAATGTTCACCGCACAAAAACGCACCTGACGTTTATATCCTATATCAATGGGAATGTCCACCGCACAAAAACGCACGCGACGTTTATATGACATAACAATGGGAAATGTTCACCGCGCAAAAATGCACACGACGTTTATATGACATAATTATGGGGAATTTTCACCGCACAAAAATTTACGCGACGTTTATATGACATAACAATGGGCAATGTTCACCGCACAAATTCGCACGCGACATTTATATGAGATAACAATTGGAAATGTTGACTGCGCAAAAATGCACACGACGTTTATATGACCTAACAATGGGGAATGTCACCGCACAAGCCGCACGCGACGTTTATATGACAAAACAATGGGAATTTTCAACGCGCAAAAATGCACGCGTAGTCAATGACATAGCAATGAAGGGTGTTCGCCGTTCAAAAATCGACGCGACGTTTATATGACATAACAATGGGGAATATCCGCCGCACAAAATGCACAAGACGTTTTTATGACAAAACAATATGGGGAATGTTCACCGCACAAAAAAACACGCGACGTTTATATGACGTAACAATAGGGAATGCCCACCGCACAAAAATGCACGCGACGTTTATATGACATAACAATGGGGAATGTTCACCGCGCAAAAATGCACGCAACGTTATTAGATGTAACATTAAAAACAAAGAGCACTTCTAATGAAAAAACTTTTTAAAAGTTTGCTATTAAAACACAGTTACTATTTCCTCAATATTAAATTGATAAAAGTGACAGTTTCACCATATTTCTTGTATCTTAAATTGATGTTGTTTTTTTAAATAAAAGTTTTATTTCTATGTTTAAGATTTTGTATTTTAAAACATAATATACGTAACATATTGATAAAAATCATTGGTCATATAATAATACAATTTGGTAGACACAATAATTTATCTACCTCAAAAACCGCCTCGGTGAAAATTATATTTTTGAGATTGATAAAAGGATATGTCTACCTCATCAGAAGTCAATAATTTTGTATTATAAAAATGTTTAGTAGTTTTCATTATCTAATTTCTTATTAAATAAAGTATTTTAGTTGTTTTGTGAGTTTTTTATTATTTCTTTAGACAGTGTCTGCATTTGGTGTTCCATGGCTTAACTGAATCATTCGGAGACAGAATGCGTCAAGAATGCCCTTTTGGAACAACTTTCAACCATTCTGTTAACCTTGATTGTACCAAACAAACATATAAACGATGTCTGGATTTGACGACATGTCACTTTGCTTGATTAATTGAAAAATGTATATGATAACTGAATCAGCAATATCAAATTTTTTGTTTGAAAATATGACAATTGGTTAGGTAATAAAGCAGTTATTTCATGGATGTTTTTGGAACAGTCTAATTCGTTCTTCCTTGGTAACAGTGTTAACCTATGTAACACTCATCCACAGCCTGAAAAGTTGAGGGCAACAAAGCTCTATCGGTCATCCCTGATATCTAGCGGCAATTGATCTGTCTGTTCCTAAACAACTCATTAAAAACCTGTATACCGAATAGTAGAAAATCAATTAATAGTAATAGGCAATGCAACAAGAACACGAAACAATACAACACTTGAAAGAAAAGACAAACCAATAGTGATACCACTGATTATCTTATGTTACTTCAGGCATTTGACTGAGACTTGTGTTTATGTCCAGAGGTAAAGTTTTATTACTTTTTTGTAGCCCATTAATATTTATCAATTGATAACAGGTGTTATGGGAATTCTTAGATCTTCAATTGGACGGATTTTATGCTAACATTAAAAAATCCCTATATATTTGCAATTATATTATCTAAGTAAGTCTAACATTAATATGTCTCTATTGACATATACATGTACCTAGAATTGAAAACCTAGCTAATGGAAGAACTTTAGAAACATTTTTGAAATTAAAAATCAATTTTAATTGTTATTTTAGCGCCTTTTGAAAAATCAGATGACAACGAAACTGAAAATCATCTTCGTGCTTTTAAGAACGTTCTTATTGTGGCACCTCGGGAGCCAGATTATCCTTTTGAGTGGACGAAATTCCTGGATGACATCAGAAACAGAAACTACGAAAAGCCTATAAATGCTCCAAAACCAAATAAAAAAATCTTGGACAAAATCCAAGTCAAGGTTGGTACGAGATTGATATAGGTTATTTTCATTGGAGTTTATTCAACTCGCTCATTCCAGTCGTTGCCACTCGGGTCATATTAACCACTTATCAAGGACATCGTGCTCAATTAATTTAAATAAATAAATTAATACTGTCTTACTATGTGGCTAAACGTAGAAAGACACCTAGATAATTAAGAAATTTGCTTCAAGGATTTGATTCAAGGTGATTATTTCAAAACTTTTTCAAAGCATCGCAGTGTGGAAAGATCTAACTATACCAGTGTTAATTTACAGCAGTAGACGGCTGTTTCAGATCAGTAGTACTTGGACCAAAATTATGAAACAAAAATGTTTCAATAGTTTAAAAATATCCAGAGAACCAAAATGTATTTGACCAAATGTACCCAAGGAAAACATGACGGAGTTTACCTTAGTTTTGGTGGATTTTCATACTTTAGCAGCAATTTAGACAGTAGTAATTTCTGAAATTACAAGTGTATTTAAGTCACATTAACACAGTTGGGATGACTTATTGATTTACCCTTTATTATTATTATTATTATTTTGTTATTATTTTTTCCGCCAGACTTTCGTAAACAGCTTAGCTCAAAAACTGTTTGGTGGAATGTGGTGAGACTTTGAACACTTGTTCACCTTTGACACGCAGGTGTGCCTTTTTGGGGTCACATGTCATTGGTTGAAATAGAAACGGAGATAATAATAATGTCACATCCTACTGATTTTGCACTCTAGAAAAGAAACTTATAGATCGATTTTATGGTCCAGTGATTTTCTTTGATATTTTATGAGTAATTGAATGAACTTTTGTAAAGAGCATTTCTCAAAGACTATGATAGAATGTGATGAGACCACCGATTTTGATCAAACTTGGTTTATACGTATGACTTTATATGCTTTACATGTTGCAAAACAGAAAAGGTCATTGTGACCTAATTTTATGGTTCAGTGATTTTCTTTGATAATATAAAATTTAATAGAACAAATTTGGTGAAACTTGGTTTGTAAGTGCAACTTTAGATGTTTTATGTGTTTCAACACAAAGTAGGTCATTGTGCCCAATTGCTTCATGGCCCAGTAATTTTTAGATGATTTATGAATAACTAGACAGTTCTGATGAAACCTGGTTTATAGGTACAATGTGAGATGAGAGAGCAATGTTACGCCAAATAGCGGTGTTGCTGCATAAAGGCGCCCGACATGTCTATGCGGAAAATTTCAACGCATAAAGAGATCGGCCACGTTTATGCGGCGGCGTTCAACGCATAAAAGTGTGTTGCTTATATGCGGCGCAACGGTGCCTTTTGGACGCATAAAGAGGACTTATTTTAACGAATCTTAAAAAGAGCTTATATCTCGACAAAAACGGTGGTGGTGATATTAATGATGACGTGGTGGTGACATTAATGATGACAACGACGGTGACAATTGAGAATTTATGTTGATAATGGTAATTGTAAGGAGAAGGTGGAGGACGGGGACGACGATGCCGACGGCGTTGGCGATGGTGACTGTAATGTTGAGTGTGGTCGTTAAATTGTGATTTTGGCAGAATTTTGATTTTTTTTTTTTTTCGTCCATCATCATTATCATCATCATCACGATGATGTGGTGGTTTTTTTAGTGAAGGTGGTAATGATGATACAGGTGTAAGTGATGACAATGAAGGATGTTATGGTATCGTGATTTAGTTTTCTTTATGCGGCGGAAGGTAGCCTTTTTACCGCATTAAAGCGTCCTCTTTATGCGTTGAAATTCCCCGCATTGACGTGTTGGAACACGTTTATGCGGAAACACGGCTATGTGGCGAAACATGCCAACACAAAATTGGTCATTGTGACCTAGTTTTCTTATAGTCATTTGATTCTATTGATCATTGTGATCAAATTTGGTTTATAGGAAAAACTTCAGATTATTTTCATGTTGCAATACAAAAAAAGGTTCAGTGATATTGGTTAAACTTTTTAATAGGAACTACTAAGATATTTTATGTGTTGAAAAAAGTTAGGTCATTGTGACCTAGTATTTGTTCATTTATGTAATTTTAAAAATTATCAAATGTTACAGTTACTATAAATAACAATTCAGTTCCAGAGCATTTGAAGACGCATTATTTCTATGATTGGTCTTAAACTTAGAATAACGTCTCGAAATAAGTGCAATATTCTTGACTGGGACGTAAAGCACCATTACTCAACTCAAACTTAGAATCCCTGTCTATTTAGAGAGAACATTAAAATTCCGGAAAAACTGAAAGTAACGCCCTTTCTTTAATTTGTAGATATTTAAAAAACTAAGTCCAATACGACCCCTGATTTTCACAAAAATTACAATCAATCATAAATCACAAGAACAAAGTGAAACTGCTAAATTTGACACTGAGAAAAATTATTTTACAGTATGTTTATTGAAGAATCGTCAGTTTGCATCTTACTATTTGTATTTAAAATCACCGGAAAAAAACTCGCATAAGGCAGCATTTAAAATACAGTGCTTCAAATTTAAAACAATGTACTCAAATCTTTCAATTTTTTAGACTTGTACCCTCAAGTGTAAATCTAGCTTATTTCCGTTAAAATATACATTTTGTTCTTAAAAATAGTACACAAAATTGATATTGTATATTCTAATCTTTTTCAAATGCAGAAAATTATTCTAAATGATACGCATAACAGCGAACCCGCCATAATTCTGTAGGCGCCGCCGGAGAGCACACATTCGTGACGTCATAGATAAAAAAGACGTCAAATTAGACTTTTGACCGTACGCACAAAACGACGACGTCATTATGGTATGGATCTACCTTAAAGATACACCACACATCACAGAAAGTGAAGGGCGTATATTGCCTTGCTTGGCGGTGTTCTTGTTTTATCTTGTTTTGTAGCCTGCCTGTACAAAGTGCAGTGGAGCTTATGTCGCGTATTAAGTCAAAAAACTTTTAAAGTTGCAGATGATGAATGCCAAAGTATTCTACATCTAACATTAAAGTTCTTAATTAAAAATATTTATATTGCCCTTTTTCATTTTCCTTGCAGTACTTTAGATAGTAAAACATTAACACGCTATAAATGTATTTATTGAAACATAATAATTATATAGCATAACAAATTAACAACTTCCAGTAGTTATTACACCTTTATCTACATTCAAATACATCTATCGTTGCTACCACTAACACTATCATTTTTTTCTTATGTACAAGGTTGCCACCATTGGGGTTGACTTACCCACCGATTAAGACCTGCTCAAACGCAATGTCTAGTGCCTATTAATTCTTAATATACTCGGGGATGCTAAGTTCACCATACCAGCAGATACAGACACAGTGGTTTAAATAACATATTATACCAGAGTTGATTTTACAGAGCTAGTCGACCGGTATGAAGTACCATTCCACAGTGCGAGGCCTTGATCCTGAGTAATACACTATTACTCACCTCCACCATTTATCAGTACGACATCTTGAAGCTTAGTCAAATACAATTCATCAGTTCCACCATTTATCAGTTCGAGTCGTCGATCCTGTGCAAAACACAATAACTTAACTCAACCATTTATCAGTACAGGGCCTTGGAACTTAGTCAAATACCATTACTCAACTACACCATTTTTTAGTTCGAGTCTTTGATCTTTTGTAAAACACTATAACTCACCATTTATCAGTTCGAGTCTTTAATCCTGTGTAAAACACCATACCTCATCGTTTATCAGTACGATGTTTTTGATCCTGTGTAAAAAAAAAAAACATAACTCACCATTTATAAGTACGATGTTTTTATCCTGTGTAAAAAACCATAACTCAACCTTTATTAGTTCGAGTCTTTGATCCTGTGTTAAAAAACATACTCACCATTTTTTGTTCGTGTCTTTGATCCTTTGTAAAACCATTACTCACCATTTATCAGTTCGAGTCTTTGATCCTGTGTAAAACACCATAACTAACCATTTCATCCTTGTTTAACACGTAGAGGGTCTTATAATAGTTCAGGTGTATTATACGGAATAAATCTCGTGTATAGAATTTATAGGATGAAAAAGAGTAAAGCGTCTGAGTAATCAAGATTAACAACACTCTTATATTCTGGGACAGTTGAAAAACCTGAAAAAGAAATGAGACCCTAGGGTCTTTTAACCGGATATATGCCATATATTATTTATGGAATGATGGTCGGGAACCATACGTAACTGGTATCCCAGTTACATCTCTAGTTATTATTATTATTATTATTATTATTATTATTCCGAATTTTTCCGTCACGCTTTTGTAAACAGCATAGCTCAAAAACGATTGTTCCCTATGTTCCTTGTGCCTTTTGAGGGTCACATCCTATTGGTTGAAATGAGATAATAACGATGTCACACTCTACTGATTTTGCACTTTAGAAAAGAAACTATCTGTAACAATCCTTTGATCTTACAAAATCAACTCCTCTGAACATACAAGAGATATAGCTTAGGTATTTCATGTAAACATACTAAGGGCGCCTAGTTTCAGATTTGCACAAATGGCAGCTGTGGCGACAAAACGAAAAACGGCAAGATACTTAAGGGGTAAATTGCTTAAATTAGTGTATTTGTCAATATATCTGGAAAACTATAAACTTTTTGCATAGGCAAATATACTAGAATGTTGTAGGTACTGGCATAATTATCATTTTGACATATGAATGGAGGTCATGGGTTCAAATCAGGGGTTGAAAATTCTTCAAGCCCGACGCCCGGGACTAGAAATTTGGCAAGCAGGACTTTGCAAAAAATCTACTGAAAAGCCCATTGGGCTTAAATACTCAGAAGACCAATGAATTTTATTTCCGACTGTCTTGAAAAAATCTTTTAAAACCATCTGTAGTCACGTTGCCCTGTTGTTGTTTACATTCATTCTTGATCATTACAGTGCTTGTAAGAAATGTTAGTCATTAGATAAGCAGTTCAAGCGTTCAATTGATAAAGAAAAATCTAGATAGTTATAGCACTTGTAATCGCTTCAAATATGTCGCTGTTGAATTTTAATTTCACATCTAACAAGCAGACTGCATCGGGCTCCAGTGGTCAGAAAAGAAAGTCACAAGACTATTTATAAAGACACCAAATATGATAAGGACAAGCGTGTCCGATTGTTTCAACAGCCATGGATTGACAAATTTCCATGGATCATTTATGATGAGGATAATGCAGACATAGATCGTCGACATTGTAAATACTGACGAAAAAACTTCTAACTGCCGATAGAAATGATGCATATTGATTTGTGTCTTTCTTGATTTTGCCGTAAACTCTGGACTTGATAAAAAAATTGGGGGGCTTTTGATTTTCTGTATAAAAAAGTCCTGGGCTTTAACTCATCTGCAAAAATTTTCAACCCCTGGTTCAAATGTCAAGGTGACAGATACAAAAAAATACTGAAATGGTTAATTATTTAAAAAACTATAAACATAAGCATATATATTAAAATATTGTTGGTATTGATGTATAGGTCATTTTGATATATGAATGAAGGTCATGGATTCGAAGGTCAAGGTCACAAATGCAAATGATACTAAAATGGTTAATTATCTTGAAAATTATCAACTTTTTGCCTAGACTTGTATATCAGAATATTGTAGGTATTAGCCTAACGATGATTTTGATATATGGAAAAGGTCATGGGTTCAAAGGTCAAGGTCACAGATGCAAAAGAGTACTGAAATAGTTAGTAATCTCTTTAACTCTTTATATTTTGCTTTTTTTATTGCGATGGTTCACAAAGTGTTTCTAAGACCCGTGGGCCTCTTGTTATTGAAGTTATCGAGTAAGTTAAGGTAAAAAGCGTTTCACAATATTTTCGTAACTTAAATGTCTCCTTAATTTAAGATTTTTATCTAATTTTTTAGGAAGCAAACAAATTACCTTAAATATTTAAGGAAATTTCCTTAGAAAAACAAAATGTCGACAAGACGTTTGAGACAAATATTTCTTGCATATAAGTGATTATATTGCCTTTTAACTCCGAGTAGGAGAAAAGAGAAAGTTTTTCACCGACTTACATGAACAGATGAATTAGATAGGCGTGATCCATCACCAGCTTTTAACTGAGGATCTATGCATATATGAAAAAGGAGGTCAATGGGCCTTAAATGCTCACCTGAGCGGGTGTGCACGCAGATGTTCAATAGTCTATTGCATTAATTACAGAGAATATCCTAATTCTCAGCAGTTGCGACCAATATTTATGGTCTACCTGTAGTAAATTTATAAACAAGAAAAAAGAAATCCTATACGACTATTGAACCCATGACCTTCGTCTGTATATCAAATGTAATGGCATACCTACAATACTCTAATATAATCTTCTCAATATTCCATACAAAATAGTCATTTAATAAAAATCATATTACACACATGCAACCTTGGTAACCGAAGCGTGACATTCCAATTGACGTCGATGGTATTTTGATAGGCACATAAAGACAAAATTTTATTTAAGCATATTTGAATATGAAATATTTGGTTTCTGTAATAATCAATTTTTTAAAATTATTTCTGACGATAAAATCTCCAAGAATAAACACTTTTTATTAAGGGTTATAAAATATTTTTATTCAGGAACCATTCATCTATTAGTCGCAGACAAGTTTGAACAACTTTACAGTCCCAAAATAAATGCAAAATAGTTTCATCGCACTGTTTACAAAACGTTTACAAAAAGGGATCATTTCTTTTGGGTTTTTTAAACAAATGGCCATTTTTAGTAAGAATACTACGTTTAATTCTATACTGAAGCCGATGCAATTGGTTCCAGCTAGAGGGTTAAATATACTTCTATATATAATATTCCAGTTCTCGTCAGTCAAATTTTTAAATAAGTTTACCGATTTTTCTCTTGTAACTGGTTTGGAGGAGTTATATTTTAGTATGTCATACATACGAAATTGTAAAATATTCTACTTAATTCATTTAAGACTTTTCAACTAGGGTTTGTAATTGAAATAAACAAATGATTGAATTGGGATATATACCCAATTCTAGTTTGTATTCTTTATAAAGTTTCTCACTGCTATAAGTTTTGCTACCTATCCAGACGTTTTGTAAAAAGTCCTGAAATACGAGCAAAGTATTCTAATTCCTTTAAAGATGTTTTCAAAGATTTTTCATATCCATCTACTGTAAATGACATATCATCTGCAAACAAAGATATTTTATTTTCGACATTCTGTATATTAATTCTAGATATGTTATTATTTCTATTTTTCTGTCAGGGTTTCAACACAAAACAAGAATAAAAATGTGATAACGAATCTCCTTGTCTACACCCCCCCCTTCCGCAAGTTATAATAAACCCTTCGGTGTATTGCATAATATCATAGTTTAGCCTAGTGTTTTCGCTAATATATCTACCGACAATAATCCAGTTTGATCTTTTTCGATAAGTTTTGATTCTATTTGCAATCACACCAGAGCTTCTTTATAAATTTTAAAACAGATATTGGTCTGTATTTTTCAAAACTCTTTTTGGTTTTTCTTCCTTGGGGTTTCAAAAAAAAAACATAACTACTTCTTTTTGAGTACTAGATAATTCTCCCTTTTCATATCCATTATTTTAATATCTAACCCCCCCCCCCCAAATCTACCCAAAATACTTTTCCAAATTCAACTGTAAAACCGTCGGAACCTGGGTCCCGGTAATTGTTCATGTTCTTTAATAAATCTCTTTAACTGAAATGGGACCCTCCATCTGAATCATTGTCAGAAAGTTAAGGGGTTCTGTGGTCAGTAAGGTACTCGTCAAGATCAATATCAATTAAAATTTCGTATTTGAATATAAATTTGAATAATATGCTTCTAATTCATGAAGAAGTACTTTCTGTTTAATAACAATATCCCATTTTTCAATTTTTGGAATTATTTTATTTACAAAGTGTTTTGTTTTAAATTATAGGAATTTTTTGTTGGTTTGTCTCTTTCAATTATCCATTTAGCTCTTGATCTTATAACATTACCTATCAATTTATCTTTTCTATAATTTTGAAGTTGTTTTTGTTTCTGTTCAAGAATTTAAAAACTTAAATATGTTAAATTTTTTTCCTCGCGAATTTCTTTAACTAACTCTTTCTGACAATCTTTTCTTTTTCTTTTTTGCATAACAAGCATAGGATATTGTTTTTCCGCGTATTTCCATCATTAGTGTTTCCAAAAATAATTTATCGTTTCATACTGGATAGTACCGTTTTGAATATATTTATGTTTTCTAAACAATAATAATACTTTTTATGTTTTCAACGTAAAAAATGTGAAACGCGATTTAAGAAAACTCTTACCTAAGGACGAAAATTAAAAAGTTAGGTTAAGGAAATTCTTAAGTTAAGGAATGATTGTAAAACCTTTTTCACAACCTTTTGAGAATGTAGGCTTTGATTTCCATTTGTAGCTGGATGTTCCAATCCATGCAGCCTACTTGTACGACGCAGTCACTGTTTACTCTGTAGCTGCCAGTGAAGTGCTCGCTGAAGGTGGACAAGTTCATGATGGAACCCTAGTCGACAAAATCAGGTCCAGAGTTTTACAAGTAAATACATTAACTCTCTCTCTCTCTCTCTCTCTCTCTCTCTCTCTCTCTCTCTCTCTCTCTCTCGTAATATTGGATGTTGTATTTCATATATTAGTACATATTCATGTCAAATTTTTACGTTTTAGATGGCATTCAGTTTACTTTGATACGCCCGCAACGAATGGTAGGATGTATTATGTTAGAACACATTTGTCTGTGTGTTTGCATTATTTAGTTTTCGTTCATTAACTCTTCAAAGACTTTTTTATGGATTTCATTATTTTGCATGTGTGACCTTCGTGGTAAAAGAAGGAAAAATATATTTCAAATTCAAACTGCTTCAGATTAAAAGAATTATTCTCAATTTTGTATTTAATCTGCCAAAATGATTTTTTTTTCTTGAAATATTTAAGTTTGACACATTACATGAGAATTACGGCGTATGGGCTGTTCTTCCAAATAAGGTTTATATACACGTCATTGTTTTGTCGATTGTTTTGTTCACCTAATTATAAGCAATTTACATTGAACTTAGCTAGAAATACGTAGTTTCTGATATGGCGTAATCCATATTACCGACCGCATGAACCGGGTCGTAAAAGCCATATCACTAGTTTTAATCGTTATCAAGCCAGCTATTCGCAACAAATAATTCCTATCACTATATCCTTCCAAAACTCTTACCACGGCTTTAAGCCCATTCAACTGAAGTGAAATATACTGTTACACGAATACGAACAGACATTTGTATACAAACGTTGTCAGTATACCACCAGGGAATTCTTTCTAAACGAATTAATCCCCGAATGTTTACTTGCGTTGGAATGAATGTACATTCTTAATTTATTAATTCCAACGGAAAAAACACGCCTAGTGTACATATTTAAAAAAAACTATACTGGTGAGTTGTCTCTATGGTTTTCTGGAAATTCTATACCGACAGATCATACGTGAGATATCTATGAAATCAAAAAAACAGATAGATGTCCGTACATGTTTGTTGAGAATTTGGAACTGCCATGCGCATGTGTTACTTTCGATTTGTTTCTCGGTTATTGCCGGTTTTTATGGGGTTAGCTTGTGAATAAACGTTATAGCTCTCTGTGTCGTGAAAACAAGTCCATAAAGTCTGATCCGACATATTAAAGAAACAATATGACGATGAAGCAATGTCCTGGTAAACTTCGACATCCATGTGTTACTTGGACTCAATGCATATATTTCCACTTTAATAATTATGTATAGGAATTATTATTGAAAAAGTTGTTTGTGTTTACGTCCTAATCTTGTGTCGAGACATTGATAATATAACGTCTCAATTAAGGTAGCGGTCTTGGCAGCTAATTTGGTTTCTGGAGGTTTCAGGGTTCAATCTCCGGTACTATCGTGCATTTTTGCATTGTGGTATACTCATACCAGAAGAGAAAAATACGAAAAACGTTTTTTTCAATGACATTATCGAAGATCAAGGGCCATAATTGTTGTAAAAATCAACAGAGCAGAACGGAAACTAAAACTTTTTTGTAACCCAATGTCATAGACTCGCATATAAAAAAATCAGACCAATATTTACTAGCGTTTAGAAACAAAACATACACCCCGCGACGCCGCTGCATGAGATATATTAAATGTTTTCAATTAGCGTCTATCGTCAAGTATTAAACCAAGACACAACGGTGCTGCAAGTTATTTGTACTAGGAATTGGTTTGAATAGAATTTGTTCAATGGCGCTACACTCGCACCCTGTGTGTGTGTGTGTGTGTGTGTGTGTGTGTGTGTGTGTGTGTGTGTGTGTAGGAACACCATACCTCAACAGATTCCTAATCTGCCAGCCAGTACTATAAAAACAACATTCAGGGGTATGTGGCGCATATGTAAACTAACCAATGGTGTCTCGATATCAGTGAAATATTCTTGATATGGATGTTAATCATATTTGTTTAATAAAAACAATCTGTTTTAGTAATAACTTCTATACAGATTTATTTATTTTGATAAAACATCGATTATTACACATGTTCTTTGTTACTTCAAATACATACAAAATATTTGGTGCAGTTTGAAGGCGCCTTATGCAGATATTGCCGTAAAGTGTTCTAAGTATGTGGCCAAAAGTATTTTTTGTCATTGCGCTAAAATTAAATGTAATATCAACAGGATATCTACAATTTCATTTGATCACCACCTCCGGGAGAAGGAGAAAAACTTTGGAAAAGACAAATCAGGTTAGACACGTAAACTTCCACCAGGGAAGTGAGACCGGAAGGGTAAGCACCTCCTGTTTAGCTTTCTACAGCCGAAAGGAACATGGAACTATGGGACGTCAAATATATCCAGGGCAATCCTGGACACATAGACATCAAACTTATCAACAATACTGTGATGACGGCCATAAAACTTTTTGAGGGCCTCGATTAGTCTAGGCTTGCAATTTCACTGGTTTGTAAGCAGCCTACTACGTTGTACAAAGTCACCGTAGTGGGAACAAGCTCTACCATAGCGTATTAATTGAGAAACACACCATAAGCAGGAGAAGCAGGTATATTGCTGCATATAAAAGGAAGTTGACAATAGAAACATTGAAATTAGCACGTTTGTTATAAAGTTTCAAATTGTAGCCTTTCGTCGCGTCGTAATTCATATATAAATCTGAATATAAAGCAAAACTCGAGGAATCAGTCGTATCTCTTATTTCAAGCCCACTAGGATAGATGTCAATCACATGGTCTCCAAATTTAGGATTGTTAAGAGACAGAACGTCATCTATATATCTGTGTGTTGAGTTGAATAATTTGGCGACAGTCTTCTCTCCAGATTTAAAAAGGTTCTGCATAATTCTGCTTCGTAAGAATAAAGAAACAAATCAGCAAGATGCCATGCACAGTTTGTATCCATTAGTATACCGATTGTTTGCTGAAAAATTATATTACCAAACACAAAAAATACGTTAACTATCAAAAACTCCAACATTTTGTTGATTGTATCTTCAGTATATTTCTGTTTGGAATCCGTATGATGCTTGACAAAATAACCAGAATCCCTGTTCAGCACCAGGTATTTTATCCTGGCTTACAGTTTTTGTAAAGGAATGACAAGTGAATAATTTCTTTAAGACGTTCTTTCAATTTAGAATGAGGGATAGTGGTGTATAGTGTAGAAAAATCAAATGTTTTTTTAATACTTTTTACATGAGATAAAGTATAAGAAGCAAGATGTTCAAGTAATTCTTTAGAATTTTTAAAAATCCACATTTGGTTGATTCCAGATGTAGAACATATTTTTTCTGAATGAGACTGAAGACCATCTTTGACGATTTTCAAAATTTGTATTAGAGATACCGATAATGATTAAGTAGTACATTTAGATGAGCCTGCTATATTTCTTTCCTTATATGGATTTTTATGGAGTTTAGAAATCCAATACAAGTAATTAAAACACACCCATGACTTCATCCTTTGTCTTAAGACTCCATTATTTTTCAGGAATGGAGAGTTAATATGAATAACTCCCCATTCCTGAAAATAGAAGTGATTAATTAACAAATGGAAAAATAAAGTAACAACATGTTTCTAGACCAAATTTTTATAATTTTGATGCATAATGAATAATCCAACTGACAAAATTGCTTGTGAAAGTCATAATCCACTTCTAAGTCACAAATATTCCAATTGATCTCGATGAAATTGATTTTTAATTACCGGTAAATCCTCGTATCAACAAAACATTAAACAGTAACAATCCAATTGCCCAGAAAATCATTTCAAATTCATATTAACAGTTACGGTAATCCTTTTATCGTTTTCAGTTATTGTTCCTATTGCACTGCCATGCTTTCAAAATCTTGACTGCCCACTGAATTTTATTTATAGTGCTGTCAGAAAATCTGAAAAATAATAAATGACATACATGAGCTCGTTGTAAATTGTAAAACTATTTTTAAAATTAATTTTTTACAGCTGTGACAAATTCTGACATCTACCTAGACATATGAAAACTGACGAACATTGCTGACTTATTTATTTATTTATTTATTTGTTTGCTTGGTTTTTTTTGTATATCCAATAACTTAAATCAAATGTTTTAAAATATTTTATTTAAATGAATCTACTGACGTGTACTTTATTAATGAACTGATAGGTAGACAGGACAGTCTTACACACTTTATGGTGACCTTAAAACTGACTTATCACTTAGATGACGGACTCTCTCTCTCTCTCTCTCTCTCTCTCTCTCTCTCTCTCTCTCTCTCTCTCTCTCAATATAAAGTAAATATACCTTTTTTACTGTAAGTTGTTAATTTCAACATCACTTTTTTGGAACTTCGAATCTTGAAGGTTGTTTTTTATCACTACTTGTTCACAAGATCCAATAAATTCATCATCACTGATGTCTGAGAACATGCTATCATGGACATAAACTGGTTGTGCCTGTGGAATATTGTCATTTTTTTCATCTTGCATATCCAAAATTCCATCAATGATATCGTCGGTGTCATTATTATCATCGCTGTTTGTACAAAATATACTCCGTGTAACAAATACACTGTCCTCATCACTCAAAGACAATTTGAAGAATGAGCCAATATTAACTGATTCAACTGATTAAAAAAGAAAGATGAAGCATAACTTGCATGCTTTTCACCTTTGGCTTAGTAATGAAACAATAACTGTCCATTCTGTTAAGTTTAAGCCCTATTGTAATACACTGGCCTATTACTCAAACTGTCACCCTTATGGGTGACAATCCATTGTTATAGAACACTTTTCCAAGGAATAGAGAATTCTTGTTTCCTAATCAACTGCTTAAATGTAAGGTGTATTTTAAGTGGGTGAAAATCCTCATAACTTTCCATTCCTTAAAAACAATGGGCCTCGACCCCTTCGGGGTCTCGGCTCCATTATTTTTAAGGAATGGAGAGTTATTCGGACTTTCCCCGCTACGGAAGATCAAGATCTTCCTCTTTAAGATTCTAGTATATGCAGGGTTATTTGATATACTATTTAAACCAAGCTCCTTGATAAGACATTCAAGGTAGAATCTCTTACAAACGAGACAAATGTTGTTGGAATCCTTATCAGCTGGGACAACAACATATTTGTTATGTATGTCTGTTAGAATTGCCTTAATTTCTGGATCCCTGAGTACTGAAGACGGTTTAGTACTGATACCCTTTTAAGTTTGACAATCCTCGTTTCAACGAAATATCTCCCAACCTCTATCCAGTCGGATAAGGAATCAAGCTCCACATCTTCTAATTTAGCCAAACGTCTGGCGTACTCTTCAACAGAATCCATGACAATTCATTCTGAAATTCTGTCCCCAAGTAAAAGGTATATATTCTATATACCAAACTCAAAATTAACATTATGTAGAGCTGAAATTGAACATAATACCACGTTTTGAAATCAAAATTAAATCACAGTCCGCACCCGCAATGTATTGCATTGTTTTGGTCCAAATCATGGATTCATTGCCTTACAGACATGTTGTAATGTTCCGTGCGATATTATTTATAACCAAATATGCAATTTTAAAAAGGCAGAGAGTCTTTTCGCTACCTGTCAAAATTCCCCTCTTCAAATAATCGCCCCCGATTCAACATTATTACCCCCCCCCCTTAATCCGAGACAGTTCACGGTGAGTGTACAAAAGCTACTGGATTGGTGTTTTTGAATATATGTGTATCATTTTAGAATTAAAATTTTTTCGCTTTATTTAATATTACAGGTATACAAGGATTTCAGATTTACATAGATGAAAACGGCGAAGCAGAAGGAAATTATACAGTGTTAGGTTTAACTAAAGACAACAATAGATTTGAATTTAAACCGGTTGGTTACTTCAGGAGATCATCCTCGGAATATGAATTTCCGGTAATCAGTTCTTGCAAATCCACATAAGACATATACATACATTTTTAACTATAAGTTAGATTTTTCATAACTTACGATTTAATGACAACAATACATTGGTTATTATTTTTCAATAATGATAAAAGAGCATATAAATCATTGAGCATTACAAAACACAAAACATGTCCATGGTACATTTTGCTTTCATTACAAACTATACTAACATATAGGTTTTTATGTCATTATATGTAGTATAAGACAAGATATCTTAAAATTAATTCCATTAAGTTCTAGTGACATTTGTATCGTTGGTTTAAACAATATACAAAATGTATTTTAGTTGTATTGGGTGATATTAATAATAATGATAATTAGTTGCTTATTTTAGGAGTACATCAAGAAAGAGAATATATATTGGGAAAACAGAAAGGTACCAAAAGATAGACCAGGTTGTGGCTTTGATTATGAACATTGTCAGGATGAACCAGGTAAGCAAAACTGCATTTAATTGTTGAAATGTATTTATAGCTGGTAATTGCATGAAAGTTGATTTCTATATCTAAGAGTTTGGTTGAATGTGAAAAAATGGCCCTACAAAGACATTACCCCACTCAACTCCATTATAAGAAGTGGGTGACATTTTTAAACAAAATAACCCAAGATTACGCCAATCATGATCACAGTATCATAGTTAAAAATTTATTGCATAATCACACACCCGCAATCCATACAAATAAATATATGGCATATGGCCAACAGTGTTCTAAATGGTAAAAGTTAAAGTGTATGATTTTTCCTAGAGGTATTCATCTTTTCCTTCATTTTTTATAACTACATGTAGCTGTTACTTTTTTGCTGTACATGTGTACTGTTTTCTTCCGTTTTTAATTTTACATGTGTACTATCATTACTAATGCTGTAGAATTGTATACACATTATCATTGTTTACCAATACAACTTTAGTTGGATGATGAGCATTGCAGGTAATTGTAGGTAATGAGTGACCCAATTAAGAAATGACATTCTGCTCATGGTATTTCAAGGGGTAATGAAAGATAGTGTGGCGCTTGACAAATTCGATGAAGGGCGAAGTCCTTCATTTTGAATTTGGCACGCGCCACACTCCCCTTGATATACCATGAGCAGAAATGTCATTTCTTATATTTACAATTCTTTCTTTTAATAAATGTTTTGTACCTTGGCGCTATTTTTTTCCATATTTGATCGTGTAATATAGGGTTTTTAGCCATGCGAGATCGGTGTGGCTCACATGACCACGCGACCCCCTGTGTAGGACATGACGTAATATTGCGGGAAAATTGATACGCATCAAGGGTCATGACTCCCATTGTCTTTTATTGGGAATTGCAATACATTTCATCGAAGACAGGTACAGTCATATTGTAAATACTCACTTTTAAAACCTGCTCTGCTTATCATTCAATAAAACAGATGTCCCATTATTATTTTTTATTATTATTATTATTATTTCATCAACAGGTATCCGTTTGTATATGTAATGTCATAATTAACTTCTGTACTTATTAATCAGTTTTTATTTATCTATTTATTTGTTTATTTGCAAATTTATTGTATATATGGCTATTACATAGATATATATACGTAATAAAAAAAATCCATACCAAATGCCATATCCGGACTTGGTCAATATTGGATATTGTGTAGACTAATTTTGACCGCAGTTGAAGGTCACTGTCAATTAATATGACCTGTATTTTAATGACATGCACCCATTCACGTCATTAAAATACAGATTATATTAAGTGGCAATGACCTTTAACCGCGATTAAGATTAGTCTACACTTATCCTTTGCCTTGACAAAGTCAACTTCAAGGTATGTGGTTGGAACAAAATTGTTAGACCTTAGAAATTGTATTACATTACGCAAAACGTTGCTTTATTGCATTACGTGTCGTTTTTTATTACATAACAAGGTGTTATTACATTACACGAAGAAAATTATTACATTAGAAGGTGGTATTTATTACATAACCCGGCGTAACATATGACAGCTATTTTGAAGCTGTTATGTGATTTGTATAGTTGTACTTACAATGTATATGTTAATATTGTTGTCCAGGACAATTGAGATATTTTGCACGGTATTCCTTGGTTGGAGTTTCACCCTTTGCTTTTATCCTTTACATGTACTTCCTTCGTGTAACATTTTCTGAAATGTATTGGGGACATTATTTTCTAATAAGTGCACACTTTTACTTTTAGCAAATAACCGAATAATTTCTGTTAATATAAAATATTCTCTTATAGAGACTTGAATTCCCTTTAGGTTGTACAGATAGACGTTTTTCCAGTTCTAACATGACTATTAATAAACCTTGCTTCGCATCTCTATATTCTATTGATTGTTTGTTTGGACAATGCTTTTTTCACCAACAGGTCAGAGTTTTCCACTATTATTTGATGTTACATTTTCTAAAATACCATACCATGAGTTTAAGATTAGTATTTCCAGTTGGAGGACTGATGGGAGATGTATCTTCACAAGCTTCACGCCGGTCTATCTACCATATGTATATTACGTAGCATTTTCTGTCACTCAGCTATAGCAACTTCAGTCAAAATAGACAAGCTTAGCAAGATGAATATGTAACATAAAATGAACTGACCCATGGGAACATTTCATGCATTAAATTGAAAATTTGTTCAAATTTACTTTTGATAATGTTATGTTAATTTTAACGTGTGGTGTCAAAAATATCTTCTTTGAGACTTTTTATTACATCAACCGGCTAACTTCTTGCGATTTTATGATCGAGATGTAGCTGTTTTACTCTATTTTAATGACCTTAAATCCTTTAAAATCTGTCAACCTCGTAAAACAATTTAAACACAAATAGAAATGAATCGAACAAGTTATACTAAGTTTGGATCCTAAGAGTTCTGAAGTGCCAGCTTAAGGACCACAACACTTCTAATTACTTATACATAGGTTAGAATCCAACTCAAGACAGGTTCTAGTGTAAGGAACTTGGTAAGTTTGCTTGCCAAAGCTTAGTTTTCTCTGGTTTATTCCGTGATTGAACCTGGTTCAGTTTTTAATTGAAATAAATCTCGCTAGTCAATAAACTAAACGAAACAAATAAAAACAGGACAAAAACACACATTGAGCCCACATTCCATACACTAGATCGCATGGGTTTAAAGCGCCACTATTATTATATCACATCTTTACTAATGTATTTCTATAATTATAGAAGATTGGAGACCTGGAACCATCTGTAGTGTGCTGGCGGCCGTTGTATTTGTGGCAAGCATTTTTATTTGTCGGTGAGTTACTTTTGCGTAAAAGTGAAAATATCATCTTGTTTTCTCCATGAAAACATCATGGCTCATCGTGATATCGTCATGGGAACATGACTCGACTCTGATGCAAATCTCATACATACAAAAGATATAAATATAATGTATTTATGCGTACAACGACGTCTCTTAGACCACTGGATACAGTTTAATGCACATCCAGACGTTAATCAACGTCGTTTACCTCTGGGTACAGCTTAATTCACACATAGACGTCAATCAAGGTAATTTTACCTCTAGATACATCACACATAGACGTCAATCAAGGTAATTTTACCTCTAGATACAACTTAATTCACACATAGACGTCAATCAAGGTAATTTACCTCTAGATACATCACACATAGACGCCAATCAAGGTAATTTTACCTCTGGGTACAGCTTAATTCACACATAGACGTCAATCAAGGAAATTTTACCTCTAGATAAATCACACATAGACGTCAATCAAGGTCATTTTACCTCTGGATACAGCTTAATTCACACAAAGACGTCAATCAAGGTCATTTTACCTCTAGATACATCACACATAGACGCCAATCAAGGTCATTTTACCTCTGGATACAGCTTTATTCACCCATAGACGCCAATCAAGTTAATTTTACCTCTGGATTTAGCTCAATTCACACATAGACGCCAATCAAGGAAATTTTACCTCTGGATACAGCTTAATTCACACATAGACTTCAATCAAGGTCATTTTAACTCTAGATACATCACACATAGACGTCAATCAAGGTACTTTTACCTCTGGATACAGCTTAATTCACACATAGACGTCAATCAAGGTAATTGTACCTCTAGATACAGCTTAATTCACACATAGACGTCAATCAAGGAAATTTTACCTCTGGATACAGCTTAATTCACACAAAGACGTCAATCAAGGTCATTTTACCTTTGGATACAGCTTAATTCAGACATAGACGTCAATCAAGGTAATTTTACCTCTGGATACATCACACATAGGATGGGAGGTCAAAAAGTTCATAGAACGGAGTATATATTGCCGCAACAAACCATACATGTTATTATTATTTTTCAATATAGTCCCCATTTACCCCAATGCACTTAGGCCACTTTTCTTTCAGGCTGTCTATACCTTTGAAATAGAAGTCTTCGGTTTCGTCCTGAAACCAAGCCTTAAGTACATCATCATCAGGAAATCTGATTCCCCGTAAATGGGATTTAAAATTTCTAAATAGGAAATAATCACTGGGTGCCAAATGGGGACTGTAGGGTAGGCGATTAAGGTGTTTGAACTTGCATTCACGAATCGCTGCTTGTGCAATCCTTGACTTGTGCACAGGAGCATTGTCATGAAGAAGCAATAACCCATCGGCTCAACTTTCCCCTCCTTTTTAATTTAATAGCAGCTTTCAGCGGCTTCATTAGATCAGCATAGTAAGCCCCAGTGATAGAGATTCCAGCAGGTTTATAATTGATTAACAGAACACCCTTAGAATCCCAAAACTCAGTGGCCATGACTTTGCCAGCTGATGGTTGGGTTTTGAATTTCTTTGGTGGGGGTGAGCCAGGGTGCTTCCATTACATGGACTCTTTTTTGGTTTCTGGCTCCCAATGATGAGTCCATGTTTCATCACCAGTTACTCAACGTAAATGGAAGCTCTCCGGGTTATCATTATAAATGCCAAGAAGCTCCCGACTTGATTGGAGTCTTTGGAAGCGATCCTGCATATTAAGGTTTCTGAGGACCCATCTTGCGGAGACTTTTGACGTCCCAAGATGCTCGTGGATAACCGTGTATACACTTCCATGTGAAATGTCACACTCCCTAGCTATGTCATCAATCCTAATTCGACAATCATTTATGATGACGGTCTCCAAAGACGTGACAATTTCCTTTGTGATGGCATCAGCTGGCCGTCCTGACCATGGGTCATCCTTCAGTAAGGTGCGCCCACGTTTAAATTCAGCTGACCATTTTGCCACTGTGGAATAGGCAGGACCACTGTCACCGTACAACTCGGCCATTCGCCGGTGAATTTCTTTGGCATTTGATCCCTCTACTGTGAGGAACTTTATTACTGCCCTAAACTCAACATTTTCATTTTCCATCATTGCTTGATGGTCACCAACATTGAATGCTTTTGAGAATTACACAAATATGTTGTGACAAATAAACTTGATATGTTTGAAATGGCGGAATGTTGTGTTGTTTACATAAGTAAAGAAAATGTGTGTTACGCTTGGCTGAATATTCTGTTCTATGAAATTTCTGACTTCCCCTCGTAGACGTCAATCAAGGTAATTTTACCTCTGGATACAGCTTAATTCAAACATAGACGTCAATCAAGACCATCTTACCTCTGAATACACACACATAGACATCACTCAAGGTCATTTTAACTCTAGATACAGCTTAATTCAAACATAGACGTCAATCAAGACCATCTTACCTCTGAATACACACACATAGACATCACTCAAGGTCATTTTAACTCTAGATACAGCTTAATTCAAACATAGACGTCAATCAAGACCATCTTACCTCTGAATACACACACATAGACATCACTCAAGGTCATTTTAACTCTAGATACAGCTTAATTCACACATAGACGTCAATCAATGTCATCTTACCTCTGAATACACACACATAGACGTCAATCAAGGTCATTTTACCTCTGGATACAGCTTAATTCACACATAGACGTCAATCAATGTCATCTTACCACTGAATACACGCACATAGACGTCAATCAAGGTCATCTTACCTCTGAATACACACAAATAAAGGTCAATCAAGGTCATCTTACCTCTGAATACACACACATAGACGTCAATCAAGGTCATCTTACCTCTGAATACACACACATAGACGTCAATGAAGGTTATCTTACCTCTGAATACACACACATAGACGTCAATCAAGGTCATCTTAACTCTGGATACACACACATAGACATCAGTCAAGGTCATTTTTCCTAGATACATCACATATAGACGTCAATCAAGGTCATCCTACCTCTGAATACACGCACATAGACGTCAATCAAGGTCATCTTACCTCTGAATACACACACATAGACGTCAATCAAGGTAATTTTTTCTAGATACATCACACATAGACGTCAATCAAGGTCATTTTACCTGGGAATACAGCTTAATTCACACATAGACGTCAAACAAGGTAATTTTTCCTCTAGATACACACATATAAACGTCAATCAAGGTCATTTTAGCTCTGCATACACACACATAGACGTAATTCAACGTCATCTTACCTCTGAATACACACACATAGACGTAATTCAAAGTCATCTTACCTCTGAATACAGCTTAATTCACACATAGACGTCAATCAAGGTCATTTAACTCTAGATACATCACACATAGACGTGAATCAAGGTCATCTTACCTCTGGATACAGGTTAATTCACACATAGACGTCAATCAAGGTCATTTTAGCTCTGGATACATCACATATAGACGTCAATCAAGGTCATCTTGCCTCTCAATACAGCTCAATCCACACATAGACGTCAATCAAGGTCATTTTACCTCTGGATACATCACACATAGACGTCAATCAAGGTCATTTTACATCTGGATACAGCTTAATTCACACATAGACGTCAAACAAAGAAATGTTACGTCTGGATACAGCTTAATTCAGACTTAGACGTGAATCAAGGTAATTTTACGTCTGGATACAGATTAATTCACACATAGACGTGAATCAAGGTCATTTTACCTCTGGATACAGCTCAATTTACACACAGACGTGAATCAAGGTCATTTTACCTCTGGATACAGCTAAATTCACACATAAACCTCAATCAAAGTAATTTTTCCTTTAGATACACACATAGAGACGTCAATTAACGTCATTTTACCTCTGAATATACACACATAGACGTAATTCAAGGTCATCTTACCTCTAAATACACACACATAGACATCAATCAAGATCTGAATACAGCTTAATTCACACATAGACGTCAATCAAGGTCATTTTAACTCTAAATACATCAAACATAAACGTCATTCAAGGTCATTTTACCTCTGGATACATCACACATAGACGTCAATCAAGGTCATCTTGCCTCTGAATACAGCTCAATTCACCATTAGACGTCAATCAAGGTCATTTTACCTCTGAATACATCACAGATGGACGTCAATCAAGGTCATTTTACATTTGGATACAGCTTAATTCAAACATAGACGTCAATCAAGGTAATTTTACCTCTGGATACAGTTTAATTCAGATATAGACGTCAATCAAGGTCATTTTCCCCCTGGATACATCACACATAGACGTCAATCAAGGTCATTTGACGTCTGGATACAGCTTAATTCACACATAGACGTCAATCAGAGTAATTTTACATCTGGATACAGCTTAATTCAGACATAGACGTCAATCAAGGCCATTTTACCCCTGGATACATCACACATAGACGTCAATCAAGGTCATTTTACCCCTGGATACATCACACATAGACGTCAATCAAGGTCATTTTACCCCTGGATACATCACACATAGACGTCAATCAAGGTCATTTTACCCCTGGATACATCACACATAGACGTCAATTAAGGTCATTTTTCCTCTGGATACAGCTTAAATCACACATAGACGTCAATCAAGGCCATTTTACCCCTGGATACATCACACATAGACGTCAATCAAGGTCATTTTACGTCTGGATACAGCTAATTTAGACATAGACGTGAATTAAGGTAATTTTACATCTGGATACAGCTTAATTCACACATAGACCTCAATCAAGGTAATTTTACCTCTGGTAACAGCTTAATTCACACATAGACGTCAATCAAGGTCATTTTACCCCTGGATACATCACACATAGACGTCAATCGAGGTCATTTTACGTCTGGATACAGCTAATTCAGACATAGACGTCAATCCAGGTCATTTCACCTCTAGATACAGCTTAATTCACACATAGACGTCAATCAAGGTCATTTTACCCCTGGATACATCACACATAGACGTGAATCGAGGTCATTTTACGTCTGGATACAGCTAATTCAGACATAGACGTTAATCCAGGTCATTTCACCTCTAGATACAGCTTAATTCATACATAGACGTGAATCAAGAAAATGTTACGTCTGGATACAGGTTAATTTTACACATAGACGTCAATCAAGGTCATTTTACATCTAGATACAGTTTAATTCAGACATAGACGTCAATCAAGGTCATTTTACCCCTGGACACATCACACATAGACGTCAATCAAGGTCATTTTAACTCTAAATACATCAAACATAAACGTCATTCAAGGTCATTTTACCTCTGGATACATCACACATAGACGTCAATCAAGGTCATCTTGCCTCTGAATACAGCTCAATTCACCATTAGACGTCAATCAAGGTCATTTTACCTCTGAATACATCACAGATGGACGTCAATCAAGGTCATTTTACATTTGGATACAGCTTAATTCAAACAAAGACGTCAATCAAGGTAATTTTACCTCTGGATACAGTTTAATTCAGATATAGACGTCAATCAAGGTCATTTTACCCCTGGATACATCACACATAGACGTCAATCAAGGTCATTTTACGTCTGGATACAGCTAATTCAGACATAGACGTCAATCCAGGTCATTTCACCTCTAGATACAGCTTAATTCACACATAGACGTCAATCAAGGTCATTTTACCCCTGGATACATCACACATAGACGTCAATCAAGGTCATTTTACGTCTGGATACAGCTTAATTCGCACATAGACGTCAATTAAGGTCATTTTACCTCTGGATACAGCTTAATTCGCACATAGACGTCAATCAAGGTCATTTTCCCCCTGGATACATCATACACAGACGTCAATCAAGGTCATTTGACGTCTGGATACAGCTTAATTCAGACATAGACGTCAATCAGAGTAATTTTACATCTGGATACAGCTTAATTCAGACATAGACGTCAATCAAGGCCATTTTACCCCTGGATACATCACACATAGACGTCAATCAAGGTCATTTTACCCCTGGATACATCACACATAGACGTCAATCAAGGTCATTTTACCCCTGGATACATCACACATAGACGTCAATCAAGGTCATTTTACCCCTGGATACATCACACATAGACGTCAATTAAGGTCATTTTTCCTCTGGATACAGCTTAAATCACACATAGACGTCAATCAAGGCCATTTTACCCCTGGATACATCACACATAGACGTCAATCAAGGTCATTTTACGTCTGGATACAGCTAATTTAGACATAGACGTGAATTAAGGTAATTTTACATCTGGATACAGCTTAATTCACACATAGACCTCAATCAAGGTAATTTTACCTCTGGATACAGCTTAATTCACACATAGACGTCAATCAAGGTCATTTTACCCCTGGATACATCACACATAGACGTCAATCGAGGTCATTTTACGTCTGGATACAGCTAATTCAGACATAGACGTCAATCCAGGTCATTTCACCTCTAGATACAGCTTAATTCACACATAGACGTCAATCAAGGTCATTTTACCCCTGGATACATCACACATAGACGTGAATCGAGGTCATTTTACGTCTGGATACAGCTAATTCAGACATAGACGTTAATCCAGGTCATTTCACCTCTAGATACAGCTTAATTCATACATAGACGTGAATCAAGAAAATGTTACGTCTGGATACAGGTTAATTTTACACATAGACGTCAATCAAGGTCATTTTACATCTTAATTTAATTCAGACATAGACGTCAATCAAGGTCATTTTACCCCTGGACACATCACACATAGACGTCAATCAAGGTCATTTTAACTCTAAATACATCAAACATAAACGTCATTCAAGGTCATTTTACCTCTGGATACATCACACATAGACGTCAATCAAGGTCATCTTGCCTCTGAATACAGCTCAATTCACCATTAGACGTCAATCAAGGTCATTTTACCTCTGAATACATCACAGATGGACGTCAATCAAGGTCATTTTACATTTGGATACAGCTTAATTCAAACATAGACGTCAATCAAGGTAATTTTACCTCTGGATACAGTTTAATTCAGATATAGACGTCAATCAAGGTCATTTTACCCCTGGATACATCACACATAGACGTCAATCAAGGTCATTTTACGTCTGGATACAGCTTAATTCACACATAGACGTCAAATAAGGTCATTTAACGTCTAGATACAGCTTAATACACACATAGACGTCAATCAAGGTCATTTTCCCCCTGGATACATCATACACAGACGTCAATCAAGGTCATTTGACGTCTGGATACAGCTTAATTCAGACATAGACGTCAATCAGAGTAATTTTACATCTGGATACAGCTTAATTCAGACATAGACGTCAATCAAGGCCATTTTACCCCTGGATACATCACACATAGACGTCAATCAAGGTCATTTTACCCCTGGATACATCACACATAGACGTCAATCAAGGTCATTTTACCCCTGGATACATCACACATAGACGTCAATCAAGGTCATTTTACCCCTGGATACATCACACATAGACGTCAATTAAGGTCATTTTTCCTCTGGATACAGCTTAAATCACACATAGACGTCAATCAAGGCCATTTTACCCCTGGATACATCACACATAGACGTCAATCAAGGTCATTTTACGTCTGGATACAGCTAATTTAGACATAGACGTGAATTAAGGTAATTTTACATCTGGATACAGCTTAATTCACACATAGACCTCAATCAAGGTAATTTTACCTCTGGATACAGCTTAATTCACACATAGACGTCAATCAAGGTCATTTTACCCTGGATACATCACACATAGACGTCAATCGAGGTCATTTTACGTCTGGATACAGCTAATTCAGACATAGACGTCAATCCAGGTCATTTCACCTCTAGATACAGCTTAATTCACACATAGACGTCAATCAAGGTCATTTTACCCCTGGATACATCACACATAGACGTGAATCGAGGTCATTTTACGTCTGGATACAGCTAATTCAGACATAGACGTTAATCCAGGTCATTTCACCTCTAGATACAGCTTAATTCATACATAGACGTGAATCAAGAAAATGTTACGTCTGGATACAAGTTAATTTTACACATAGACGTCAATCAAGGTCATTTTACATCTAGATACAGTTTAATTCAGACATAGACGTCAATCAAGGTCATTTTACCCCTGGACACATCACACATAGACGTCAATCAAGGTCATTTTACGTCTGGATACAGCTTAATTCACGCATAGACGTCAATCAAGGTCATTTCTTGCCTCCGAATACAGCTCAATTCACCATTAGACGTCAATCAAGGTCATTTTACATCTAGATACAGTTTAATTCAGACATAGACGTCAATCAAGGTCATTTTACCCCTGGACACATCACACATAGACGTCAATCAAGGTCATTTTACGCCTGGATACAGCTTAATTCACGCATAGACGTCAATCAAGGTCATTTTACCTCTGAATACATCACACATAGACGTCAATCAAGGTCATTTTACATCTGGATACAGCTTAATTCACACATAGACGTCAATCAAGGTCATTTTATCTCTGCATACAGCTTAATTCAGACATAGACGTCAATCAAGGTCATTTTATCTCTGGATACATCACACATAGACGTCAATCAAGGTCATTTTACATCTAGATACAGCTTAGTTGACACATATACGTCAATCAAGGTAATTTTACCTCTGGATACAGTTTAATTCAGACATAGACGTCAATCAAGTTCATTTTATGCCTGGACACATCACACATAGACGTCAATCAAGGTCATTTTACGTCTGGATACAGCTTAATTCAGACATAGACGTGAATTAAGGTAATTTTACATCTGGATACAGCTTAATTCACACATAGACCTCAATCAAGGTAATTTTACCTCTGGATACAGCTTAATTCACACATAGACGTCAATCAAGGCCATTTTACCCCTGGATACATCACACATAGACGTCAATCAAGGTCATTTTACGTCTGGATACAGCTAATTGAGACATACACGTGAATCCAGGTCATTTCACCTCTAGATACAGCTTAATTCACACATAGACGTCAATCAAGGCCATTTTACCCCTGGATACATCACACATAGACGTCAATCAAGGTCATTTTACGTCTGGATACAGCTAATTCAGACATAGACGTGAATCAAGGTCATTTTAAATCTGGATACAGCTTAATTCCACATAGACGTGAATCAAGGTCATTTTACATCTGGATACAGCTTAATTCACACATAGACGTGAATCAAGGTAATTTTACATCTGGATACAGCTCAATTTACACATAGACGTGAATCAAGGAAATTTTAACTCTGGATACAGCTTAATTCATACATAGACGTGAATCAAGGTAATTTTACATCTGGATACAGCTTAATTCACACATAGACGTGAATCAAGGTAATTTTACATCTGGATACAGCTTAATTCACACATAGACGTCAATCAAGGTCATTTTACATCTGGATACAGCTTAATTCACACATAGACGTGAATCAAGGAAATTTTAACTCTGGATACAGCTTAATTCATACATAGACGTGAATCAAGGTAATTTTACCTCTAGATACAGCTTTTCAGACGTGAATCAAGACCATCTTACCTTTGAATACACACACATAGAGGTCAATCAAGGTCATCTTACCTCTGAATACACACACATAGACGTCAATAAAGGTCATCTTACCTCTGAATACACACACATAGACGTCAATGAAGGTCATCTTACTTCTGAAAACACACACATAGACGCCAATCAAGGTCATCTTACCTCTGAATACACACACATAGACGTCAATCAAGGTCATCCTACCTCTGAATACACACACATAGACGTCAATCAAGGTAATTTTACATCTGGATACAGCTTAATTCAGACATAGACGTCAATCAAGGAAATTTTAACTCTGGATACAGCTTAATTCACACACAGACATCAATCAAAATCACTTTACCTCTGTATCAGACTTAATATCCATAATAAAATAATACATTTATTACGTAAATTAAGGTCCTTTCACTTCTCAGGATAAACTTTTTTGAACACAGAGACGTTGATCAAATGATTGCATCCTTAGATATGGCTACATGTACACAGGATTTCAAAAAAGGATTGAGCTAAATGTGCACAGAGATGTTTATCAATGTCCTTTCACAAGTGGAAAGAACTAAATGTGCACAGAGATGTTTATCAATGTCCTTTCACAAGTGGAAAGAACTAAATGTGCACAGAGATGTTTATCAATGTCCTTTCACAAGTGGAAAGAACTAAATGTGCACAAAGACATTATTATGGATCCTTTCATCATAGACATTAATAGGGATCCTTGCACATCTGAATATGGCATAATATGCACACAGGCATAATTATGGGTCCTATCATCACAAAAAATAGCTCTGAATATCAACACTGACGATAACATAGGTTCTTTCACCACTGAATATGTCATAATGTACACACAGTCGTTAACAGGGGTCCTTTAACCACTGCACATGGTATAATGTGCACAGACATTAATAGGGGTCCTTGCACACCTTAACATGGTATAATGTGCACACAGACGTTAATATGGGTCCTTTAACTCCTGAAGATTGCATAATGTGCACACAGACGAAAGTAGGGGTCATTTCACAACTGGACATGGCATAATGTGCACAGAAACGTTAATATGGGTCCTTTCAGCACTGAACATGACATAATGTGCACAGGGGTGCTTTCACTAGTGAACCTGGCAATTTGATATTTGCACATAGACGTAAATAGAGGCCTTTTACCACTGAACATGGCATAATGTGCACATAGACGTTTACAAGGGTGCATTCACCAGTGAATCTGGCAATTTGATATGTGCACACAGACGTAAATAGGGCCTTTTACCACTGAACATGGCATAATGTGCACATAGACGTTAAGTGGGTGCTTTCAGCAATGAACATGACATAATGTGCACACAAACGTTAACAAGGGTGCTTTCACCAGTGAACCTGGCAATTTGATATGTGCACACAGACGTAAGTAGGGGCCTTTAACCACTGAACATGGCATAATGTACACAGAGACATTAAAAAAAATTGCTTTCACCCCTGTATATGGCTTTATGAGGGACGTTTATCAAATCCATTACATGTCTGGATTAGGCCCAAATGAATGTATATAACTCCTATTGCGTCCTAAAATACTGTGGCCATCACCTTGCCAGTGTCTTGAACTCCTTTGGACTCGGGGGACCCAGGTCCTACCCACCGACGACTTTGAGTTGAGTTGAGTTGAGTAATGGTGTTTAACGTCCCAGTCAAGAATATTTCACTTATATCGAGACGTCGCCAGCTATAGGCGAAGGTGCAGAAATTTTGCCTGTGCGTTGCGCTGATGGCATTATACAGCAGGGTTCTTTAGCGTACCAAGCCCACCGTGACACGGGACCTCGTTTATTTTAAGTTCCCATCCGAAAGAACCGTGACTTTCATCTCGTAATGCCGAGTGCTTGACGAAAGAACAGTCACTACCCACTTTCAAGTCTTGGGTCAGACCCCGTCGTGGTTCGAACCCACGACCTCCCACTTACGGAGCGAGCACTCTACCAACTGAGCTACCGCAGTGGTCCGACGACTTTGAGCTTTACTCTCTGGCTCATAAAAAGTCTCATCTACAGTCACCAGACGCAAACGAAACTACGGGATCGCAAAATGCCATACAGGAATTAAACGTAAGATCACCATGATAGAAATGCATAAAATTTACATACAACCATTTTTAGTAACTGCTTTGCCAAAATACTTACCGAGTGGTGTGATTAAGGTGTATTGTGAATGTGATTTTTTTTCGTTTTAACTTATGTTGAAAAAGAAGTAATCATGGTCATCAACGCATTTCATCGGGTTCATTAGGTATCAATCAGCTTTATAAAATAATCTTAGATGAAAATGCATGTAGCTAATTTTTCGTTGAGGCCGATGGATGATTTTATTAATTTAAGCATTACGTTTAATCATTTAAGCAATCTTGTCTGACATTCGGTGCATTGATCCCCACTAAGAAAATTGGACGGAGTTGATGTTTATGTCTGACTAGTGTCAAAGAAACACGTGTTGTTAATTTTTTTGAATCATATTTTTAGCCACTATTTGTATGAGCAGAAATTGGCAAGACTTTTATGGAAAATAGAATATAAAGATCTAGTATTGGTGAACTCTGTTGATGAAATTATACCACCGTCACGCCCCAAGGTAAAGTATAATTTTAGAATTACACCTGGAAAAATTAGATTTTTTCCCGCCGACAAATCTTAGTTACAGTAATGCATTTCATCCTAGCATTATTCTTGGACATTTTCAATGATAATTTTTGTACGAACCAGTTCTCTTATATCATCCATTACATATCAATCAACTTTAATACGAATGGTCAATGAAAGGTGTATTTTTACAAACAATCTAGCTCAATGATTTTTCTATGACATATTTTACTGAGTGTTTTTCACCAAGAACATGACCATAACAGTATTGTTGAATATGTATACATGTAGCTTGACTCCCGTGTTCCTTTCATTCCCGATTTTGATTCAACACGTGGTGGGTGTAGATAGCTAAACAGGAAGTACTTACATTTCGGAGCATCCGGCCTCTTTTCCCTAATGGAAGTTCACCTAATTTGCAAGCTTCAAAGTTTTTACTTTGCATTAGGAATTAGTTTGGACATGGATTGGTATGTTTGTTTTTGATCTCGACTATACTTAAAATATTGACATGGAAGTTTCACTGTTCATGTCAATGCTCTATATTATAAAACCATACTGGAATCATGGTAAAAGGTCAAGTTGATGACCTTGTTTTATTTATTTATTTTTATTTGATTAATTTGTATGAATTTGGTTTCCGGCATATTCCTACAAGAATCAACCTTCAGGCCATCTGTGTTTGTTGATCTGAAATTAAGTGCACACTCTCTAGAACAATAACAAATTGTAGTTATTTTATTCATTTTTACAGAGGAAATCTCACACATCATGGCGATTTTTGTTATCCAGTGATGAACCAGAACGAGCTACTTTATTGGGTAGTACAAACACCGATGGAAAAGGAAGCTTCTCTGGTCACCAACCAGTACATGTTGGGTCTTACAAAGGAACAATTGTCTGTATAAAACGTATATATAAGAAAAATGTAGACATTAACAGAACTTTGAAAAAACAGCTTCAGCTACGGAAAGAGTTACATCACGATAATATAAACAGATTTATTGGCGCTTGTATTGATCAGCCAAATATGTTTATAGTTACAAAATACTGCACCAGAGGTAGTTTACATGTAAGTTTTTTAACCAATTTGAGACAATACCTACATGGTATATGCATTTAATTTTCTAGTTAATTCATTATTGTCCCCATGCTGAAAAACGGGTACAATCTGGAAGCATTCAGGATTTTGTTTTGAAAATGAGCAATAAGGTGTAGTTTGTTCCCAAACAGATAAAATTTAGCTATAACTGAAACTATTTATTCCCATGCCTGTATAAATGTGTACAACATTCCTATACATCTTTTAACCATAAATATGAATTCAACGGATACAATAAAAATAAACAAACAAATATATAAATCAAAGTACTGAAAGTACTGAAAGCAGACGGCTCATTGATTGCAAAGAACCTCATTACTGAAAAGAAATTATTGGTAATTGTGTATTCAATCCATTTTTATTTAATTCAATATTGAACTGATGGGAAAATTAACATACACACACAATATATATATATATATATATATATATATATATATATATATATATATATATATATATATATATATATATAGTTTAACATCCTTGGGACAGTAAGGAAACAAAATTTTCAAAAGAATTAAAATCCCTGGATTTGATTTTCTAGTCAATACAGTGGAGAAGAAATGTCAATTAACGCCTTGCTATAAAACATTCATATACTTTAAACAATTCAGTTTACAATACATCTAATTCCTCACATGCATTGTCTTATGTCGTCTGACATTTTAATTAAATTTAAGTAAAAAAGAAATCTGATCTTGGTTTTAATGCAAATGATCTAGACTTCAATTTTCTGGTCTGATTTTTATTAACATCATCACAAATTCTCATGCCACATTATCACCACCATGAATCATCATTATCAGCTGCAGCAACAGAACCCATTTCACCACCACCACCCAGTCATCATAAATCCCCATGCCACATCATTTACTGGTAACATAATCATCATCATCATCATCATCATCATGTCACATCATCATCATCATGTCGCATCATCATCATCATCATCATCATCATCATCATCATCATCATCATCATCATCATCATCATTCATGTCACATCATCATCATCATCATCATCATCATCATCATCATCATCATCATCATCATCATCATGTCACATCATCATCATCATCATCATCATCATCATCATCATCATCATCATGTCATCATCATCATCATCATCATGTCACATCATCATATCATCATCATCATCATCATCATCATCATCATCATGTCACATAATCATCATCATCGTCATCATCATCATCATCATCATGTCACGTCATCATGTCACATCATCATGAACATTGTGACATCATCATCATGAATCATCATCATCATCATTATCAGATGTCATCACCACCATCATTTTCATCTTCATCAGATCATCATCATCATCATAACTTCTCATGTCACATCATCAACACGGTGACGTTATCCCCCTTATCATTATCACTCCTCATATCACATCATCATCATCACAACTCTTCATATCACATCATCACCATCATCATCATCACCATCATCATCATCATCATGAGTTATCATTATCATCATCATCATAATCATCATCAGCAGCAGATATCATCACCACCATCATTAACATCTCCATTATCATCATCATCAGCAGCAGCAGCAGCAGCAGCAGCAGTAGAACCCGTGTCACAGTATTTACGTGGTTACTTGATCATCATCATCATCATGGGCAGGAACAGAACTCATGTCACCATAATCATCATCATAATTAGCATCATCATCATAGCCTATGTCACATCGTCATCATCACCATCATCATCATCATTGGCAGTAGCAGAACGTAATGTCATCACCTCCATCATTATCATCATCTTCATCACAATCATCATAATCATTATTATCATCGACATCAACGAAACTCGTGTCACAATCATCATCATCATCATAGCTCCTAATGTCACATCATCATCATGGTGGCATCATCATCATCATTGTCGTCGTCGTCATCATCATCAGCAGAACTGAATGTCATCACTATTATCATTATCTTCATCAGATCATCATGCCACATCATCATCAACAGTGTCATCATCGCATAAAAAAAACCTGCATCATGACCAGCTACTTCCCTTTATTTGCATTTGACACATAAACTTGTTTTCATTTGCAATGTTTAAGTCATTAATTTAATTCACTATATTCACAATTAATTTGAAAAATAAAATAAAACAAAAATAAAAAATTAAATCTTTGTTCTAGTGATAATTTAAATGTAGTTAAAATTATTGTGGAATTAATATAAATTGACCAAGTGAGCTTCAAAAGAAACCATTCTGACACATCCTATCGCCCCATAGCTAATAATTTGCATCTCCAAATAACAAAAGTTGTCCAGGTAACTGTCTCTTTCAGAAGTTTGTTGACAAGAATTGTGTACAAAAGGGGGCAATATTTCTTAATATGATTAATTGATAATTAATTAATTATTATTTGGATAACTGAAGTGTCCAACAGAATCCTCTGCTACAAAAAAATTACTTTGAATTTAAGTATTATTAGGTGGTCGGATAATTTTATTTTATTGACTTTAAATGTCCAGGTAATTTACTCCCGCTGCGAGCCCCACTGAAAGGTGAAAAAAATCAATACGTCTGAAGAACGAGACACCGTTCTATTTATAGTTGACACAGTGTGTATTAGTGTTGTTTTTTAATACCAGAGACATATAAAACCTCTGTTATTACTAACCATGCTTTCACAGTGCGAGAATTTTACTAACATTAGCTTCTAATATTCACGCATTAATTTTCAAGTGACCACCGGGATATTATGAATTAAATTTTAGGTAAGAATACCACAATCTGGGACTTTGCATTTTTTCTGTGCAAGTTTATCATGTGGATTGAAACTATTTTTAGCTCACCTAACCAAAGGTCATGTGAGCTTATGGTATGGTGCAGCGCGTGTATGTGCGTGTGTGCGTGCGTCGTTAACACACATTTTCGACTTCTCCTCTGAAAGTACTTGGCAGATTTCAACGAGACTTGGTCAGAATCATGTCTGAGTCGGTGCAATTTAGATTCGTTCATGGCGTTGCCATGGCTACCAAAACTAGGTCACAGTGACCTAGGGGTGCAAAAATCTTGAAAAATCTTCGTCTCTGAAAACGATGATGGGAGAAAAAATCTGATGTGATATTTGGCTTCTCTAGGGTCTTAAGCCTGTAGTTTGTTCATTTCGTGAAATTCTGTCGAAAAATGGGTTACGCGTTTTTGCGTTTAATTTTGAAAAAATCGTAAAATAGCTTTAAATTGTTATAACCTGACTATTTGACCAGATAATGACATGAGGTTTTCAGTATTGACATCTTCTTGTTAGTATCTTCAAAATGAGGTCAAAATGAATTGTGAAGGTCGTGACCTAATTTTTCTTTACCTCTGATTATAATTATTATTTGGAAAACCATAAACTTTTTGTATAGGCGTGTATATTAGAATGTTGTAGGTATTGATACAGCAATCATTTTGATGTATAGAAAAAGGTCATGGGTTCAAAGGTCAAGGTCACAGATGCAAAACAATACTGAGGTGGTTAATTATCTTAAAAACTATAAACTTTTTGTATAGGCATATATATTAGAATGTTGTAGGTATTCATATAACGATCATTTTAATGTATAGAAAAAGGTCATGGGTTCAAAGGTCAAGGTCACTGATGCAAAACAATACTGAAATGGTTAATTATCTCAAAAACTATCAACTTTTTGTATAGGCATGTATATTAGAATGTTGTAGGTATTGATACAACGATCATTTTGATGTATAGAAAAAGGTCATGGGTTCAAAGGTCAAGGTCACAGATGCGAAACAATACCGAATTGGTTGATTATCTTGAAAACTATAAACGTTTTGTATAGGCATGTATATTAGAATGTAGTAGGTATTGATACAACGGTCATTTTGATGTATAGAAAAAGGTCATGGGTTCAAAGGTCAAGGTCACAGAGATGCAAAACAATACCAAAATGGTAATTATCTCAAAAACTATAAAATTTTTGTATAGGCATGTATATTAGAATGTTGTAGGTATTGATACAACGATCATTTTGATGTATAGAAATGGTCATGGGTTCAAAGGTCAAGGTCACAGATGCGAAAGAATACTGAAATGGTTAATTATCTTGAAAACTATTAAATTTTTGTATAGGCATGTATATTAGAATGTTGTAGGTATACAACGGTCATTATGATATAAAGAAAAAAGTCATTGGGGTTTCAGTATTTATGATTTCTTGAAATCTATCAGCTAGCCATTAGTTATCAGGTGAGCGTATCAGGCCCATGGGCCTCTTGTTTTAAACGTATTCAATAGTTTTTGTGTTCTCGAGGATGACATTTAAAAGTGACTGCATGTTGTAGACACGGGCGGTCGCTATAAAAAATTTACATTCAGATTGAACTGTAATCTAGACTAGAATAGTTATAACTTTTAGTTTTATTATTAATTGATGAAGTTTAATTTTTTTTATTCACGTTAACATGACGTTATTAACGATTAATGCTGATATACGTTAATTTTGCTTCTCGTAATGTGGTGAAAATTCTGTCCTGAATTTTCACACAATATCCCCGATTGTCTCGGGATAAATTTTAAACTGAAATCCCGATAATGATGCTCAACTCGGCCGTAATTTTCAATTAATATAAAGGGGAAAAACAACATTTAGATCGCAGATGTAAAATATTTGTTTACATTCGGGCTAGTTTAACCATCCTAAGATCTTCTAGATCTACTCAATATTTTATAAACGGACGACGTGAAATTAATTTTCTTTTACCACTAAAAATTCTTTTTATCTATATGCTTCAGTAGCCAAAATATCGTTTTAATTTAGCGTGTAGTACAAAGTGAAAGTTGACCAATCAAATCCATTGCCTAATTATATATGCATGTTACAATGGGAATTCCTGGAACTTTGCGTCCTGTGATGTCTTTTATAATAATTGATTGTAAGACCTTAAAATTATAATTTTTTATTAAAAACAAAATGGTATATGTATTTAATTGATTCTAAATGGAATCTACGTTAATTTTTAATTTTTTTTTATTTCAACGGGTATAACGGACGTTAGTGTCGAGGTCTTTCTGTGAAGTACAGTGCCGTGTGCAAACTTACGCAAATTTTTGCCGATAGGTGTGCTAAATTTCATATTCCGGTCAAATCTTCTTGATCGCAATAAAGCTGACGCTGTTAGCGGCGTCTGCTTTAATAAAATTGAATATGATAATACGTTCATGATATGCATTTTTGTCCATTACATTCATATCATTCAGATCATTTTTTAACTGTTAAAATCTTGTCTACTTATTTCCGGTAAATTTTACTTATTGAATATTTTGCCAACTGGTGTAAGTTTGGTTAATCTTCTTACCTCATATGTAGTATGGAATCTGGATGTGTCAGCTGGTTGTTATGTTTATGGTGTCATTCACCCTCTAACAAACACTTCAGTTTGTTTATATTACTTTTCTTGAATTGTTTTAAATTAAAAACATTATGAATCTGGAATATCCGCAGTAATTATCTTTCAATTAATTTATCACAATATTGTTGATTAGTATGATGTCTCTGCATCCAAATTTGACGTCTTATAGTTCCATATCCTTTTTATTCCCAATTTTGATTGGTTTTTTTGGACATAAATTGGTATTTTGGATTTACTTACATCATTTTACTCAAAAATGTATTTTAAAACGTAATCAGATATTGATGTTTATTGAAGATTACAGTTTGAAATTTGGAGCAATTAAATTCAACTTTCTTCTATTTATAAAAATACACGAGTATAATAGTTTATTTTCAAGATAACAACTAGTATATGGTGACTTAATTTGAAACTAAAAGAATTTTGTTGTGCTGAAAGGGGACAATCATAAATACATGCATTATTTGATAGGACAAACAATTTTTGAAAGAATTTTGTAGTGCTGAAAGGGGACAATCATAAATACATGCATTATTTGATAGGACAAACAATTTTGTTTGTGTAAACTGACAATATATCAGCACTGATGTGATTTCTTCAAATTAGTCAGGTTGTACGCAATTAGCAACTTGCATATTGAATGAAAAAATATGGTTTATGGAGTGTGTTCAACAAACATTTTTTAGAACCCAGAGAAGCATTTTAGAGAAGTTTTTATGAAGCATATACCGGTAAAATGATTACGCGTTGAATGTTGAGTTATTATTTCCTTCTTTTCTTTTGTTTCAATGTTAAAACGGCATTCTTAGAAGATTAATGATATCTGATTACAGCTGATAATTTTGATTATATATTTTTCAAGACTAAAGTTTTTCGTTTAGTTGCAACTTTATAGCGGACAACTGAAAAAGCTATTCTAATTTCCAAGATATATTATAAATTCTATTTTTTACTTGCAGGATATATTACAAAACGAAGATATAAATCTGGACGATATGTTTATTGCTTCGCTTGTGGCAGATCTTATAAAGGTAAAAGTGTGATTTTAAACGGTATTTTCCGATTTATTGTTATACCAGTGGTATTATTAATCCCGATATATAATTCCAATACTAGTAGTATTATTATAAAATTTGCTTATAACGTTCTTGTTAAGTGTTTGCCTATTTGCAGCCAAATTGTGATTTTGTTTATTTCGATACACAAAAAATGTGCATACTATAAATGAAAATTAGGATCTACATCATACATATATTTCTGATTACATATTTTAAGGGATTTTTATACATATACTTTCATTGGCTTTTTTTAGACATACAGTATATGTACAACACAATGAGACACAAAGAGACCTTTTACTCAATCATTCATTCCAGCATAAATAAATAAATAAATAAATAAATAAATGTCCAAATATTTTTATTGCAGAACATAGATAAAACTAATAAACTATAACAAAATTTTTGCAAAAGTTGTTCATTGTCTTAAAACTTGTTCAAGCTTTAAATTATTGAAAAATCTGAATTTTTCCTGAATATAGTAATTCCTAATCCTTTTTTTAAATATGCTAAAAGGTGATTGTCTCTGACTAAATCTGATATTTTCTCTATAACAATGATAATATTAATGGCATATGGATTTTTCCCCTGCTCTCAAAAATAATAGTTTCTGAAGTAAACTTTGTACTTTGTTAGATATGTCATGTGCTGTTTTTGAATTTCTATTAAAATAATGCATTCAAAAACAGCACATGAAGTTGTCATGTGCTGTTTTTGAATGCATTATTTTAATAGAAATTCAAAAGCAGCACATGACAGATAACATGCTTTTCTATAAATCCAAGACTCGATATCATTCCAATAATTTTGCACTTTTTCAACTCCAATACATATGTGATATTATTCCAGGATAGATGTGACAGAAAGAGCATAGATGGGTATCTTTAATACCAATTTTATTCAGGAAAATGTTAGTGCTGGCAATTCTTATAATTAATTTAAACTGAAATCATTGCATGTTAACATCGCTGCTGAATTTAAATGAGTTTAAATTAGTATTTTTCCACCATTTTTCAAACGCTTGAAAATCTAACTCTTTTTTCCCTTTTGCCTTCTATTTTTGATTTAGTATCCAGTTGCAACACAAAATGTTCATAAATTCCTATAGTTACTTTTTTACATTTAAGTAAGGCGGCTAAATTTTCTGGACAGAAGGGTGGGTATTTAAATGAGTTTAAATTAGTATTTTTCCACCATTTTTTAAACGCTTGAAAATCTAACTCTTTTTTCCCTTTTGCCTTCTATTTTTGATTTAGTATCCAGTTGCAACACAAAATGTTCATAAATTCCTATAGTTACTTTTTTACATTTAAGTAAGGCGGCTAAATTTTCTGGACAGAAGGGTGGGTATATGGGCTTTGTAAATGGTTCCATTTATTTCATATTGCATTTTAAGTCCATAAAACTAGGTCAGAAAAGGATCAAAACTAAATTTCAAGCAAAAACTTTCATAGGTGAAAAATTTACCATCCAAATCAAACGAATCATTCCTTTGTTACTCCAAGACTTGCAGAAGACTGCTTTTATCTATAAGAATATTAGATATACCACAGTGGATTTTTGAAGCATTTAATTACAGACTGTAATGCTAGTAAATTCACACATGTAGCTCAATGTTTTTAGATAATGTTTATAAAACATATCCCCATACTGAAAGAAATGAATTTTCTTCAATAGACATGATTTCAAAAAGTTTAATATTTTTCTGATCCAAGTACGTTTTAAAGATTTTACAAAAGAAACAATATTTAACATCTTGAACACTCCATGCTTGTAATCCTGGTCTAATGTGTGTGGTGTGTGTGTGTGTGTGTGTGTGTGTGTGTGAATTCCGTCTCGTTTACCTCCCTAAACATAATTAAATAACATTGTTTATAATATTTTCAAGCTTTGTATTTCTGGAGTCGGCAAACGTGTGTGTTAATTTAATATAAGGAGAATAATTTATTTTACTACTGTTTTCTTTCCCAATGTTGTTAATTTCTATTTGACAACAGTGTTACAAGTTTTGAGATTTTAATAATATAATGATTATAATTTAAAAGTTTACACTAAAATTTATTTCTAACATTGTAAAACTAGACTCAATCCAACCTACTGATCTAACTAAACCCAATCTATCAGAACTGAATTTCCTTGAGCCAATTAATGCACAGAATGTTTTATCATAATTTGGGTTTAAACCGGAATACTTTGAAAATTGATCTAAAAGATCTAAAGTTTTTTTCAACAACTTTTGTGAACCATCTAAAATGAGTAGTATCATCTGCATATTGAATAACTTTATGTAAATATTGTGCAATTAAAATTCCTTTAATTTTTTATTTTCTCTTAACATAAAAGTCATTATTTCTGTACATAATATGAATCTTTGGGCAATACAAACAAATAAAACATTCAAAAGAGTAATTGGTCTGTAAGTTTTAATGAAGTCCCTGGGTAACAAAGTAATAATGCCTTCTTTTTGTGTTGATGAAAGAATCCAAATATTAAAGATATGTTTTATCGATCTTAACAAAAAAATCTGAAATATCATTTGAATTTTTTTATAGAATTCTCCTATGAAGCTGTCTGAGCCAGAACCGATTTGACTTTGTTATATTTCCTTCAAGCTTTAATCTGAGGGTATCATCTAATTTTGGTATATCTTTATTTGGCGATATTTCCTTTAGTAGCTTAACATCCTTGTTTGAAAATAGTTTAAATAAAATTGTCCACCTTCTTTGATTATTTTAGAAATCGTTTTGTTAATGTAGTTTCTTTTTTTATTCAAGAATTACTTTGTTGGTTTTCCCCATTTTCAATCCATTTACGATTACTTTTCAATATAAGACCTTTTATGAGTTCTTTTCTTATATCTTCTAATTCACTTTTTATGTATTGTAATTGTTTATCAATTTCATTATTAAGTTACTGTGATTCATCTTGTAATAATATTATTTTGTAAAACTCTAGAGAACAATCCTGATCTAAACTCCAATTGCCACAAGTTATAACAAATTCTGAAATAATCTTTTCTATTTTTTATTTTAAAAGTTCATAAAAATTTGGCGTGTCTTTATTTTTGGCCATAAATATTTACTAAAGTAATGTCATGGTTTTTTTTCAAAAATAATTTCCATTATTGATTAATTGCCCTTATCAGATTCAATATATTTTACCTCATATTCAAATTACTATTTAGCAAAATGCAAATACCGCGGGCATCGTTTCTGTCTGAGCTCATCAAACTCATATCCCCAATGAGCTCAAATTATCTGTTTATCACCATTTATTAAATGTATATCTGGCAAACAATTTATCGAAAATTGCTTTTGTCTGAAGTAATTAAAACATCCTTTCTTTTGGATAATTCCCTCAGACCAATACAATTCATTGAAAAAATACTTATCACCATTTATAATTTCTAGTACCATTAACATAAACCAATGTAACTAGCTGATCGAAAACACTATCACTCACACATACACACAACATACACGGTGACAATATTGCTAAATAAGAAGCTACAGTAGCCTATGGGACATACCTAGGCGCACCTCTACCAAGCAAGGACTATAGATTTTATCAGATTCAAAAACGTAAAAAAAAAATCGCTCTGAATATACATGTGCCAAAAACCGAAAATTCGATAAAATTCCAACAGTTGGAAGTAAGTGCATATAAAAGTAAAAACGAAAAAGGGAAGATACTGATTTACTGTTTAAAGCATTTTGAACACACTTAATACACGGGTAGGGTTGAATCGTGCAGATGTACGCAATCTAATTTAACTACAAAAAACTAAAATTACACAAAATTCAGAATTGATATTGTCCCGTCAATAGATATTAACTGGACTTTTACTTAGAAAACATACAAAAACTAGTAAAGGAGTAAACCACAGTATATATAGTTGACTAGTACAATATTCAATTATAAAGAAGTAACGCCGTATATTTAGTCATTATCTGGCTTTAGTCAAATAGGGGGAAACGATGTATATGACTAGAAACTACGTCAGAGTATATTATAGCACCGCCCTCAATTGAGAAACTGAAAGTTCACATAATTATGTACAAAATATTTCAATAATACAATTATATTTATGTAATTAATAGTCAAGAAAGGAAAAGTCACTGATATACTGTCATATTCACTAACATAGGTATACATGCAGATTATAGGTATTTTGTAATTTCGAGAACTATGGTGAGTGTATTAAAAAATATTTTTATGTAACGTCAATTTTCTACTGTAAAAAGTTGTTTCAAGATATCATTTGACATAGAAAAAAACGTTGCTTTGTTTCCAGTGACATCGGGTTGATCTAGCCTTTTGTCTTTTATAAGTAACTATTTAAAAATCATTGATAAAACATATCAAAATTCGTTATAAATAACTAACCCTTGCCTACCTATAAACTACATTTATTGGGGTATCCTTACTTTTGGGTTTGACTTGTACATATAAATAAAAAAAACATAAAAATAGTATACTGTTTTGAAAAATCAATCGTGTTTGCGTCACTGTATTCTTAATTTTAAAATCGCAAGGACCTGGCCAATTGGAACCAAATTAAGTCTGCGAGTTCCCTAGTTAGAACAATTTGTTCATATATATCTGATTCGGCATCAAAGACGGTGACCGTTACTGTCACTTGAAAAAACAGAAACATGCCCAAATTAGGTCTAGTTGTCATGTGATTTGGTTCACATTTTGTATTATACACTGAAGATATATAAACATTTAAAATATACAATTTTTATCCACATATTATAAACATATTCGAATATGATATAACTTCGAAAGTACTGGGCCGATTTAAGTCATATGTAGTGTGTAAGTCCCCTAGATTGAGTTACATAAAGTTTGGACATAAAACTTAACACAGTTTTGAAACTTAAATCAACTCGTCCCTGCTTTTACAAATATTAAATTTTATTTCAAATTTTCTGTAACTGTAAGATATGTTGGTATTTTGCCATAGATGACCTGAAATAACTTTCTGTTGATCACTGTAATGGCAACCTTAATAGCAAAAATTCATGTCAAATTATTAGTAGACACAGAAAGTGTTCGTTACTTGTTTTAGGAGTAATTGTTTTCGTTAAAAGTCATTGTGAGATAAGGATTTACAATGTTTCATTTTTTTAAAACAGGGTATGAGTTTTATACATGAAAGTGATGTTGTCAGTCATGGGAATCTGAAATCAACTAATTGTTTGGTGGATAGCCGATGGGTTTTACAAATATCGGATTTTGGACTTCAACAGTTAGCATCCAGAGACAGTCCAGTTAAAATGGATGAAGACAAACGTTTTAGAAGTATAAATTTTTGAACTACGTCTCGCCCCCTCTTAATGTATCTGATTATAGCGTATTTATTTCTATTAGCATGTTCGATTTATTGGCAGTATTTAGTATTAAGGGAAAAGAAAGCTACTTATGAAACACATGTACTTGGCAACACTAAACGCAATCAAGAACACGATACAACAGTAGAATAAATCAATCTTTTTGTAAATGAAAATCATGTATTTGACATTGTTGCATTCAATACATCCAAGAACACGAAATGATAAAAAATAAACAAACCATTCCATGCCTAAAAAGACAATAGTGACAAGAAGAGACTGAGGCCACTCACTGATTCAAAGTTAGCTGGTTCTGGTTTCAATCGCGTGGTATTGGTACTATTGTAAGACACAGTTACATGACAGCCAGATAATTTATACAGTTACATGACAACCAGATCTTATATACAGTTACATGAAAACCAGATATTATATACATGTGATACATTTTTTACCATTTTATTAACGGATGAACAAGCAACGCATGCCATTTACATTTCAGAAAACGATATATTTTGATTTTTGATAATCAATGAAACTGGTAGGCGTTTTAGCTATGGTTCTAAAATTTTTTAGAATCTTCTAACTTATAAATATAAGATTACCTTATTATTATTATTTTATTGCCTTTTACCCAAAATCTTGTCAACATTTTTTTAAATATTCAAGAAATGATGGGATGAACTCGTGTTTCAAAGCGAATTAAATTGCAAAATTGTTACGAATGCTTGATAGACTTATACAAGTATTATGAAACCAAACGTGATGCATGGACATAATGGACATGTGCGTAGTCAAATGGTTAAATACATGTTATGAAAATATAAGTATAGTTTTCATAAACTTGTAAATTATATGTATGGTTTATTCATCCAGTTTTGCTTTGCAATGTGCACGGTCTCGTATTTAGAACGTATAAATATGATTATCAAAATAACATATATTGGTCCTCTCCAGATCATATCATACATCTACAACTTTTTAATAATACTTTTATAATACTTTAGATTTAAAATGATCTAGTCGCTTTTTAAGTGCATATCTAATTATCAACAGGTTTATTGTGGAAAGCTCCAGAACAGTTAAGAGAGCTGAGTTTAACTTCTACAAATATTCAGAAATGTGATGTCTATTCATTTGCCATTATAATGTACGAGATTCTTGGAAAGCAGGGTCCATGGGGAAACATCGATCTATCAGCCAAAGGTATTTCATTTTTGCATTTATTGAAAATATTTACAAAATATATTTTGATTACGCAATGGAAATTAAACAATCAACTGGTCCATAGGCTTTAACGGTCGCCTTAGGATTGGTTCCATATCACACAAGGAAGTACGACGTATACGTATATTAATTTTATAGAGCAAAAATTGTTAGCAGTTAGTTCCAAAATGTAAAGATATTTACCAATCAATGAGAATAAGAATGCAATGCAGCTACCCACTTTGAAATTTTTTTCAAATTACGTTAAATCCGGAACAAGCTCAACGCACTTTTCATTTTTTTTATTTCAAACTGCGTTAAAAACACCTGTGACAACCCACTTTGAAAAAATTTTGCACTTTGAAATATTCTCTTCTCAACCATAAAACATCTTTGATTTCAACCACTTTCTTCGAGCTCTTCTTTACCGAACACTGGAATAAACGTGCACCAGACAGTTTGATAGACAGTGCATGCAAAAAAGCAAAGCGCGCGCACACACACTTACAGAGAGAGAGAGAGAGAGAGAGAGAGAGAGAGAGAGATTTCAAAGAAAACGAATGGTGATTTTATTAAAAGAAAACAAATGGTCTTGGCTATTTTATTTTAGTTGTCGGCTTGTAAACTCGTCGACCTGTCAAATTGTCGACCTTTTGAATTGCCAGCTTGTCGACCTGTCTACTTGCCTATTTGTCAATCCGGAGAGAGAGAGAGAGAGAGAGAGAGAGAGAGAGAGAGAGAGTGTGTGTGTGTGTGTGTGTGTGTGTGTGTGTGTGTGTGTGTGTGCATTTCTTTTGTTTAAGGCAATTGGTATGATCATATCGATCATATCGATGAGTAATGACTGTACTTTTTCAAAGCCGACATTTAAAATGAAAGACATGGGTCTTTAGGACGAGACCTTGAAAAAACGAGGTCCCGTGTCAAGGCAATTCTGCGCCTTCACCTGTAGCTGGTGACGTCTCGATATAAGTGAAAGATTCTTGACTGGGACGTTAAACACCATTACTTAACTCAATTCCTCTACCACTGTTAACAAAGATTTCCTAAATAAGTCTTAAATATGTTGAGGGCGAAGGCAGGTGTATTCAAGATTATAATTATTATTATCTTAACAATTTTATCATGTCAACAACAATTGTTGATGCCATATGACTACCAAAACTAAGAAAAGTGAATCGGAAACAACAACGGAATACAGTGTAGTAGTCTAATTTATATGATCTTAGTGTGGATTCCTATGTTTTCAGAGGGCTACTGAACTAATCTACCCGATTGGTCAATTTAAAATCCATGATGGCGGTCATTTTTCAAGATGGCCGCCAAAATATTCGCCTTAAGTGTTTTGCTTAGTAATATTTGTAGTTGTTTTTTTTATGATCTAAGTGTGGATTCCTTTGTTTGTAGAAGACTACTGATCAAATCTACTCGATTTTTCAATTAAAAATCCAAGATGGCGGCTATTTTTTAAGATGGCCTCCAACATATCGCCTGAAGTGTTTTGCTTTTCCTGAAAACATAGGAATCCACACTAAGATCATATAAATTGGACTACTGCAAATATTTCTAAGCAAAATATCGTCTGCAGAGAGCTATTTTGGCGGCCATCTTAAAAAATGGCCACCATCTTGGATTTTCAAATGGCCAATCGAGTAGATTTGATCAGTGGCCCTTGGAGATCAATTGTGCCAAATTTGATGCTTGTATCATCATTTGCACGATTTTTCTGTTATCTGCTCCGCTAGGATTCATCATAAGAACCTAGAAACCGAAAAAGAGTCCATGCAATGGAAGCACCCTGGCTCACCCCCACCAAAGAAATTCAAAACCCAACCATCAGCTGGCAAAGTCATGGCCACTGTGTTTTGGGATCCTTAGGGTCTTTTGTTAATCAATTATAAACCTGCTGGCATCTCTATCACTCGGGCTTACTATGTTGATCTAATGAAGCAGCTGAAAGCTGCTATTAAATTGAAAAGGAGGGGAAAGTTGAGCCGAGGGGTATTGCTTCTTCACGACGATGCTCCTGTGCACAAGTCAAGAATTGCACAAGCAGCGATTCGTGAATGCAAGTTCGAACAACTTAATCGCCCACCCTACAGTCCAAATTTGGCACCCAGTGATTATTTCCTATTCAGAAATTTGAAATCCCATTTACGGGGAATTAGATTCCTTGATGATGCCACAGAGGCATGGTTTCAGGACCAAACCGAAGACTTCTAATTCAAAGGTATAGACAGTCTAAAAGAAAAGTGGGCTAAGTGCATTGGGGTAAAAATGAATGGTTTGTTGCGGCAATATATACCTCGTTATATGAACTTTTTGACCTCCCCTCGTATGTCCGAGACCAATAGATAGGCAGGACGTGCATAATGAATGGTGTAGTTTAATATGTTTAAGTTACTGTACAAGAAGCGATCTTGGGAAATGAACATTTGAACATTGTCCTTCTTGTACTAAACAATAATATCCCTCTGCACAATTAAAATGCATCTAGTGTTCATAAAAATGAAAATAAAACACATTTTATGAAATTATGGTTCGATATCCACTTTAAGATAGTGGTTATTAATTACTATTAATTTGTCATAAACAAAAAAAACAGTAACTTCAACATAGTAAATATTTTTAAATAGACAACTTTCAGTAAACAGGTGTGACAATAGCATAGATATTTAGAGAAAAAAAATAGAACCACTGTAAAATACTTTGATGTAGCCGAACTTTTTGACAAACGAGAGTCAATTGTGTTTTGCAAACGGATAATTGTATAATTGCCAAGTGCATACAGTTGTACGAAAGTTTGAAAAAAAATTGCGTAATAACGTGTGATACAAATAACGTGCTACATCAAACTAACAAAATGGACATTAAGAACACATGGGTATCCAATGAATAGAATACATTTAAAAAAAAAACCATAGTATACATGTATATTCAAACCCCTGATTACATAACTAATAAGCTTATCTTATGCTGGGTCCACAAAATATTATTTTATATACAAAATGCAATATCTGCATTGTGTAGACCTTCAAGTGTACGAAATAACACGTTTTGTTTTGCAAAATGCTTTAACCCTTTGTTGACCAATCGTGCGAAAACGCACGATTTGACGGTTTTTACGCACACCTCATCTTTCAACCGATGATTTCGAAATCAAAATAACCATAGATTTTAATGAATTTGGTATCGCTGGAAAGAAGAATTTCTCAGGTTTCTCGCAGTTATAAAATTATTGAAATGTAACGGTACAATAAAAAATTCTGATAGATATTTTCCAAAAACATGTTGCAGAAAAGGGCGTTTTTGCCGTATCCACGGGCGATTTGATTTTCGTTGAATACATCGGGATATCTCAATAACGAAAAAATATTTAAAGATTTCCAACGAGGCATCATTAATGCATTATTCAATGTCTCTTCTGGTATAAAAATTATTTTAAAAAATTAATATTAAGCAGTTTTATTTCTAGCTTACATATAGGGCTCTTACTTTTTCGAAGTCAAAAAATGCTTGAAATGATTTTATTTAAGAAATTGTGAGAAAAAATAATGATGCATTTTTTAAAGAATTTAATCTTATATGTTGTAAAACTTTAGAATTTTTTCTCACAAATGTTCTTTACATTTCGGAAAACATCTTATAAGACCGAAAAACGATCAAATTAAACTTTGGGTATAGACATGAAAAATGGCGAAAAAAATAAAATTACGTACGCGGCATCCAGCAGTACAAATGTGACATACATAAAGCGTCTTCTACTACGTCCGTAACATATGTACGATTAGGGGTCAAATATTAGACCGTTGTTCCGATAGAATTTTTTGTTTTTACTAAAAGTCCCATAAATATATGTCAGAGTGTGACCTTCCAATGGAACAACATCCCGCCTGCTTGACAGCATTATATAATCTTGGTTTAGTGTTAACTCTGTAAATTAGGGTTTATATGTAAATTTAAAATTTTTAATATTAATCTTAACCAAGCAACAAATACTTATATTGTGTCTTGATAACCAAATTCAACCTACAATATTAATTTAGCCTAGGCCATGTTTTAGTTGAATTTTCCATCGGCAAATGTCCTTTTCCCTTTTTTAAATTTCTCTTAAGATACTTTATAGTTGCTTTTATTTACGGGGGATTTAATTTTGCTATATTCGTGGGTTGAGTTCATAGCACGAAATTAAATACAAAGTCAATATTTTCATGTAGCATTTCATTAAACATGGACCAATATAATCGGTACAGAAAATTGTTAACACTCGCCACTGGACTGCGAAATGTTTTACCCGTGAATAAGTTCCAGTGTCTGAACAGCAAATTTTTTCCCCGCAGAATTAATCAACATTTCAGTAAGAAAATCAAAATTCAGTAACAAAAATATCACCATTTTCTCTTTATTGGTATAATATCGTGCAAATTCTGAAAATCTCAATAACAACTTTATCATTTTTGCAACTCAGTAGGCAAAGTGATCGCTTCGTATTTGGCGGTCGACGGTTGAAGCCCCGTTAGGCTGCGACCAAGATATGAATGTCGGTAGTGCCTGTTCTTTCGCGGAACCCAATGTATTGAGGAATGAAAGGTGTAGATCATGCGGGTGAGATCTTTAATCCCGATGTCGATGTACATGTAGGCGTGACACTAAAACCCCTTACTGCACGGCCCGCTGGAGTGGTTCAGTGGTAGTGTGTCCGCCTCGAGAACAGGGGGATTTGAGTTAGAACTAGAACTAGGTCAAATACTGCTTCTTCACCTGTCGCTCGGTATTGAAAGAGTAGCGATTGGTTCACCCGGTGTCAGTATAAAATGACTGGGGGAGTGGTTTACTTTTTGCGGCATAATGACTCTGTGAGTTAGCACCTTAAAATTCAACCCAAGCGCATGGTTATAAAACACACTCGCACATACATAAACCTGTTCTTAGTTTAATCCTTAGAGATCACTAAACTTTTATCTAGTCGTGAATAGCAGAGATTGCTGGTGCGACTTTGAAAAAAAAACCATTTTAACCAACTGCAAGTTCACTGCATTGCCCTGATAGTACTGCAAAGGCAAAAAATTCTGTCACTTCGTAGACTTCCCTCTTCTATTCCAAAAATACATGATACAAATAAAAATTACATGTATTCTGGAATTTAATTCTTGGAGCGTCTATTAAGAACTAGACCAGATTGATCTAAATACTAGTAATAGTTAACTGTCTCTGCGAATGTACCACAGACTACTAAATAGGCAATGTTCATATTCTGCTACTTTTGAGGATACGAAAATTCAAAACTAGCACTTGACAGAAATGAATATTGGGATCTTATTTCATTTATATTTTATGACGATAGTGTATGGAGATTCGGCAACTAGCCTGTGCAAATTTAGTATCACATTTTATAATCTAATGTAAGCACTTGGCATTTCGGTAACGGGTTAGGGAACGGATCCGAGTGTGAGAAAAAGTGTCAGTTCGCTTATAAATGGCAGGTCGTTTCTTTAGATACTCCGGTTTCCTCTTTCACCCCATGGATATACGTGTACGTGAAATAATCTTTACGAGACTTTAAACTTTATTTATCTATTGCACTCATGGAAATGTTGGTAATTTGGCTTGTTTCGAAACTTAATCGCCTTACACCACTATGTATTTTAGACCACTGCTGGTAAAGTGCTCGCTCAGTGGGTTCCAATCCCTACCTGGTCTGACACAAGACTTGAAAGTGGGTAGTGACTGTTCATTCTTCCGGCACTTGGCATTACAAAATTGCAATATGACAGTCACTCTGCTGTAAAATACCATCAGCGCATCGCAATTGACAAAATTTCTGCACCTTCGGCTATAGCTGGCGACATCTCAATATAAGTTTTCTTGACTGGTACGTTAAACACCGTTACTCAACTCACCAATGTATTTTAGTGAACAGTAAAACAAAGAAGTAATTGTCAAATAATCTTGAATGGACCAGGTTAGGCGGGGATTATTTGAAAATGTGTCTCGAAAGGACTTTATTCAAATACTTCAGAATTTGGTTTTATTATACCAAATTGTGTGACTTCCTACAAAATAAATACTTTCAAAATAATGTTTTCTATGTTAGAAAATATTTTCTACATCTTAAAAACAACTACCGCCCTGAAACAAAATGAAACTTAATGAAAATAAACTCGCGTTTATTAATGTCGCATAAAGCCTTGTAGCTTCTTAGGGGAACCAGAAGCTCAGTGTGGCTGAGCCTGTATCGCTCATTTGTATTCCATTCGAAAAAAATTTGTCAATCTAAGTAAAGGACCTTCCATACACCATTTCCATAAAGTTTGGTTCAATTTGCTTCAGTAGCTTTAGAGGAGATAGCAAATATATGCTACTCCCATAGGGTTAAACTATGTTCTGTGCTGGCAGCCATCTTTTTGGCGGATCAAAAAAATGTCCACAATCTAAGTAAAGGACCTTTCATACATCATTCCTGTAAAGTTTGGTTCAATTTGCTTCAGTAGCTTCAGAGGAAATAGCAAATATATGCTTTTCCCATAGGGTCCAATGTTAAACTATGTTCTGTATTACGGCCATGTTTTAGGCGGATATGAAAAATTTCGGCAATCTAAGTAAAGAACCATCCATACATCATTCCTTTAAAGTTTGATTCAATTTGCTTTAGTAACTTCAAAGGAAATAGCAAATATATGGTTTTCCCATAGGGTCCAATGTGAAACAATGTTCTCCGGTGGCAGCCATGTTTTTTGGCGGATCAGAAAAATTTTGGCAATCTAAGTAAAGGACCTTCTATACATCATTCCTGTGAAGTTTTGTTAAATTTGCTTTAGTCATTTCTGACGACACAGTCAAAAATGCGTTTTTCCCATAGGGTCTAATGTTAAACTATCTTTTGCGCTGGCAGACATGTTTTTGGCCAATCAGAAAAAATTTGGCAATCTATGTAAAGGACCTTCTATACATCATTCCTGTAAATTTTAGTTTAATTTGCTTCACTAGCTTCAGAGGAGATAGCATATATATGCTTTTCCCATAGGGTCCAATGTTAAACTATCTTCTGCGCTGGCGGCCATGTTTTTTGGCAGATCTGAACAATTTTGGCAATCTAAGTAAAGGACCTTCTATACATCATTTCTGTAAAGTTTGGTTAAATTCGCTTCAGTCATTTCTGAGGAGATAGCCAAAAATTCGTTTTTCCCATAGGGTCCAATGTTAAACTATCTTCTGCTCTGGCAGCCATGTTTTTTGGCAGATCAGAAAAATTTTGACAATCTATGTAAAGGACCTTCTATACATCATTCCTGTAAAGTTTGGTTCAATTTGCTTCAATAGCTTCACAGGAGATAGCATATATATGATATTCCCATAGGGTCCAATGTGAAACTATGTTCTCCGCTGGCAGCCATGTTTTTTGGCAGATCAGAAAAATTTTGGCAATCTAAGTACCTTCTATACATCATTTCTGTAAAGTTTGGTTAAATTCGCTTCAGTCATTTCTGAGGAGATAGCCAAAAATTCGTTTTTCCTATAGGGTCCAATGTTAAACTATCTTCTGCGCTGGCAGCCATGTTTTTTGGCAGATCAAAAAAATTTGGACAATCTATGTAAAGGACCTTCTATACATCATTCCTATAAAGTTTGGTTAAAATTGGTTCAGGGGTTTCAGAGGAGATAGCCAAAATGTGAAAAGTTTACGGACTGACGGACTGACGGACGGACAGACTGACGGACTGACGGACGCCGAATGATGGCAAAAGCTCACGTGGCCTTTAGGCCAGGTGAGCTAAAAATGCAATTTTCAGAGACATTTTTATGTAAATATAAAATAACTTAGACAAGACTGCCATGTGCTACTTTATGATTTCTATGTAATTTCAAACGGTATTTTTAATAACAATAATAATAAAAATCAAAAGTAGTACAACAGAACAGTGGAGTTGGTTTGCGGTGGCACAGTCGATACAGGCGACGGGACTATATTTATCGATCTTTTAAATTTTATTTAGAGAAACCCTTATTATATAAATGAAGTCGAAATACATCCAAAATTTTCGCAATGCAGAGACTGTGCTCAATCATAGTGACATTTATAGAACAGCAGTATCATGTAAACGTCATAAACAGAAACCTTGATGTGGTATATGCAAGACTGGGCCTTAACAACTAAAATCCCCGCATTAGCAACACCAAACTTAACCAAGAACACGATGCAATGCACGCAAATAAAAGAAACAGTCAAACAAGACAAGACCAAAATAATCAAGCACAAAATGAGACATCTTGCTATGAATTTCCCGACTTTAGAAGGGCATGGAATGAAATCACTAGTGGTGTGGTTATTAGTGACCTTACACATTATGGTTGTTATCCTTGATATGGCGTGCCTTTTATCAAGCTCACTTGATCTATATGCAATTATATAAACGTCCTATGTCAGCATTACAATGTCTTCTAAATTGATTTTCTTTTTCTACATTTGATTATTAGAACAAAAGGTTTTTAGATGACAAGTGAACTATGTGTTGATTATAACGCCTTTTGAGAATGGGGTCTTGTAAAAGTGCGCATGACCTTTGTCCTTCTGGTTGCCATGGATATTGCATAATTTTCAAACCTCTAAAGATAATATTTTAAGGATGACTAAACGCGTTCTAAGAATCTGTATTTACTTGACCCTTTTTTGTAAACATCGATGACAAAACGCACATAATGTTACCATAAATACCAATTTCCTCTTAACATCGTGAGTTTTGTTGACCTTTGACCCCAGGTCACGTGATCATATTTTCTATTATTAGAACAGCATATTGCAAAATACATTGGCCAATTATAACACCTAAGGTTTGCCTAAGTAGACAAACTAACTTTTGAAAATTACACCACAAAATAGTTTAGACATTTTTTGTTGAAAATCTGATGTTAGTGGTGTAGAGTTATTCCCCTTTGTTCTATAAATAGAATGGTAAATTAAATCCAACTTTACCTGATATTTACAACATTACTTATGGCTACCAGACAATACTGGTTTTTCAATAATATACCAAAGGGTCTTTCCAGAAAGCGAAGGGAAATATGAAAATTTGCTTTAAAAATGTTCAAAAATGGCCTTCAATGTCATATTTGACCTTGGGTCACGTGATCAAGGTCACTCTGTTACAAATTTATTGGTATGCGAATTAAAGTACTGGGTCTCCCCTACAAGTTGATACCTAGGTTATATACTTATACTGATACATTACGACACACTGATATGTATTGTAAAATGTATGTGTTGGGTACAGAAAATGTGCTAAAAATGTCTGGTCGACAAAGTCCGCACTAACAAAACATTGCGGGCTAAAACCTCGGTTATTTCGACTTTTTTCATATTTTAAAAGAAAATACTGTTGGATGAAATCGAGTTTACGCTTCGTAAATTTAAGTTTAGTGGGAACCTCGAAATCCAGACAAATATACTAGAAAAGTACATAAACGTATTCTAACCGGTGTCAAGGCAAATTTTACCTCTCGGAAAATATCCAATGGATGCTTACTGGATCTAAGAGGGCGAGCTGAAGATTTTTGTCTATTTGGCCTATAGTCTCTATAACGTTGACGTTAATCTAATATGGCGGCGTATGCTAATTATAAAATGGGACAAATTGTTCCACATGACAGTACAACCCGTCGAAAGTTTAACACTTATTCATGAATTTGTGCGTCTTGGTCTCTCTTTGTTATTTCTTCGTCAGCTGCTATCTACATGCATCTCTCGGCAGATTTACAGCCGCTAGCTGTCCGTAGCTCCGCCACTCGTCACCTTTCCGTTAACCCAATGTTAAAATGTATGTACTATGTGTATGACTTTTGCTCCTAACTTTAAATTTCTTTATGAATTTGTAGAAATAAAGATTAGTTACATATGTTGTTATCTATCTAGTGCAGAGTAACAAATCATTTAGAGTACAGAACATATGATTATTGGAAAGTGAAAATACAGCTAAGTTTATCAATTGAGTATACTTTTTTTCATGTTGTTTTATAGGAAAATCGTGTAGTAAAACGGAAAGAAAATTATTCATATAGTCTCGTCTCATTCTAAAATAAATTAAAAAGATGCAGCTAAAAAGTGAGCTCCATATACTCGCGAAAACACCCAAAAAAATAACAAACAGAAAATGGAGTCAATGAATTTAAATTCGTTCGACGAACACTGGGTACATAATGATAAAATATATGTTGAAGCTATCGGTAATGTTGCATAAAACGGAAACATAAAATACAATACTATTTCAATGCCTACTTTCTTAATCTTGCATCATCATTAATATATCATCCTTTTCAAAAATGTTATATTCCCAACATTTTCGAAAATTTTTGCATTCTAGTGTTAAAATTTGAAATAAATGAAACTAATATTTAAGAATTTCAGACCGTTTATAATATAAAGTTATCAAAAAGCTTCTATTCCCCGATATTGGAATTCGGCACTACCAAACCAGGTATCAAAATGTTTCGAAACTATTCTTCCGCATATTTCATCTCATCTCAAACTGTCGAGTGGCCATTCATCGATTTTCATTTTTCCGAAAAAATTACCATTTAACCCTTTTACTCCCAGACCTTCAAATGTATTGACGCTGTGCAAACCCAATGACAACGACAGAAACATGACGTCAGATCCCACAGTATTATGACGTCGTATTCATCTGTGCACATTGAACTCAGATAATACCAAAATTCATTGATAAATCTTGGAATATTACACCAAATTTATTACTGAACCGATTTTTATGAAATTTTCATTGTGACAATCTTTAATTGAATGCCATTTTCATAATAAAAACATTTAAGGTCATTGCATTCTCTTTAAAAAATCATTCGTGAAACAAGTTGACCAAAATCTAAAAAAAAAAAAAATAAAATAAATACAATAAACAAAATCGTTTCAAGTTTTTAAGTTTTTTCGATTTTTAGATTATTGGATCGAAATTTTACAAAATAATTACCAAGTCCCCCATTGATCGTGACTAAGCAGTGGTGGATTAAGCAGGGGCGTACCCCCCCCCCCCCCCCCCCCCTTTATGTCGCTAATAATACATATTGTTCACACTTTTTTATACTATTATGCAGGCATTTTGAATGAAAGATTTTTTCCTCTTTGATGCAGCTCCGATTGAACCAGAATGCAGGATTTTTGCGCCATTTTTTCAAAATTTTCATGCTCCCCCGGACCCCCTAGAAGGTTCGAGCTTTCGGCTCTCACATTATACGCCCCCCCCCTTTCTAAAATTCTGGATCCGCCTCTGCTAAGGGTAACCCTGGGGCATCGGGCGCAGGACATTTGAGCGAAAATTAAAAAAACCCATAGTGGACTTTTGAGCGACGACTTTAGTGGACATTTGAGCGACAAATTTTAAATATTACCTGTATTTTACGATGGACGTTTGAGCGAGTTTAAATCTACTTTCTGCTCCAGTATGAAGGGAAAATGCGAAAATTTTAACAGAAATATGCAAAAAGTGAAGTCGATCGCAACAGATTTACATGTATCCTGGAATTTAAATATCTGGCTATCTTGTCCTGTGCTTTCGCTCAAATGTCCAACGCCCGGGCCACCATTCGAAAAGTATAAGCTGCTTCTGCTCTCGCGCTAGATTTTTACATGATTTCTGTAATATTTTATAATGAAATTTTATACACTTATCGGGCATGGTTATTTCTAATAAACTTTTTAGGATTCTATTATTTTCAGAGTGAAGTTTACGTTTGGGCAATTATTTTTTCAAATATTTTGAATGCATAATCATGTATTCTGTAAAACCCCCTGAACAGCAATTGATTGATTGGATGTAAGGTTTCACATCAAAGTCAAGAATATTTTACTTACATCGCGGCGTCACCAGCTATAGATAAATTGACAGAAATTTTTACCTTTGCAGTGTGCTGAGAACAATGTGCAGGGACGGTTCTTTGGGTAGATATCACGCCTGACTTAAGCTTTCTACAGGACATTGGTGTTTAAGGTCTCTTCAGAAGGACAGGTGACTTAAATTTCTTATCGCCAAGTGCTTGGCGGAAGACTCCGGATGTGGTTCGAACCCACGACCTCTCACATACGAAGTAAAAAAGAGGTATGGCGGGTTTGATAGGCGCTTTTCACATTGCCCCCTGCTTGAATGGATGAATGACGTAACGGTGTATTTTTAAACACCTGAGGATTTCGAGTTCTATTATTAGACCAGGTCTATGAAAAACAAGCGCTTCGTTTGTGTAAACTTGCTTTTCCTTGAAGAGCCGTAGATATTGAACAAACCTTTACATCCATAATCTTTATTCTTCATCTTTATACAATAAACAGAAAAACTTGAACAATAAAGTATTAACTTACATCACGCTTCGCTAAGAATTCACGGGTGATGTGTGTAGATTAATCACTGTTAAGTGTATAAAAATGTAACCTGGCTTGATCTGCTAGTAGTGTTTTGAAAGAAGATAACGCTTATTTTAAAAACTAATATTTGTAAAGGAAATTTTTTACAATAGTATTTTATAAAGATAAAAATAAAAAAAATAAGAAGAAGAATAAATAAAAGGATATCCCAGATGGGATTCGAACCCATTCCGTACAGGTTACACAGCATCCTCGCTACCCACTGAGCTAAACACAGCAGTTATTGCCAGCCGTGTTAAAATGCAACATCACTTATATGTGCAGTGGTCAGTTTTAATTTTCCCTAATTTTCAAAAATTGACCATTTTCTCCTAAGAGGACCAATTTTTTGAAAACTCGTAATGATTGCATTTTGAAAATATTTTCAGAAACAATAACGTAAAAATGGTCTTCCGAGGAGAACACTTTGATAATAATTTTTAAAGATGGGAAAACCCCCTCATTTTTCATATTTTAGCATAAATGAGCACAAAGATGAGCTTATTAAGAAAAATACCAATAAAATATACCTTTGTATGAGCCAAAATATGAAAGTTTACATAGAATACTGCTGCTTTATTATTTAAGTGCAAGAATATTTAGACTTTTATTTTTCAAAAACCAAAACGGTCCATTTAGGACAAAATCTCATCAAACCCGCCATACCTCTTTCAGCCAGACAGAATATCTTTATCGGAGAAAGTAAAGGTGTCGCAGCATAAACTTGTAGATTTCATTACAATTAACTCTAGTATTCGAAAAAATACAGAATTATAATGCACACAGAGAGAAACAAACAGTATGTTTCACACCAATCAAGACAGTGTGTGAACAAATGTTCAGTGAAACTGTACAGTAGCAATCATGAAGAGAGAAATGAATGAAAATGTACATGTTTAATACAGTAAGCGAGTACTTTTAATCATCAAAGATTAAGCATATACTGTTATATCTTGAACAAGCTTTATGAAAACGATGAAAATTGTATACAATTTTTAAAAATCGCTATCTTATATACTTGCATACATTCGACAGTAATGGTACTTGAACACGAGAGAAATCAACAAAACACCCGACTGGTCGCGGAAAACGCATAAATTCTTCGATATGTTGTAATTTCTATTGAAACAAACAATCTTCAAGGCAACATATAAAATATCGGTAATTTCTTTGTCCAGATAGCTCAAACTCAAAATTAAAACAAAATATTCAATGTTTGTCTCAAAAAAAAAAAGGGGGGGGGAGGGGGGGGGTCAGAAACGTTTATATATTGTTTATACTGTGAAAGTAAAACAACATTTATTTTTGCTGAGTTTGTCGACAATCATAATATTCCACAACCTCATTTAGTTGATTGCTCGTTCCCGGTATGCTGACATGTGTGAGGATGGGGTTCGAACCCTTCCCGAGTTAGACCAAGACTTGAAAATAGGTAGTGGTTGTCCTTTCGTCATTCATCCAATCGTGTAGTAAACTATATTTTGTCTTGACACGCAATGCTTATAGTCATTGTCATCTATCCTAGTGATCTTGAACTAATTCTTTTTGATATTTGGACTTGTACCTTAAATATGCCACCAACGAAAGGCTACATTTGATAAAATATGAGCTACCTGTACAGACAACAGAAAAGCTCACGACCTTATAAAATTTAATTTTGAAGTTTTCTCAAATGTTATAAATACTGTAATAAGTCACATGTCATTTAAAACATTCAAAGCTCGCTAACTTTTAAAATTTAGACTTAATGTTTTCAAAAACGCATTAGATAAACCTTTACTGCATTACTCAGTGATCATGAGGTCAATTTACATATTACAATCGCAGGACAATAAGTAAGTAAGTAGGTAAGGTTTTTTTTTTTATTAAAGTGACTTGCGCATAACATCTCAATGATTTTAGATAATTCTACTTAGGTTAGACCCAACTTCGTTGCTTCAAAAAAGTAAGGTTTGACTGAACCTCCGTACCACACTCATAGTGTATCAATAGATAGCGTCAAGATTTGCATTCAACGATACATAAAACAATGTGATACATGCACTCATACTTATATTGTGTACGTGTGTACACTGTAGCTCTTTTTGCTTAGATTTTACTAGATAACCTACATGTATGTGGATATTATAGTATACGTATCCAAGTCATTGAAGAATCGAACCGGAAATTGGTTGGTTGGTTGGTCGAATGTTTCTTAACGTCGCATCGGCAATTTTTATTAATCTCTATGGATTAATCTATGAACAATTTTGTCTATGCATGTGAAGTGCGAGTATGTTGTATGGTCTGCTTTGTATTAGCGTGCTCAGGGCGACTCTAAAGTGCTGGTTCACAGAGTCAGTACACCGCAGACAATCGTACCACTCACCCGAATCATTATACTGATGCCAAGTGAACCAGTAAAGGCCAAGGCCAATGAACATTCACTTTCCTACTTGTTGTTTGAGCGGGACTCACAGAGGTGAGAGGCCCTGGATTTGAAGACTGACGTCTTATCCATTAGGCCACCGTGGCCTCTCCCGAACCTGGAGAGTAAACTCGGGTTTTCCATAAGTCAATTCGACGTCTAAATATCCCAAGAACTTTATTTCTTTATTTTAAAAGAAATAAATAAATAAATCTTTCCAATGGTTTCATTTCATGATCACCGCAAACGCCGCTAGAGGTCGAGCCCCAAAAGGTAGGACTTCTATGGGTGCGGTATTGCGAGTGACATTTTTCGAGCGGTGGTCTGGAGTTGTACCCTTGGTCACGATCACTGGGAGACTTGCTAATTCCTTTGATATTTAATATAAAAGTTTGAGTAAAAAATCTAAAAATCCAAAAGCTCAAAAACTAACACTATTTTTTAGATTTTTTGGTCAAAAACCTAAAATTCTAAAAACTCAAAAAGATTTTAGGTTTTAAGTTAAAATTTCAAATATCTGAAGTTCTAAAACTTCTGAGAATTTTAAATTTTTAGTGTTACACAGACCACACACAAGTTGACCGTCTTACAACACGATTTTTTCTTGTCCGACACAAAACAATGACCTAGCACCAAGGCAAAATCGTATGTAGCCTACGTCATAGGCTTCCGTGACGCATATTACGTCATCGGCGTAAATGACGTCATGTGAGCTTACATACGTCAACAACGTAAAATAAACGTAACCGACCAGCGTAAATATGAATGACAATGTAATAACACTTTTTATCTTGAAATTGAATGTAAACCAATTAAACGACATATTTGTCGCTTTGGTAGATAACCCCTAAACGACAAATATGTCGCTTTGGTACTGAACCCCTAAACGACAAATATGTCGCCTTGGGAGTAAAAGGGTTAACACTTATTTGCTCTTCTATATATGACCCAATGCATTTGTAAGAAAATAAGTTTTTAATAGATTAGTGTTTTTCTCGTTGCCGAAGGTTTAATTAATTGTTAATTTGTCCTGAAAATAATTATTAATTTAATTATTTCATCAAATAAGATCGGTCCGTTAGTTTTAAGGAAAATATAACAGCACGCATGGCTGTTCAGTCACTGATCATGGCATTTACGACTGCATTTTCTACAGTAGCAATGATGTACGACAGCAGCATTTGATAACGTCATAATTACGCTATATTTACGTCATAATTTTTATGATGACGTCATGCAACCGTTATGTCAGTTAATTACCATCTTACTTTGTTATTATGAAAATAAGATATGAAGTGGAATAATAAGAAATAGGGTTTAAAGTATTGTGGTTGAAATCATAGAAAAAAGGACATATATGTCCTCTTGGCAGCGGGCTGGGGGAGGACATATATGGTATCGTGGCAGCCAGAGGGTTGAGCACCTTTTAAAGAAACGCCATCATATTTTTTAACTCCTTCTGCTCTCTATATTTGGCCAACACTCCACGAGAAAAGAACACATATAACCGTTGAGATGTAAATAAAATGCAAAACAAACAAACCAAATAACTATATAAAAAGTCTTTGCACAAATATGCTTGACAGTACCTTTGACAACAAAACTTTACATCTCAGATTCATTGAAGATGGTCATTAAGTCATTATGATTAGATCAATACGACGTATTGTATCCTACTTCATAACTACAACTGAACTATGAACAAAATATCAAACAAAAATTATGTCAAACTGAAGTTATTGTAAGTATCTATAACTTGACTGGATATCATTATTTTATTTTTGTTGGAGGGGAGCTTATAATTTATTTGCAGATAATGTACGCAACAGTTAGTGCAATCTCTCTCTCTCTCTCTCTCTCTCTCTCTCTCTCTCTCTCTCACATATTCCTGGAATTTGCCTAGTTTTAAATATATCATTCATCCTTGAAATTAGAATAAATGTTTTACATTGCAAGAAATAACAATTCCTCAGTAATATCGATGCTAAAACACAACAAATTCCTTGTCTTTGTATAATTCAGGGCCTACACGTAGCTACCGTATTGATTTTCAAATTTTGAAGCAAGATATAATTTGAATAATTTCCATGTCCAGATGGGCCCTTCATTTTGAATTTGGCACGCGCCACACTATCATTCATTACCTCTTGAAATACCATGATCAGAATGTCATTTCTTAAGTGAATGCGTTATTTTATAACAAAAAATAATTGTCATGTGCTACTTTTGAATGCGTTATTTTATAACAAACAATCATTGTCATGATCTACTTTTGAATGCGTTATTTTATAAAAGTTCAAAAGTAGCACATGACAGTTAAAATGAATGTCCTGCCTTTGCAATTTTCATTTATTTTTAATCGCACAAATACTTGTTATAGAAGTCTGTCAATTTTTCAATTTTTGTTTATAAAGTGTTGAGAATATTTTGTCTTCCTTCAAAGCATATTTCTTATAAACAGATGAACGTAAATTAAAAAAAAACAATACGTGGAAGAAGATATTAAATTGATATAGATAAAATTTTATCACAATTATAATGTAAAGTACTGATTTCACAGTAGTGTTTTTTCAACATGAATGGTAAAAAATTTAACCTTTAGACTGCCAAAATCGGCCATGGGCCGATGGTGACAAACTTTCACTGCCAAAATCGGCCCTGGGCCGATGGAGACAAACTTTCACTGCCAAAATCGGCCCTGGGCCGATAGAGAACCTGCTCAGTGCCAAAAGGTTTACTAAGTCAAATAATCTATTTGTTACTTTTTCAGTTTTATAACGTCAACGTCGATGATGTTTGAATAAAATAAATGACGTCATTGCACTGAAAATGACGTCACAATACCATAGTCTTCAATTTCCCGTATTTACAATGATTTTGACCGGTGTTCAGAGATATTATAATTGCCTTTACGAAAAGAAATTGTTTTCAATCCTTTGTCATTTGAATTGAGGGGGGAGACAAAACATTGATCAAATAATCTTGGTAATATTTAGAGAGAAAAACATAAAACATCAAGAAGAAACAAGAGTTTAATTATAGTATTAATCATTTATTGCTGGCCATGTGAATTTTGATTTGAAATTGTAACTACTTGTTAGATACCCCGTGATTGAGGACTTCGGTAGCCGAGTTGTAATTAAGACCCCGATCGACCCGAAAAACACAAGTAGGAACAGTTTTTTCCTTTTTGCAGGCCTCTGCCAATCGTTTTGGCACTAGGTGTTGTGGACCGAGTGGTCTTCAAATGTTTATCTGTACAAGGGCGGTTACAGACAAATAGTTTGGTTTGAAAAAAGACAAAAGCAGGACAGACTCATATTACAAAGGGCACATAAAGGGGTATCATGGTCTTCCTGGAAACAAATAACATTTCCAGATGTGTGTCGTATCTCACGTTATGCAATATTGAGATTTTTGAAAATGAAGGTGAGCTGAAAAATATGCATCAAGCACTAGGTTCTTGGGTTCAATCTGTCGATATATTGGTATATTTAGCATAACCGTAAATTTTAATCATCATACCAGGCGGTGATAGGTTGTTTTTTCTGATACTGAAACTCTGTCCTGATTTTTATAAATCTTTTATAAATTTTAAACTAAACGTCTAAACACAAATGCACCTATATAAAAAATAATGTAAAAACTGTTATATATTGGAATGTTCATACTTTTAATTTATCTCATAAATATTTTTATTAGCATTTCTTTTATGCTGCCCAATGCCAAAATACAAGTTGGGAGTTTCCTGGGTTTTTAATATTTTTTTAGTGATTCCTCAGAGGATAATATTTTGTCTTACTATCTCTAAATGCAATCAGTAAGAGTTTTAAAAAAGGCCGTCCTTGTACGAGAAAAGGGTACACAAAAATAACGACACATACATCGTGCTGGCACTCATGCTTTTGTATCACGTGCCATGTTTAATATTCATTAGTACATCACATGTTAATTTCTTGAATAATCATTGGATAACTACATGAATACTATTTTATGTAGAAATCATCTGTCCTTGACAACGCATAGCAGCGGGACTATACTTAGGTATAGTCCCCCGACATCCAAGTATAGTCCCTCGCGTGACCCCCCGCAAAGCAAAAACTAGTTACTTCCCTTTGTCTAGGTGGCGTTGTTTATTGTTGTCGTCGGATACAAAATGGCATCCGACGACGCGCGATTTACGAAGTTTACGAGCAAAAAACAAAGGAGACTACAAAGTTTTCGGTTAATATTTTAAATGAATTTCTGAGAGCCAGGAAATTGATGGTGAGTTTGGATCTATGGATATATATTCAATATGTTGACTTTGTATATTTTAAATGGATCTACTATTATATCATTAAAAAAAACTTTGTTCAGTCGTTTAAAGCCCACTTAATGTGTTTAAAAGTGTGATTTTACATTAGTACCGGTGTTAAAAATATAACTATGACCTAAAACAGGAATATCATCATGGTCATATATCAAATGGGGTAGTCACGAATTTGTGTAGCATTTTGGTAGCATTTGTGTACCTTTTTTAAACATCAATTTCACCTGAAGTAATGAATACTGTGATCTTATATTTTCTATAAACGTGTTATTATATGTTTATTTTACATATATATCATAAGAATATTTGTTATTATGGCGGTTTTAATAAAGAAATCGAATGAAATCATAGGGGTGTTTACCGACTATTTATCATAGTCCGGCCATTTTGGTAGCATTTTTTAACATTTTCTAATGGCCATTTCTCTAAAAATACAAAATGTCATATTTTTATATTTTCTATATGTATATTTTACATATATTAAAAAAATTTCCATTAAGACTATACTTTTAAAAAAGAAATTGAACGAAATCGTAGGAGTGTTTACTGACTTAGCTATAGATTGAGAAAATATATCGAACTCCGGCCATTTTGGTAGCATTTTTCAGCATTTTCAAATGCCCATTTCTCTTAAAATACAAAATTTCATACCTTTATATTTTATATAAACGTGTTATTATATGTCTATTTAACATATATTTTAAAAGTTTTCATTTATATGGGGATTTTAATAAAGAAATTTTACAAAATCGTAGGGGTGTTTACCGACTTCAGTTAAGGAAAATTTTGGAAAATGATAAAATGGCCGGACTTCGATTTATTTTTCCCACTGATGTCGGTAAACACCCTATGATTTTGTCCAATTTCGTTATAAAATCCGCCGCCATAAAAATGAAAATTCTTATAATCTGCGTAAAATGGACATATAATTACACATTTATATAAAATATAAAGGCATGACATTTTGTATTTTTAGAGAAATGGTTATTTGAAAATGCTACCAAAATGGCCGGACTACGATATATTTCCTCAACTGACATGAGGTCAGTAGACACCCCTTCGATTTCATTCAATTTCTTTATTAAAAGTATTGTGTTAATAAAAATTCTTATAATATATGCACAATATACATATATAAACACGTTTATATAAAATGTTAAGTAAAAATGTAAAATCGATGTTTAAAAATGGTACACAAATTCTACAAAAATGGTACACAAATTCGTGACCACCATCAAATGGCTTTTCACTTGAACATAATACGAAATAAATGACGCATCCATATTTTTTTGTTTAAAAACGGCGATTTGTTTATTGAAGATTGTCAATTATTTGCGGCACTGTGCTACAGGATTAACGCTCTTAATGTTTGTGCAAATTAAAGGTTATGTTTATGTAGCAAATTCCAGAATCAACGTTGTTTTTATGGGAAAACATGAATTGATATGATATCAAATCCAATGGATATAATTATTTCACGCAAACGTTAGGGGTTATCACGTGGTACTCCGGCAAAATCCATTGAGTTACTATCTATCTATCTATTTTTCTTTTTAAAATAAGTTAGAAAGCTGTTTGGTTTTGCAATCCCATACTTGTAAAGATTATACTGGTATTAATAGACTATTGATAAAACTAATTGGTATTGTAAAACCCTCTTAAAACTAATTGAGAAATTTCACGTGACAAAAAGATTCAATACATAATAATATTTACAATAGCACGCATTTTCCGTCTATGAAAGCTATTTGCTTTATTTAAGAAATGACATTCTGATCATGGTATTTCAAGGGGTAATGCAAGATAGTATGGCGGCGTGCCAAATTCGATGAAGGGCAAAGCCCTTCATTTTGAATTTGGCACGCCCCACACTTTCTTGCAATTCTTTCTTTAAATAAATATTTTGTTTCTTGGGCCTATTTTTTTCCATATCTGCTCGTGTGATATAAGGTTTAAGCCATGCGAATTCGGCATATCTCACATGATCACGTGACCCCCTGTGTGGGACATGACGTAATATTGAGGGAAAATTGATACACATCACGGGTCATGACCCCTATTGTCTTTCAACGGGAATTGCAATACAATTGCCTCTTTTTATCAATGCCAATAGGCGGGGGTCACCTGACATCACACTCATCTATGACGTCATCCTCTTTTAGATGCGTTAGTATTAATAGAAGTAGGCGGGGTCACTTGTCATCCCACTCATCGATGACGTCATCCTTCACTGAGATGCGGTAGACGGGTTCTACGGTACACTAAAACCGACGGAGGAAGTAAATTGGCAAATGCAGTAATAGTTTTAAGTCCATATAGCAGATTAGATATAAAAAACGAATTGTAAATGTAAGAAATGACATTGTTTTGGGGTCACTTCATTCTAGTATGATACCGGGTGTTCCGGGTACAAATTTAACACGAAGAGCAATTTGTACCCGCAATACCCGTATCATACAAGCATGAAGTGACCCAAAACAAAGTCATTTCCTAAGTATGTCGATGATAATTGTCATACAGAGTCCGCACCTGAATTCCAATTAGATCATCGAGTTTATGACATCACAATAGAGACTGTCTCGCGTAATTTCGTCGACGTCATCGACATTTTCTTTAAGTCGCCGCGGTACTCTAAAAGTGGTCTATCGAAAATCACCATGACACTCAAAGGGTTAAACCACGCTAAAGCACTCAGTGAGCCTCGGAAGGTTAATTTTTCTAGCCCTTCTTCCCTTCTGTTGCATGGGCCTATTTCCTCTTATCCTCACACGTTTATGTCCGACGACAAAGGAAATTCAGACGCAGAATACTTCTTTGTTTACATAGATCTTTGGAATGCAGGAACTTGTACGCTGTTACAAATCATACATTGATGGCAGTCCAGTGAAAATCAATGTATTCTCGACCAAAAAGCTTGTTTTCTTACTACCTTAAGATATTTAAGTTGATAACTGAAATAGCGTTTGAACATCACGAGCTGTTTAAGGCAGAGATTTGGTATGGAAAAATTCCATTCAGACTGCACACGCTAAATCATTGATAGTGTGTACAATTATCACGTCATCAGTGCTAAGAGTTTTCAGAAGCCGTATTTTGTTTGGTGTATTGCACACATTGTGCCTGTTTGGAAAGAGTTATCGGTGATAAAAACTCATGAACGCATGTTTAGATTCACCATTGACCTTAAATTTCAATGTGTTATATACATGTTATTATTTCATAATTTCACTTTGCTTAAATATGAGTAAATATGATATTAAGCGAGTTTTATAACACATACAAGTACAAGCTTGAATAACTGTTCTTCATATGACAAACTGGTGTGATCAAATAACAAAACATTTGTACAGAGCAAGGTGAAGAACGGAAATCTATCCGTTTTTCCCCCCATTAATCCAATATTGGCTCACAATCGCTTTTCCATTCGTGTAGCACTTGTAAAGGTCTATCATCCAAAGTTTTTTGTGTACAATTCTGCGCGATAAAAATTCCAACTCTCTAAAAATACAAAATGTCATATTTTTATATTTTCTATATGTATATTTTACATTTCTCTGATTTCATTACTTTGAGTTCAGCCCGCTTAAGTGCCTTATCTTTCTCTAACATTACTTTTTGCTCGAACTTTCGCCACTGATTTCATTTTCTCTCTGAGATATTGAGAACTGATGCATGAGTGCTGGCTTGATCTTGTCTTGGATGAACTTTGCTTGTCGCTGTGTCTGGATGATTCCTTAGATGACCTGGGTCTGTGAGATGGGACAACTGAGTTCCAGCCTGCTGTAAATCGAGCTGGTTGACAGTCCGGTGGTTCTCGCAAAGGTTGTTCATAATCATGACGAGGTTTGTGTTTAGGCGTGAGTAATTCCCTGCCAATAGTCTGTTGACCTCCAGTCACTCTCTGCTGTATAGCAATGCCCTTCTTAGATTCCATAGTGCCAAATACAATTTTATGGGATGCAAGCTGTGTAAAACTTTTCTCCGATCTCGATCTATTAGTTCTTGGAAAGCTTTCTATATTGTTCAAACACTGCAGTAATGTCATCCTCAGTAGATGTCGTATCGGCTATAATTTCTTCAAGTTGTTTTCTAAATTTAATAGGGCGTCCATGTGTTTGTTCAGGTAATAATCAAAGAGTGTTGCTTACATACTGCCGTTCCGAGTTCTCACCCGGCTCCATAGTTCTAGTTCCTGACATTTAGACGGAAATGTAGATTCAGACATGATGGTACAGGATCTTGCTGAACTTTTACAAACATTCACAAGTTCTTATTCAACTGGTACAAGGAATCGCAGGTTCTTACTGAACTGGTACAAGGAATCGCAGGTTCTTACTGAACTGGTACAAGGAATCGCAGGTTCTTACTGAACTGGTACAAGAAATTGCAAGTTTTTACTGTGCCGGCAAATAATTAACACCGCTGACTTTGTTGCTAATCATTCACTTTGATACAGACACTGTTTGGCGGACAAACAGAGTAAGAACTACAAATACGGGAAATAACAAATAAATCATACATAACATCAATATAACAAACAAATTCGACATCAGCTGAAAAGGAGTATCAATTAGACATATATAATTGTCACACATTACATAAACAACAATGTTTACAACTGCATAAATAATTGCACAAAAGTAAACATGAAAATACTGACCGAAATCAAGTTCAAATTAGATAACGAATGATTCAACTCATTTATAAAACAAGCGTAAAATATATAATTACATAATAACACATTAAAACATACTCTATGCCTACTTGTAAAGTTCTATCATTCAAAGTTTCTGTGTATAAAATCTGTGCGATGAAAATTCCAACTTCCACGTTCAATAAACTTTTATCTAACAAGGAAAACACCCGGATGATGAAAACTAAGTTACAAAATTGGAACATCCCGGAAATACAAGACGAGACGCATAACAGTTAAACAACTGTCAAACAGAAGTTTGGTATCAAAAATTATTTTTGGCTTTTTTGACCCAAAATTAAGTACGATCCCAATTTTTTCAAAAACCTACTCATGTTAGATAGCTAGATCGAATAAGACTCCATAAACTCTGAAAGTATTAGCAAAACCTTGGGGTTTCCTACACCTTTGTTCCTAAAATTTAGTTGGGTAATAGTTTTTAACGTCCAAATCAAGAATATTTCGCCACCAGTTATAGACAAAGGTGCAGACATTTTGCCTCTCTTTATCGTGTCACTTCGGCCGCGACACGATACCTCGTAAATTTTTAGTTCTTATTCAAAACAACAGTGACTTTCATTTCGTATGCCGAGTGCTTGGCGAAATAACAGTCACTACCCACTTTCAAGTATTGGATCAGACCCGGTCGGGGTTCGAACCATGACCTCCCACTTACAGAGCGAGCACTCTACCATCTGAGTTACCGTATTGGTCTACCCAAAGTGCAAGAATACGCGACAAAGAGGGGGAAAGTTGTCGCTTTCACATCCAGAGGATGATCCGAATAAATTCGTCACTATCCTGTATATTGTTCCATTCTTGATTTCACTTTTACCATGACAATTTACCCATGACATCCGTCTATATAACAAAATGATTGTTGTATCAATACTAACACTACATCAATATACATGCCTTAAGAAAGCTTTTCCAGATGATTGATATCTAGCAAGTTTGCATAGTACACTCAGTTAATGTACTTCTCCAACATAATAACATTTTTGTGTCCCATGTACTGTGGCAATCGCCTTGCCAACAGATGGTTGCGTCTTGAACTTCTTTGGTCTCGAGGAAACAGACCCTACCCACTGACGACTCTGATCTTTATTCTCTTGCTCATAATAATGAATTAAAGTCTCCTCTACAATCACCAGACGCAAATAGAAACCATCTTTGGAACTTAAACGCTTCAGCAAGGCGCTGCATACTCTGATTGTCATTTGCTCGTCGCTAAGAGACCCTACAGTCTGTTAGCTTGCGCATACCTAAGTGATCATGTAAGATTGTCAGACGCTACCATGTGTAATGCTTAATATCTTCGCTATTCCACCTGAATTGGTTTTGTATCAGAGCTTTGTTACACATTTCTTCGTCGGTGGCATCCATTGGGCGTCAAGACCTAGCTTCATCTTCTAGAGACGTTCTACCGCGTTTAAATCCCCTTTATCAAAATTTAACCTGAGCATAAGATGGTGCAAAAGACCCATTAACATCGGTTAATTCGCCTTGTTTATCCTTGCCTATTTTATATTTTTTATACAATACCGGTTTACAGCACGTTACTGGTGCTCGACTTTCGATGAAAAGCATGCTTTTGTATCATGTGCCATGTTTAATATACATGTATATATGTTGACTTTGTATATTTTAAATGGATCTACCATTATATCATTTAAACAAGAGGGCCATGAGGCCCTGGGCGCTCACCTGAGAAAAAATTGAATTCTACACATTTTTCCAACAATGTCATGAATAGAGGGTTAACAGAGTTCATTATTAGTTCATATGAACTTGACCTAGCTTTTGTCCTGAACATTGTTTTTGACAAATTATATGAAGATTGGACAAAAAATAAGGACTCTTAAGTGTTAGCAAGGTTTTCTATGATTTGACCTAGTGACCTACTTATTGATCCAACATGACCCATATATAAACTTGGCCTTGCTTTTGTCCTGAACATTGTTCTGGACAAACTATATAAAGATTGGACAAAAAATATAGACTCTAGAGGGTTAACAAGGTTTTTCTATGATTTGTCCTAGTGACCTACTTATTGACCCAACAAGACTCATATATAACCTTGGCTTTGCTTTGGTCATGAACATCGTTCTGGACAAATTATATGAAGATTGGCAAAAAAATTGATTCTAGAGTGTTAACAAGTTTTTCTATGATTTTACCTAGTGACCTACTTATCGATCAAACATGATCAATATATGAACTTGACATGGCTTTGGTCATGAACATCGTTCTGGACAAATTATATGAAGATTGGACAAAAAATATGGATTCTAGAGTGTTAACAAGGTTTTACTATGATTTGACCTAGTGACCTACTTATCGACCAAACATGACCCATATATGTACTTTACCTTGCTTTGGTCAGGAACATCGTTCTGGACAAATTATATGAAGATTGGACAAAAAACATGGATTCCAGAGTGTTAACAAGGTTTTTTTTATGATTTATTAATGATCTACTTATTGACCCAACATGACCCATTTACGAAATTGACCTTGCTTTGGTCATGGACATCGTTCTGGACAAATTATATGAAGATTGGACAAAAAATATGCACTCTAGAGTGTTAACAAGGTATTCTATGATTTGTCCTAGTGACCTACTTATTGACCCAACAAGACTCATATATGACCTTGACTTTGCTTTGGTCATGAACATCGTTCTGGACAAATTATATGAAGATTGGACAAAAAATATGGACTCTAGAGTGTTAATAAGGTTTTTCTATAATTTGACCTAGTGACCTACTTATTGACCCAACATAACCAATATAGAAACTTGATCTTGCTTTGGTCATGAACATCGTTCTGGACAAATCATATGAACATTGGACAAAAAATATGGACTCTAGAGTGTTGAAGTTTTTCTATGATTTGACCTTGTGACCTACTTATTGACCCAACATGACCCATTTACAAACTTGACCTTGCTTTGGTCATGAACATCCTTCTGGATAAATTATATGACGATTGGACAAAAACTATGGACTCTAGTACTATACATGGTCATTTCTTTTATATGTATCATCTCATTATATACTGACAACTTATATTCATCAAGATTTCAAATACATATTGTCTTCAATGACTTTTTCAGGTTACGTTACCGATATGACTAGCTTATATAAAATTAATACACATTTTTGCTCTAATCCTTTAAACTAATCTAACATAGATTAAAATATATGTTGACATATTTTTTTCAGAAATTGTACAAAATGTAAAGTCCAAATTAAATAATACAATGTTCAGACCCGATCTATCAAAACTGACATGTGAAGATTTCGTAAAACAGTGTATGGAAGATTGTCTGTCGGAAAGTCCAGATTTAAGACCAGAATTTAAATATATTAGATATCGACTAAAACCGATGCAATGTGGATTGTAAGTAGTAGTATTTGTTATATCTTGCTTTAAGTGCTGAATAAAACTTGAATTTTTATGCAAACATTTTGTAAAAAAAAAATTGGACCACGATCACAGTTAAACCTGTGACCTGTGACCTGTGTTTCAACAAAACACGCCACGTGCTCTCTATAGGTTACGATTACGTAATATATTCCTGAACGTCGGTACATGTGCTTAACTATACAAAACATAATTTATAGTTTTAAACGAGATGTTGTTATTTTTCAATACGATAAATATTTAATTTGGTTTTGTTATGTATTTCAAACAAAGAAAATATTAGATAATTGGATTTTAATGTTTGAGGACAATTTTTGGCGTAATGTTGGTACATATGTACTCAAATTACATACCCAACCGGAGTATCAGACATCTCCAATAATCCAATATTGAATTTTTGAGTATATTTTATTTGATTTACATAAGAATGGAGTTGACTCCGCAAGCATCGCCATGTAGACCTCAGTTTGCGACAGTAAAATCGACGGTATACAGTCGGAACTCAAAACGGTCACTCCTAATTTGTATTGTTATAGCTGATATGTATATTCAAAACTTGAAATGTTTTCAAATTGCGAGATTATAATTCTTTATCACATTATAATCTAGGATTTAAATTTACAAAAACTTGACCGTACCCTCTGGTAATTTGCGATGATAACTGTTTTTTATTGCATGAAACTATGTACAATTTACATCCAATGGAAATATATACATATTGTATACACAGTGTGTATGTACAACCCTCCGTATCAGGTCGAGTCCTTTTTTCGTAGTCATATCACTACGAGTCGCGCTTGCGCGACGAGTAGTGATACAGCTACGAAAAAAGGACAAGACCTGATACGAAGGGTTGTACATACACACTGTGTATAGGTTATTAAAATAATTTAAAAAAACAATACTTTATGTGAAAAAAATACATTTTACCACAGAAAACCTCTATGACATGTTTTGTAGTAATGACGTCATTGTTTACATTTGACAAATCGGAGATTCCCCAATGACGTCACAATGAGAAGTGCACGTGTACTTTACCGCTAATGTTGTATCACCACACACTGTGGTGATACAAGATTCTGTATCACGCGTGTTCGATAAAACTTGTATTTCATCAAATCAGACAGAAAAACTAGTCTAATGTTAGATAAATTTCTGTATTCAAAATGTTCATTATAAACAATTGTGAAGTGATATCAATACACTCTTTAAATATTTACTTTTCACATCAAACAGAAAAGCCAATATTTTTGACAACATGCTTGCTATCATGGAGAAGTATGCAAACAACCTAGAAGCTTTGGTGGCTGAAAGAACAGAGCAGTTATCGGAAGAAAAAAAAATGACCGATAATCTCCTTTATAGGATGCTGCCAAGGTAAAGATATGTTTCATTTCATTTTGCGTAAATTAATGTTACAAGATCTCGCCAATATTTGTTTTTGATTAAATCATGATTTAAAATGTTTGAAAAAATATTTAAACTACCAACATAGTATTCTTATCTAAAGTATTGACTTTAATATTCCCTACAATTCGGTATAAAAATAGTTCTAGCCGGATGTTTCTAAAGCAAGTCCTTAGATCTGTCACTTCTCAGAACCAAGACTATTCTTGGTTTGATTTTTTGTAGTTGTTTAGAAACGGTTTTACTTAATTTTAAGTCTATATTCTGTAGAGTATACAGCGATGAAACACAACAGTATTTAGTCATGTTTAGTATTATTATGTAAATATTTACAATATACCAATAATATAGCTTGTCAAGTTTGACCCTGCCGTTTGACATATGCACTTCTCTTTCAAAAGAACTAGCAGTATTACAAATTATGGTCACTTTGACCCTGCCGCTTGACCTTTAATTTAAATATTTATTAGGAAAGATCGATTATGAAGTACAGGGTATACTTGATTAAAAATAAGACGTTTGTTTTTGAACTTTTTTTTTCAAAAGTACGGAAATATACCAAGTCTTTTTTTTAAATTCACGGTATATATATATATATAATGAATTGAGAAAAATATATAAAAAATACGTGTATCGATACTTTTAAATAAGAAACAAAACGATCATGAGTTTATCTTTTGCAATACAAATATAATTCATTATTTTCTACAAAAAAATTGTCATTGTTAAATAACCTATGCAAATTTATATGTGTCATTTTTGAGAGAGTCAATCCTCCAGGTTAGCATTTATATTATGTATAATGTATATGTACGTAACTCGCGCATGCAACATGTTTATTTATAATTATGTTAACATGTTCTCTGTATTGTTATTTGACAATTGTGAGAAATAAAGAAATTTGTTATTTGCAACCATGTTCAAAGTCAACATCCAGGGTGGCCGAGCGTGTTTGTGTGTTGTCTACATAATTGTTAAGCTGGCTACTGGGTCAACGGTTCAAATCTTGCTAAATCTGATTTTTTTCTTTCCAATTTTTTGTTAAATTACTTGATTTTCTTGCGTCTCTTTCACGCGTGAAAAATCCGTAAATCATTCTCTCTTTTTCAGTTTAGTATAAAATTCTAATGATTAGAAACATGTCCGACAGAATACGCAATTAAATATCTAAATGGCCGAATGATGCTAGAAACATAATTTGTAATACTGCTAGTTCTTTTGAAAGAGAAGTGCATATATCTTAAGAAAACATATAATAAAAATATTTTTTCAATTAAATAAAAGCCAAAATAAATGCACAATTTTCCATTTATAAAATACAAAGTGCATAAAAAGTGAACAGTACACGTACTGTAAAAATACGGCGCTTGAGTGTGCCCCGAACCCTGAACGTTCGGATTATAGATTTTGAGACAATATACCTTAACCACACGGCCATCGTGATATATACTTCTTATACGGTTATTTAATACATCTGTCTGCTGTCGTTGGCAACATTTGTATAGATACCCTTATATTTATAATCGATCGTTCCTGATAAATATTCAAATTAAAGGTCAAACGGCAGGGTCAAACTTGACAAGCTATACGTATATTATTGAATATATAACAAGTGACAGTAGCGTGGAATATTATGTCATAAATTTGTTTGTACTGTCATATTTGACAGGCCTGTGGCAAATAGACTTAAAAAGGGCTTATCCGTGCAACCCGAGACATATAACTCAGTAACACTATACTTCAGCGATATTGTTGGATTTACAGCATTATCAGCTCAAAGCACTCCCATGCAGGTAAATTGTATATTATAGTTGAATAATTGTCGTTTTATTGCTTCTTTTTACTACCCGTTTATTCAATGATCAGAATACACAAACAGTACCCGATTTAAAAAGCACTGACTCCATGCACTTATGTTTTTGCTGGAACACCTTATTGTACGTTCGTTCGTGTGTCTCAATAGTTAGTTGTAGCAACAACTGAGACGTGTAAAAAGTGTTCGGTAACAATGTCGGCGTGTTTACGTTTTCAAGAGTAAATAAACGAATCGTGTTTCTACCACAGAATTAAATATTTACCTTAATATGTATATCGTAAGGCATCATTTTACCTTGAGTACATTTAATTCCTAACCTGAAGATGAACAAGTTTTTGATGTAGACAGGTGCTATGCGCACGGTGCATCGCAGTATTACAAGCCAGGAATAAATATCCACAAGCGGGAAATGTTGGGCTATTACTGACAGTAAATTACCTTCTTGAATAGTTTTATACTTGATCTTCAGTATTGCCGTTAACTGCCATTAGTGTTTTGACACCATCCAGCAAATCCAAACCCCGATCATTACCTCGCATTGGTTCGACAAGGTCCAATCCCCACCCCTCACGTTTACTCGAGATCGAGATAAATATGCTGGTCATGTCCGATTGTATATAATTTTGCTTTCACCAGAAAAAAAATTACTATCCATCTTCGTTTTTCTCTACACCACGTAAATCGCTATTTCCTGTTCTCTTTCCTGACCACACCCTTTTTACGTACCCACCTGTTTTTGAATATTATGTCGAATTTAATGTTTTGGCAAAGAAACAGTACTTTTTTCATTCAATTATTTTAATGTCAGTCAAACAGGTTCTAGTTGTATAGTCATTATTATGACATAAATGTGTTACGGTTTTTTTTCAGAAAAAAATCTGCGTTGATCCAAATTCACGGATTATGCAAATGAGGTGTTATTTTAGACATTCTTTGAAACTGTCTGTTCGAATATTTATTAAGAAAAATCATTGGGTTATTCAGATTAAAACTAATGGCCGACACGGTTGTCTTAAAACCAATTACTTTTAAGTACATGTATAAATAGCAAAAATAGCCATTATAAACTTATTTACTGATTTAGATCGAATCTGATATATAAAGAGTATATACAGTATAACCTGCTATTTAGTCGACCTCCGTATAAAGTCCACCTGTCCATAGCAACCGGCCTGAAGTATCCCTAATAGATTTTACTATATAATGACCCTGTATATAAAGTCCACCTGTCTAATGTAAATAGACACCCCCCCCTTTTAGTCCCCAATAACTCCTCAACCTGTCCATTATTTCAATAAACTTTTTTTTGGAATTTTATCATTTCTAAAAGTTCAAGCAAAAATTTTGTAATCAGTCTTAAAAAAGTAATCCTAATGCATGAAGATTATCAATATAAATATAATTATTATAATTTTAAATCTTTGGCCAGTGTATTAAGTTAAATACAAAGTTTTACAATTTTCTGTTCACACACACACACACAACATATATATATATGAATTAAAATGGTAAAATGAGAAATCGTTCATTGACTAAGTTTGACTTTGCTTGTAAGGTGAAATTTTAGTGAAACTATATTAATTTTGAAAGTAATTGGTTGATGCATGTTACAACCAATATGTTTTACATAAAGTGTCAGTTGAACGGTGCATGTCCTATTTAGCCTTTTTTAATTGTTTTAATTTATTGATACATTCATTAAACGATACCATACATTGTATATAATGTTTTTTTTTTACCAGGTAATAGATATGTTAAATGATTTATACACGTGCTTTGATGCAATTCTTGGATATTATGATGTATACAAAGTAGAAACAATTGGTGATGCGTATATGGTCGTAAGCGGCCTTCCCATCCGTAATGGTGACATGCATGCAGGAGAAATAGCATCAATGTCATTGCATTTATTACGAGCGATAATGGAATTCAAAATAGCTCACAAACCTAACGAAACTCTAAAACTGCGGATAGGCATTCATTCTGGTAAGCAAACCTAAAATTACCATTGTTATAAAATACCCTTTATGAATCATTATTGAAAATATTTGTTATCAAACTCTGTGCATAGTAATTATCTGAATTTTAAGTAGAACCAAAATCTGAAATCTAGCTAAGTGATTTCGACTTTTCAATGGAGGTTAAAATTAATCTTTCTATGATATGATGAATGAACAAAACATCGTTTGATGTTTTATATTTTTATGGTTGATAATTAAGCACGATTGATTATAAACACTACACAGATTATGTTTAAATGTTTATTGTAATTAACAAAAATAAAGGTTATTGTATTATAATAATAATTGTTATTAATCTTTTAAGGTTCTTGTGTTGCTGGCGTTGTTGGTTTGAAAATGCCAAGGTTTACTTTATTTGGTGATACGGTAAACACTGCTTCAAGAATGGAAACTCATGGCGTTGGTAGGTCTGTCATAAGTAGTTTTATATTAGTATTTGTCTGGCTTTGTTCCAGCGTTGTTCTATCGTTAACGAATGATTCAGTTTTGTGGAAGGAACACAAAAAAACATAACCTTTCACAAAAACACGAGATATAGAAAAATGTATTAAACAGCCTTGTAATATTTGAAAATGAGGGGTGTTCAAGAAGTGACAATATAGAACAAACATATGAAATTGCAAGTTAAGGAGGCTACAGACAGAGCCATGGAAAATAAGTCAACTATAGATTTTTATAATTTCTTGCATACATTTAGATAATTATATCCTGTATCATATATCAAAAATTCAAGTCTACTTTGTGAGTTAAAAAAAGAGTTATTCCCCTTGAAAGTTGTCTCCCCTGTCTTGTTCTAACGGTTGTGCAGACACTTGATATAAACACTCATAACTTTATGCAAATACTTGATAAAATATGTCAGTTTTGTTTAAATTAAGTCTGATGAAGGGGGTTTTAAATAAACTCATCAATTATAATGATTTGATGCCTGTAACAGAATTAAATGGTAGTTGAATAGAAAAGTTTCATTAAAAATTGCAAAATTTTCATGCAATTATACCCTCTAAAATGTGCATTAAAAATTTTTTTAACATATCATATCTGAAAATGAAGATACTTCTGTGAATTAACTTTTGAGTAAATGTCTTTATTGTGACGGAAAACGTGCAAAAATCGGGAAATCCGGGATGGAAAGTATTTGAACCGTTTTCCAATTTGGAACGTAATATTTTCCTACTGAGGCGACGTGAACTTGCCTACATTGACGTGAAAGACTCCTTATGTTTTTGTTTATCAAAGTTACCGCATTTCATTCATTTAATAATTATCAGTTATTGTACATCTTTATCAGACATCAGACAACTCAGACCTGGCGCATTGATTAGTTTGAATAAATAAATACATGATCACTTGTTTTAAATTGTCGGGATTTTAATGAATTAACACTGCAAGGAGGCCTGATGTAGTATCAATAATATCACAAAAAGCCGATAAATATCTATGTAAATATAACACAAAAAGATAAAAATAGCATAACATAATGTATTTATTCAGTTCAATAAAAGCAGTATCAAATTTAACTTTGAAACATTACATAAAGTATTTTGAATATTATTTAATCAGTCAAGCACCCCAAATGCGCCCCCGCCAAGTACTTCACAAATGTATACATTTCGTTACGTCACTCTGAAGTTGTCAACATGGGTATTCAAAACAATGACCGCCCTGCAGTCGGATATTTGAGACATTCTTTTGGATTTACGACGAAGTGACAAATGTGATGTCAGAAAAGATGTTTTTGTAAGAAAAGTTTTTTGTTATACCATGTATATGTGCTCCAAAAACATTGCTTCTGAACAATCTTGCCGATTGACATATCAACAACTTAAATCTCATTCACTCATTGCAAGAAGGAAGATCCTTCAAGATCTGCCATAAACACAGCAGTAGCTGATGACAATGTTTCCACATATATTTTTCTCAATTGCATAGTTATTAGGCTACCGTAGTAAGACTACAATGTCGGAGACAGAGTGAAGGTTCTTTTCTCTCGGACGATTTTAGAAGTAGGATAATGTACGCTCCAATCGGACATTTGGATTTATTTTATTTTATTTATTTGAAAAAAAAAATCTCACGTGAGAAGTATTCCCGACTCTTGTTTTTGTTCTTTTTAAGTCAGTGAACTACAAACATTCATTAGTTTCAGTAGGATTTCAAGTCGCGTGATCGTTATCCGAATCAAGTTCGCTCCGTTTCCCGACTTTGATCTTTTAATCAACATATTGTTAAAAATCACGTGACCGCTGTCCGTCGCTACCTTAAATGGAATTTTTTTTTTAATATTCAGATAATCAGCTCACTATAATTGTTTTGGATATCTCATGATTTTCTTCATTGAAATGAAAACCCTGATACAAGCGAGAGTGAAATACAATTTTCCTAAGGACAACCATACATATACTCTAGGACAAAAATTCCTCGTGACAGCCTTTACCACAATGTTAAAGATATGGTCACCTTAAATCTTGAAACCTATATGTTTTTAATACCTGTATGTGCATGTATACTGTAAAGGGATTATTTTCGCAAGGTTAAAAGTTTCGCGATTTCTGAAATTTGGTATTCTGTGTGGGTTTTATTTTAGCGTAACTAATATAAGTTGTTGTAAACTCTATATATTATGTATGGTAGACATGTTCGCGTGGGTAAAATTATTGCAGTAATTTCTTTAGACCGAAATAAGCAAATATTTTACCCACGCCAAATTGTCTTGCTTTATAGTTTTAGAATATTGTAGATATTTATGTAATAATCATTTGGATGTAAAGATGAAGGTCATGGATGAAAAAGAATGTCAAAATAATAATTATCTTTGTTTTATTATATTCAAAATAATCGCGGATTCTATGTATTATAATGACCGTGTTCTTTAAACTATTATCATGCATATGTGAGAGATTAAGCTCACGGGATAGGGGGTGCGACATTTTTTTTCCATATCACAACCCGCGTGAGCACTTGCAGAGTACAACAGGGACTATTTTTTTTCAAGAGTGACTTATTAGAGTAATACAAATCCAAATGCGATCAATAACAACAAAACACTGAAAGAAAATTTTTCAATTTCGTCCAATCTACCTAACACTGGTTTACAGTCAGTTTAGGCTATCAGAAATGATACAACGTTCATCCGCTCTGAAACAAACATCTGTGTGAATGTCAATGACCCAGTTTCTACGTGAAGTAGCGACGACAGAAGAGTTTAGTATTCACGTAGGTTAGTGCAGTTCAAGAACGGCTTGATAGTTTGGCGTAACTAGGATGGTCGAAATTGATTTGATTAACTGATGAATTGAAAATTCTTTCTGCATTATCAAATTTTATAAAAACAACGCAAATTAAAACTTTTAACCCTATCCTATCTTCGATCTACCCTTCATATTACACTAAGTCTCATTCGTAAATAGTAAATTCTTCCGTCATCATTACGTCACCCGAAAGGTGCAGCCATTTTGTCAATATTTTACCACTGTAAACACCCAACAAAACATTTTGGTGCATTAAAAGAGATATACAGTCGGAACGCCAACCCCGTCGGCGTAGGGATTCATTAAAATTTGTGAAATTGCAAATGTGATGAAAAATTTGTCAAAAAATGGCGAACCTTTGAACGACACAAAATGAGGAACTGTGTTGAGTGTATCACAGATTACCATAGATTGGGATGCAAAATAAAAAATTCAGAATATTTGAAAACCGACAAAATATATTTTTTATAATTCCGGTTACAGTTTAATTTCGTAATTTATAGTGAAACGTGAGCCACAGGCTAAAACTCAAAATGTTATCCGTCACAAGATTCCTTCCCATTTCTCACACAGCTCGTGCTCAGAAACAATATTTATACCAAATGAAAGACCTTTTTACAAGGTACAATTCCATATATAATACATCAAATAAGTTTCTGTACACAAAAAACGTCCAAGTTTTAAATGCGAAAAAAACGCCGCCGTCAATCCGGAATCTTGGATGGGGTCGGTCCATTTTCCGTCTAATTTGACCTAGAAAGTTTGTTAGTACTGCTTCCTAACTATGTTCTATATATAGTTTGGACACACAGAAGACGCAGAATGGTATTTACGGCTGAAATAAAGTAAGTTTTGGCGATTATTAGCATCTATTTCATCAGATTTTTCAAGATTTATGCCGAATTTTAGGACCTACTTTCAGTCTCCATATTAAATTTGGCCATATGCCGCTTCGATCGTTCATTTCACAAATCTGAATTTCACAGGCCAATCTCGTGCACAAATATTGTGTTGGTTGACCCCTTACGGTGTATATTAAGTATCAGTGAATTAGTGGTACACTTGAAAACATGCGCAACCGTTTATTAAGCGTGTGCGAGTTATAGGCCTAGGACTAGGATGCCAAAAAGGGAAAATGGCTTGTCATGTTTTCTGTAACTTTTGCCTTGAAATTTATCATTATATGGTCTCAATATAATCACTCAGCCTGCGCCTTTCTGAAGATAGGCACAGCTCCCCATATCTGTTAAAAAAACAGTGTCATTGCATGTCAACACACACACACACACACACACCATAGGCTGATAGGCCTAATGAAATTTAGAAATGTGCAACAGATATGGTTTTCAGTTGTTCTAAGCTTTAGTACTTGGTGTTGTTAAGAAATTATAAACAACCATATGGAACCTACATTTGAATAAAAACTTTTTGCTTGCTAAATGAGGCATTATCTTTGGCAGAAAATTAAATGCCAATTTGGTTTTATGTTTTACAATGCAGTTTCCCTGTCCAAAGTGTAAGTAGAACAAATTGTGCAAAATAGCAAGAACCAAGCTGAAACTCAATAAGAAGATTAGGTTTCACACCAGTAGTGTCACATAACAAAACAGTGCAACTAGAAGGGTGGTATATGAAATCCTCATCCATATTCACTAAAAGTTTGTTTTTAAAAACAATCAACACCTGAGTTATGCTAAACACAAATATCTAAAATGAAACTTGCTGCTTCCAAAATCAACAAATTAATAATCAGTCAGATTACTGGTACTGAAAATTAGTAAATTCCATTAAATAGACATGTTTATCAATTATTTTTATTTAAAGTGAGCATTCTTTAAATGTATAGTGTTTGATAAACATATTTAGTTCCAGTTTTACAGTCATTCCTAAACTAAGATTTTCCTTAATTGAAATCTGACAACTTTTGAAACAATTTTATGCAACTGAAAATACAGTTTCAACAAAATTCGAATATAAATGTAAACAAATCCTCAAGAATGGTCTTCAAAATGTCCCTTAAATTTATGAACATCTTGAATACAGAAAAAAGTATTCAGCTTTCAAATTTGATAAATTCAAGTTGAGGAAAATCTCAAATAAGGAATGAATGTTAAACTGGAGTCAGCAGTCTTAAGACCATCACTTTTACAGAATATTCATATCTAAAGGCATAGTACCAGGCAATAATAACCACTACCATTTCTCAGGTCTTTGTGTTCAAACCCATAACCCATTTACAGAACAAATCCTCTCCCAAAGGAGCTACTCTAACTGGCTGTAATGTGTCACAAAATACCAGCATATATGTATTTTATACAAAAAACATTGTATATAAATACCATAAAGAATAGGCCTACATATTGTGTGACAGTAAAATTATGGACCAATAATAAGGATGCAAATAATTTTAACAAAATTATGCAGTGGGATAAAGCTATTGACCTGTCTATATGCACACATCTTGAAGGGCCAGTATGTATACATTCTAGCTTTGACAGGTCAGTATATATACAGTTAAGCTTTGAGGAGCCAGTATGTATACAGTATATATCTTGACAGGCATGTATATATGCAGTATAGATCTTGACGGGCCTGTATATATACAGTATATATCTTGACGGGCCTGTATGTATACAGTATATATCTTGACAGGCATGTATGTATACAGTATATATCTTGACGGGCCAGTATGTATACAGTATATATCTTGACGGGCATGTTTGTATACAGTATATATCTTGACGGGTCTGTACCTATACAGTATAGCTTTGACAGGCCAGTATGTATACAGTATAGCTTTGACAGGCCAGTGTATACAGTATAAATCTTTATATGCCTGTATGTATACAGTATAGCTGTGATGGGCCAGTGCACAATTGTGCATTGATCTTGATGGACAAATGTAAACTTTACTAAATCTTGACAGAGAAGTGTCAGTATGGTTAAGCTTTATATTATACAGTATATATATTGGGGAGCAGTTGAGGTATGATAAACATAAGTGCATATAAGGCTACATAGATACTGCCATGCCAGAATAGGCTGGCTTGATGGGAATACATGACATGTATGGTATAGCTTTTGACAGCCCAACATTGGTTGAACATGTTAAAACAACAATTATAAAATTCAAACAATCCATAAGTTTACATGTAATGAATTTAAAGACATTAAGTGATGAGAATTCTTGCTGCATCTGTAACTGAAACACTACTCATGTAGCTATTTAATTATGAAAATGCAGAACACAGTCATTTTTCTTCAAATGTTAATAGAAATCCAATATACAATGGTCATTCAGTTGTCCAAATCTATGTGTTCAAATGCCACAGTATATGTTATAAATATATTTGAAAATATAATATCCAATAAAATGCATGTTAGCAAGTTAAAAATTTAAAAATACACTTAGCATTCCTAATATTCACAAAAAATTACTTTAATTATAGCAATAAATGTCTCTTTTTCTTTTGTAAATCCATCTGATTCTGTAGTGAGATAGGCAAATAAATAAATAATTAATTAAATAAATAATCAATTAAATAAATATATAAATAAATAAATTTATTTTTATAAATAAATAAATAAATAACCATCAAATCTAAAATGTGCCAATATTAATGCACATGGAATTGGTTTTTTCATTTCTTCAGTTTGTCAAACTGTGTCATATAGGCCTTGTCTTTGTTCACAATGCATAAAATCAATCCCATGTGTGATAATGGGAATTTTTTGTCATCTCTGAGAGAGAGAGAGAGAGAGAGAGAGAGAGAGTATGATGCTGAGAGAGAGAGAGAGAGTATATGGTGCTCAAGTCAGGACCAGGCATTGAACTGGAATACAGATTTTAAACAAATTGGTGGGGCTTCAGTTAGACAAGGCAAAGACTTCTAAAGACAGAAAGTTCTATGCAAGACAAGAGAGATAACTCTCATTTTCGTAAATGGCTCTTTGACACTGACCAATGGAATACGTAAATTAACCGTTTTGTTCGTCGTTTGATTTATCAACATACAGTAAAATTTGATTATGTGTTTTTGAAATCGTTATCACGTGAGTGTTATTAAAATTAGTTGCAACGTCATTTGAAACTTGATATTGAAGAATCGATCATCGCGGGGGCAGCCATATTTGTTTTCATTGACAACCAAATGTACTACCCAGTCTTTCGGGTTTTTAAGATATTAATAGGTCGTGCTCAGAAACCATTCTTAATTGAATTTAATTCTAATTGTGTGATGTCACATTCTACACAATATAAACTGGTAATTTTGTGTACACAAAATTCGTCCAAGTTTTAAAGATTGTCGAAAATTTTGGGGCAATTGCGAGAAGAAATTGATTGTCATCAAGAAATCCGAAAAATGTGTAAATAACAGTATCTAATCGCTAAATTGAAAATTAAATCTGAAACTGTTGTTTATTCGGCATATAATTCAAAAGTTTCATCGATAAACTTTACTTCATTATGTCCCAATATAGGTTTAAAAATGGGTGTCTTTTCGCCCCTCAGACACTTGTCAAAAAGTAATCCCAAATTTCCATACGGCGGAAGGATACAAAATTTGTAAAGCCGAAACACAATTTGTGGAAATTGCCGACTTGGCGTTCCGAGTGATAATGCATGAATTGGATTAAAATTGGGATATTTAGCAACGACTTGACTAATGTGAGTTGCAAAATCTCTGAAGTAGGGTATTCATATGAGAGCAAAATCTTGCCTTTGCAGTTAGGAAATCCCCTGCCTTCTTTAATTAAAATCTACATATATATGCGAGAAAAATAATCAACCACTCGTTTCAGGCCGAGATAAGGAAATTCCAATCGATTGGTCAGATATTTGCATCTCAATCGATGCTCTGAGATGAAAATATCTGACCACTCGATTAGAATTTCTCTATCTCGTTCTGAAACTCTTTTTATATTTAACCTCTTGAACACCCTTTTAAAACAAATATGTTTTCTTAAATCCTTGTGTTTGACAGCATTAAAGATTCATTGCAGTAAAGAATGTAGAGATATTTTGCAGAAACTTGGAGGATATACACTTTCCGAAAGGGGATACGTCAGTATGAAGGTATGTAAACTGAAAACTCAAAGCATTATTAAGATATAACAAGGTCCTTTGGTCAAAGTAATGTTTGAAAGACCACAGTCTTTATCCTTTATCAAATGTTATAGAATGTCTTTATCATGTTTTAGCTACGATAGACCGTATTCATTAAAATATTATTTATTATGTTTGTGTTTGATTTAAGAAACGGTATTTATTAATATGTAGAGGTCCTTAAATCAGTGCCTATATAATATTAAGTTAATTAAACGAGTTGAATATTTTTATACAAAAGCTTTGGCATTAATAAAATCGATCACCGATTTCAATAAATTCAATATTATTTAAACGTGAATGGAAAATTCTATTTATTATATTATTCAGGAAAAAAGTTTTTCGTTAGAATATAACCCGTTCAATCAGACCCATTTACCTCCAAAAAAGAGCTGATTGACCACATTATATTACATAGAAGTCACGTCAGCCTGCACATGTGCCCAAAGATAACTGCTAATTTTTATGGATATGCCGTAATTTTATCAAAAACATAATATAACCAGTTCTTTTCATGATATTAAAATAACTAAATGAAGACTATTGGTGAAACAATCAACAGTGTACGTTATAGCGTACACATAGGAATGCCGCACAGTGGTATTCAAGGTCGCGAAAACGATTTTACACGTGTGCAATATGAGTTTTATTACATGGCTTTATTGAATTGACTAGTCCGACTAATCAGCCCACTAAACCCCCATTTTAATTTTTTGACTTTTTGGAGGTTTGTGGTCTGACAGCTTCCATTATTGAATTCTTGAAATTTCTGGCGAAAACGGCAGAAACGAAAACACACATCGATGATTTCCAGTATTTCCTTACCTCGCTCTTGCTGACAACATAAAACACTTCCTTAAACATTTTTCTACCGATCCATGCTTAATTTAATTAAAAATCCATCGATATCTGTAGAAATACAAGGTTTTCTGATGTCTCTTCGGCTCTATGTCACTTTCACATCGTGAAGACAATTACTAATCTGCATTGACCAATCAGATCGCGCGTTGCATTTGGATGGTGAAAACTCGTAGTTCTATCTTTAGAAAGCACATGTGATGTTTATTTACATTGGTAATCGCGTATTAAGGATGTTTTACATGGTGTTTAATACATGTACTTACAAAGGTAACATTGAAATGTATTAAAAATATTTAGAGATATAATTGTCAGATTTTATATGTAGACTTTCAAAATAGAGTAGTAGCGATCTCTCTATATATTTTTATATTCTTGACCCCTCATTTTTCTGAACTAGTATCCTGGAAATATTATTCCAGTAATTTTGGAGAGAAAAAATTAAGCACCTCCCTGTATATATGTATGTTTCACCGCAAAATGCAGTTAAAAATTGAACCCTATGACAAAATTTACAGTGTGGTGGGGATGAATATAAGAGAATTCATTTTGATGACCTTGCGGACAAGTACTCTTGTTTGAACTTTATATATTACAACTGGTTTAAAAACTTATAATTCTACGATCTACAAAATATTGGACAAAACTTGACAGCATTTCAGGAGAACATGCAAGTCCCAGATATGATAGAATATTACCAAATTTGAAAGAAAAAAATAATTTAGATATAAACGAGAAAAAAGATGAGAAATCTTCACTGGATTTAGAACACATGTCTTCACATATATTGATAAAAATAAAATAACTAAAATAATATGTTATACGCGTGAAAACATCATTATAATGCGAATCGTTAATGTAAATAAACATCGCCATGTGCTTTCTAAAGATAAAACTTCGAGTTTCACCATCCAAAATGCAACGCGCGATCTGATTGGTCAATGCAGATTAGTAATGTCTTCACGATGTGAAAGTGACAGAGAGCTGAAGAGACATCAGAAAACCTTGTATTTCTACCGATATCGATGGATTTTAGTTAAAAGTTAAGCATGGATCGGTAGAATAATGTTTTGGGAAGTGTTCTATGTTGTCAACAAGAGCAAGGTATTGAAATACTGAATATTATCGATGTGTTTTCGTTTCTGCCGTTTTCGCCAGAAATTTCAAAAATTCAATAATGGAAGCTGTCAGACCACAAACCTCTTAAAAGTCAAAAAAATAAAATGGGGGTTTAGTGGGCTGATTAGTCGGACTATGTATTGACCATTGAGAAGATTATATAATCAAAGCACCGAAGGTGCTCAGCGAACAGAGAGCGAGAACAACATGCAAGCATCTTTTACAATTGCTAATTACCTATCATCATGAAGGATGTTATAACTGTGTCAGTGTTTAAGTCAAGATTGCACTGAGTCTCATTTTTCCAATATGCATTATTCTTCACATGTTTTTTTCACACAGAAGTGTTTTCAAAGTAGGCATATATTCTGCACTGCTGACAACTTAAGAATCAGATGTTGAGTAATACATGCACTTTTCTTGTCTCCTGTACATCTGTATTTAGTTCTATCTTTGGTTGTGGCAAGACAAATTTTATTCAGTTGAAAACTTCAGTGTTCTGTTTTGAAATTGTCATAACCGTTCTACATTTTTTGTTCAGTGGTTGTCTTTAGTGTATGTGGTGTGCATCTTGTAATTTTTTCAATATTTACAATATATGCCTTGCGTAAGATTTTACAAAGTACATTTTGTTCAGCTGCAAACTTTTATAAATACTTTCCATTTTTGAGAAGACCGATTTTTTTACAGGCTCTGATTTTAAAATGCTGTTGTTACCAATGTAGCAATTGTCAAATCCTAAGGAAACATTGTCAAACATAGGGAAGCTCAATTGAAAACTTCAAATTCCAATATACAGTTGTATACACTATTGTCTTATTAAAAAGAGAGCTCAAAGGGGCCGGAATTGCTCCCCTGGAAGGATTGACAGGAAAATGGCCGCCATCACTCAGAACAATATTTTGTCATCGACATTAAAATCTGTAAATTCCCATGTATATATCATTGAAATCGAAACAACTTATAAATTTCGCAGGGAAATGGTGACCATATCACAATTGGCCAACCGGAAACAATTTGTGTCTGCGCTACTTAAGTATGCATACCATGTTATTCATGTAAACCAAATACTCTTGAATTTTGAGCAACTTGAAAATTTGTGGAGAAAGGGCGGACTTGCAGAAAATGACCGTTCATTTTTCATTTTTCATTTTTTTCGTCATCCCCATTGATCTGAGTTCTCGGCATACCATGTTTCTCATAACCTGAAAATGGTCGCTCAAAAAAAACGGCCTTGTTCTTGTCGGATCACTCCAAAATGAGGAATCTTTGTAGCAAACATGCTACAAAGTTTCAAGCAACTTCATTTATCAGTTTCAGCGAAGATTTTTTTTAAGTTTACAGACAAACGACAGACACGTACAAAGTCATGATAAAAGCTCACATGGCCTATAGCCAGGTGAGCTAAATAAGACCATATGTTCAAAAAGTAAGAATACTTATGAATGTTACCACTACAAACATCCTAACCCTCACGATATAAACAGCGGCGTCGATGACATCCCCCACCCCGTCTCTTTAAAATAAAATCTTCTTAAATTGAACTTAGTGACATATAAATATTTTATTGTCAATAATTTTTAACTCCTTTTGAATTTGTTCAGTTGATAGACGCCTAATCAACAAAACACTTAAACAAGAATACAGGATCAACAATTTTTTTTCAAAATACTTTTTTTCGCTTTTTTCAACATTCAAAAACTTTATATTTTTATACCTTGATCATACAACACTAGGTCGTTTTTCTTAGTAAAACCCCAAAAAGATTATTCTCAGAAGTGTGCAGTATAGTTCCCTGATCTTTAATCGAGTTTCATAAAGATATACTACTTTATTTCAAGTAAATGTCACCTGTACAAGTGAGAAATCGGCACCTTTTTTCATTATCGGAAATGCCGACAGTAAATAGTACTATGCAAAACGGCATTTAAATGACAAGCCGGACCCGAAAAATTCCGGGGAAAATCGCAAAGTAGAATATCTGTCGATTTACCACTAAGTGAGTCCGCTACCACGACCAAGCCCCAAATTGAAGGGTCGCTTAATTGGGGTGGTTCACTGCCAAACAGAAAAGATTTGCTATCTCTCTTTCAGCTTCGATCATTTTATACGAATACAGTGGCACTCCCCCTATGTTTTACATACTCAGTGACGTACGAAGTTATCTACCCAGACTGGTTGATTATTAATTTTTCAGTTGGGTTGATTTTATTCTTTATATCCTGCAGAGAAATTTATCGGAAGAAAAAGGTTCGCCACGAATACATTTTATCCTTACATGTGGCTGCTGTCAAAGATTTCGGTATTGTGCGTGAGAGTAAAGTATTACGGCCCAAATCACCCTCTCAAGCCAAACATTCACTTTAAAACCAAATGAAAACAGAGAGACTGGAATAGAAAGCCTAACATAAATGTTTTACACCAATATACATGTAGTTATATTATAAGCACGAAGCCTTCTGGTATGGTACCATTCTGATTTATGGATAACAAGCGGCCTTCAAGGCAAGTGACAATTCAACACCGCGGCTCACACAAAAGAGAAAAGTTGCAACGAAACTTGCTTTAATGGTTGCTGCTGCTTAAAAAGCAAATTTTATCCATTATGAGCTTGCAAATATCCAATTAAAAGTTCAAATTTAGAAAATCACTTTTGAGGCCGCGCTAGGCAGTTACGATAGTTTTCATTATTTGCAATTCGTTAACAAAAGAGATAGCAATCAAACGCATCTGACAAGTATCATGTCGATGATAACAAATGTGAAAGTCTAGCAAATTATCCAGATTTCTCCAAGATTCCAAGATTTGAAGCATTTCTCTACTGAAGAAAATCAAACAACGATCGCTCACGGTTCGTTTTTAATATTAGAAAAAATAAACAAACGATTAACTTCAGGATTTTCTAACTACATGTACAGCTCAAGTGGATAAGTGAATTTCCACCCGCCGCGGTGTCAAAAGTTGACGATATGAAGGGATTAATTTTCCATCGCGGTCCACCGTGATCCATAGACATTCACCGCAACTGAATAAATATTTCTGCCGCGGTGGACAGTAAAATCGTCCGCCGGAAGGAAAAAAATTACGCTTAACCGATGGATTATCACGTTATCAAGGTACATGTACAGTCTAACTTAGTTTATTCAAACTTCGATTTTTCAAATGCCAACGGTTATTCGAAGTTCCCGTCATTCATTATAACTCTTATTAATTAAAAAAAATCGAATACCGCAGATTATTCGAACCTGAATCATCTCTGCTTGTCGAGGCCTCAGTGGCCGAATTTTCCGAAGTGATCCTCTACCTTTCGCCGCCAAGGTTCGAATCGACGGCAAGTTTGTCAGTTTATTTGCCATTGGCTAAGATTTTCCTTAAATGAAATCTTACAAATTTACTGTACACATCCAGCTATTGGGGAAAAATGCCCTTGTTCACGTGTGTGTGTGTGTGTGTGTGTGTGTGTCGTGAATCTTTAACTGTAAGGGTAACGGAAAACACAATTTATTACAATACACTTATTCAATCCTTAAAACTGATGACCGCGGTAGACGAACTGGTGGACTAGTCCTTTCAATATTTTACCACCGGCAAAATCGTGCACCGCAAACCGCGGTGGTCAGATAATTCCCACCTGAATCCACCGGAAATTTTGCTGTCACGGATTAAAAAACACCGCGGCGGGTGGAAATTCACGTATCCACTTGAGCTGTACTGTACAGTGCAAAACCACTAAGTATTCTCGCACTTTGGTGTATATGCCGGAATGAAGTCTATGTACAGGTGCACGATCGTTTAAAGCCGCCTGAAGTCTTTTTTTCAGGGCCGATTTCATATGAAAAGGCTGAAAACGAGCATGAAAAAACGATATTCCTTCGCATCCGCACAGCTACGTCTGATGAACTTAAAACTAACATTGCTTCATTCACAGTAGTTCGCCCTGTTCGCCATCACCACGTGAAACAAGATACATTTCACCCAGTTTTAATTGTGATTTTAAATTAGTAACTTTAAGTTTTAACGCTATCCACAGAGAATCTATTTTATTCGCCTCGTGACAGCGGTTTACCCATAGTGTTGGAAACTACAGAATGGTCAAAGCAGGCTGACGGTCGGATTTTGGCTGTAATCAACATTTTTTTTAAAGATGCACATTTTATAAATGAATAAAGTATATGAAAATAAAAAATAAATTAATGTGGAATTTTTTTTATCAAATGTTGATGACAGCAGAGTAAAACGAAATATTTAACCAATCAAATAACGGCTTATAACACGTGTCTGGTACTCGCTGTATGTTTAATGATCAAGAGTTGATGAATGAATACCTCATTCATAAATCGGTTACGGTGTATTTTCAAAATTCATGCGCTAGTAATGTAAGAACTACTATAATGTAGACATTGCCAAATAGTTTTGAACAATGATACATATTCATTTTCATATTCCATACAGCATAATGTATACATCGATTATTTGCACACTGATACCAATGTTCTCATAAATGACGCTTACATACCCGCACTACATTATTATAGTTTACGCAAGGTTTGTCAATTAGCGGTTGTTCAGCCTGTCCGGATTTTAAAAATGGAATATTTCATTACATGAGACACTTTATGTGCGATGGAATGCTTCCCCTTGTTGGATTCCCTGGTACCCTTCATAACCAATCTGCTTCTCCTGCATTGCTTCCCCCATTTCAAATTATCAACGATTTTCTTGCTGGTGTTGGCGGCTCCCATGACAATACTCCCAGAGATTACTTTCTGTTCGTAATAAAACCGGTTCTCAGTGTTCTATTTTTATTCTAATTATGACGCCCAGGAATGATTACATTTGAAGCTTTATGATCATTTCAATTTTTCCATGTCAACTTTCCTTTTCTACGCAGTAATATACCTGCTTTTCCTGTCTATGACGTATTTGTTTCGCAATTAATACACTGTGGTAGAACTTCTTTCCACTATGGAAACTTTATACAACGAAGAAAGCTGTAACAAACAAATTGTTGACCAAGTAACAGAATCATTAATATTTCATCTACGTTACTGCTGATACCAGAGACATTGTTCATTAATATATCATCTACGTTACTGCTGATACCAGAGACATTGTTCATTAATATATCATCTACGTTACTGCTGATACCAGAGACATTGTTCATTAATATATCATCTACGTTACTGCTGATACCAGAGACGTTGTTCATTAATATGTCATTTATGTTACTCCTGATTCAAGAGATAATGTTCATTGATATATCATTTATGCCACTATTCATACGAGAGAAAGTATCCATTAATATATCATCTACGTTACTGTTGATACGAGACATTGTTCATTAATATATCATCTACGTTACTGCTGATACGAGACATTGTTCATTAATATATCATCTACGTTACTGCTGATACGAGACATTGTTCATTAATATATCATCTACGTTACTGCTGATACGAGACATTGTTCATTAATATATCATCTACGTTACTGTTGATACGAGACATTGTTCATTAATATATCATCTACGTTACTGCTGATACGAGACATTGTTCATTAATATATCATCTACGTTACTGCTGATACGAGACATTGTTCATTAATATATCATCTACGTTACTGCTGATACGAGACATTGTTCATTAATATATCATCTACGTTACTGCTGATACGAGACATTGTTCATTAATATATCATCTACGTTACTGCTGATACGAGACATTGTTTATTAATATATCATCTACGTTACTGCTGATACCAGAGACATTGTTCATTAATATATCATCTACGTTACTGCTGATACCAGAGACATTGTTCATTAATATATCATCTACGTTACTGCTGATACAGAGACATTGTTCATTAATATATCATCTACGTTACTGCTGATACGAGACATTGTTCATTAATATATCATCTACGTTACTGCTGATACGAGACATTGTTATTAATATATCATCTACGTTACTGCTGATACGAGACATTGTTCATTAATATATCATCTACGTTACTGCTGATACAGAGACATTGTTCATTAATATATCATCTGTTACTGCTGATACGATACATTGTTCATTAATATATCATCTACGTTACTGCTGATACCAGAGACATTGTTCATTAATATATCATCTATGTTACTGCTGATACCATACATTGTTCATTAATATATCATCTACGTTACTGCTGATACGAGACATTGTTCATTAATATATCATCTACGTTACTGCTGATACGAGACATTGTTCATTAATATATCATCTACGTTACTGCTGATACGAGACATTGTTCATTAATATATCATCTACGTTACTGCTGATACGAGACATTGTTCATTAATATATCATCTACGTTACTGCTGATACCAGAGACATTGTTCATTAATATATCATCTATGTTACTGCTGATACCAGATACATTGTTTATTAATATATCATTTACGTTACTGCTGATTCAAGAGACAATGTCCATTAATATATCATTTATGCCACTATTCATACGAGAGGCAGTATCCATTTATATATTATCAATGATACTGCTGATACTAGAGACAATGTTCATTAATATATCATTTATGCCACTATTCATACGAGAGAGAGAGAGAGAGAGAGAGTATCCATTATATCATCTACGTTACTTTTGATACCAGATACATTGTTCATTAATATATCATCTACGTTACTGCTAATACCAGAGACATTGTTCATTAATATATCATTTACGTTACTGCTTATACCAGAGACATTGTTTATTTATATATTATCTTTGTTACTGCTGATTCAAGAGACATTGTTCATTAATATATCATTTATGCCACTATTCATAAGAGAGAGAGAGAGAGAGAGAGAGAGAGTATCCATTATATCATCTACGTTGCTGCTGAAACCAGAGACATTGTTCATTAATATATCATCAATGTTACTGTTGTTACGAGAGACAGTATCCATTAATATATGTTACTTGTAATACTACAGGCGATATTCATTAATACATCATCAATGTTACTGCTGATATAAGAGACAATCTTGACAAATATATCTTTTATGTTACTGTTATTTTGAACTAGAATCAAACCCAATCATATCGGTCATTTTTAAATTATAATCTCAAAGGAAATTAAAAAAAATGACTTAATAATTTAAAAACATGAATTTCAATCAGCGATTGAGGCCGAATCCTCAATGATGATAAACACCTTCTGGTATGTCCACTACTTGTATAATCAAACTTGAGAGTGAAAGTAAGATGTAAGACTTAAAATATCCAGAATTATTTTAAGACAAAAACGCCATACTTATTAACCATTTTGTTTTGGCGCCCATATTTTTATGGTCCTGATTAGGCTAAGCTGCAATATCCCTGATTCAACAGTTTATTTGTAAGCAGCCTGCTTCAATGTATAAAGTTTCCATATCGAGAACAAGCTCTTAAATCAGAAAAAGCAGCGATATTACTGTATGAAAAAAAAGAAAGAAGACAATAGAAAATTTAAGTAAGCACAGAAAAGGAATGTTGACAAAAAGTAATTGGAAGTCATTACGTTTATCATATAGCTTCAAATATATCATTTCGTGGGTGTCATAATTGAGGTACAAGTCGAAATATGAAGCAGAATTAGACGTATCTGGTTTTCAAGCCAATTCGAAAGAAGACATCCACAAATTTTCAAAATATAGGATTATTAAAGGATAGAACGTATACGTGCTTAGTTTGCTGTCAGAACACAATTTCTGCGTCATACAACTAAGAAAACTTACCAAGAAATGATTCACAATTTGAACCCGTTTCGATACCGATGGTTTGTTGAAATTGTTAAGCATTTTAGCTATGCTCATCTAAAAATCCATTTTGTTTACTGATTATGATTGCTCCTTTTTGCGTGATTATTGTCATTTATGAGGACACCTCCAACTGTTATATGTTTTCAGATAACTAAAGATAAAATTAAACATCTGAATGGATTTAGTAAATGATCCTTAAGGCCTTGGTTGTTTTTTGTGTTGATATTGACAGTACTTTTTAAATATATCAGTTTTAAATAAACAAAGAGTTGCAAGCAATACGAAAGGTTAACTTGAATTGACCGTTACATTTTAAAATATGGCCGTCTTTACTATGAAAATAAAGTATACGAGATATTATTGTAGCCTTGATCAGTGGTTTAGAAAATAAAACCTTCATCTCTTCTTCTACACTAAAAATATTTAAAACAAAATACTGTACAATACATATATCGTATTATATAACAAGTAATATATCATATTATTTATAGGGAAAAGGGGACCAGTTTACATACTTTCTAGAAGGAGAAAACACTTTTCAAAGATTAAAACGTATTGAGAAATTTGAACTACAACAACCCTTAAATAGATCATGGTTGAATCTAGAAAACAACTCTGTGGAAAAAAAATCATCCTTTGGAGATAAAAGTACAACTGTTCCTGTAAACAAACAGACATTGCAAAATTGTTTTGTGTATGAGTTCAGTAATATGCAAAAATCACAGCAGCTGCAGTATGAAAGTATTCCTGTTTCGGATCTCTCTGCGAATAGTGCCAATCAAAAAGAGGTTGATGCAAACACAGTTAATAAAAGAATAAAATCAACCGATAACCATACTTCAGCAAATAACAATACAAAATCTCATTCATTTACTTGTCAGTATTTTCGTGAAAGCGAAAAGATGTTATTAGTTGACACCAGCAAAATTTCGCATGCATATATTGGACCAGAAACAACAACTGAAGAAGTCTAGTAGTGTTGTTTAGGAATGCGTGTTTACATATAACATATATGTTTACAGGTAACATATGTTTAAATGATATGTGTTTATGTATTTTCTACTTTGAACGCCTGTATAATGTGGACTTTTCGAGTCACTGGAACTAGTTATGATTATATATGATCAGGTTTTCAGGATATATTAATAGCATCTATTCTGTGCAAAAGAGTACTGTGTGATAGTTCTTATATGTTGGAACGTAAACTATTTTACAATATGCAGTTGGATATACATGTCGGGAAATAATCACAAAAAGGCGTGTATAAGTAGACGACGTTCATGTGTTATACTACAGCATTGCTATGGTTTATTCTCCTATGGCAGTTGCATTCTTTCAAGTCTTTCAATAAAATTGTGATATAATATGTGTTAATGTTGTTTTAAATCACGTGGCCAAAAATCCTTGTAAGGTTATGTCATTGAGCAGCATGTGGGGAGTTAGGGATTGTGGGACCCCTATATGTAGTAACTACCACAAATGTAGTAAGTGTCACAAATGTAATAAAATAGTATCACATATGTAGTAACGAACCACAAATGTAGAAACGACCGTTACCACAAATGTAGTAACAATTTTGTTTACCACAAATGTAGTAAATGAAAGCCGCTATATGTAGTAACGAATTTTTTTAACTTGAGCATTAACCAACATTGAAGGTACATTCTTCCCCGATAGAAATAGATTTTATCCCGATAGAAGGGACTTTTAACGCGTTAGAAGTGAGTGAGTGAATTTTTAGCCCAAACGAAGTCATTCTAATTCCGATAGAAGTGACTTTTAACACGATAGAAGTGACATTTAACACGTTAGAAGTTATTTTAACAAAAACATAGAAACAAAATTTAGCTCAATTGAAAATATTCTTATTCCGATAGAAGTGACTTTTAACACTATAGAAAGGAACTTTATCCCGATAGAAGTGACTCTTATTCAAATTTCACTCTGCTCCGCTGTTAACGTTTTACGCTAATTGCAGCACTTGACTGTCCAATATGTGGGAGCGAGGGATATGTGAGGTCGCTCACAAAGGTTTTTTTTATTATTTGTTGATTTTTATGATAGGTGTGTGTGTGTGTGTGTGTGTGTGTGTGTGTGTGTGTGTGGTTAAGTCACCCCGTAACGAAGTTCGGGAGCGACTTAATTTTATTGTACTGTTTCTTTTTTTTTCTTCCGATAATTTTTCGTCCAGAGTTTTTCTCAAAAGACGACAAGAGCTACAAACTAAATGTACAGTGTCATATGGGGTAGACCTGTTGACTTTTATGACTTTTTGTGTTGTAATGGTAACAAAAACCGAGAGGTGATTGGGCGATTTTGTTAAATTTTTAACTTTTAATAAAACTTGTGTGTTAGGATTCGTACTATTCATAAGCTATATATATACTTCAACCTTGTAACATGGCCAATCCAACTATGTCATACTATTGGACATTTGACCAATTTGGTTCCGGAACATTTTAGACCCCAAAACATAACTTTTTATCATAATGACAATCACCTATAACCTATATATTCTCGATCGGCATGAAACATGTAACCCATATATGACAACATTTTGGACCCAGGGCTCACCTTCGACCGGACTATTTTTTTGCACCGAATCGATGTTTCCTACATTGTAATAATAAACACTCATAACCCATATTTATTCTCCATCACCATGTTATAGCAAACTCACATCTAACATCAAAGTAGATCCCAGACCTATATTGAGTCCGGACATTTTGTGGATCCAAACATTTTCTCCATTACTGATAAAATCATCCATAAACAATAAAATTGAGCCCGTCCAAGTAGAAACGTCCCTTATGGTCAAATTTTGACATTTTCAGATTTTGTTAGATTTTAATAGAACATTTCATGACCTTTCTAATGATATATGGCATTCCCTACTTTACAAGTGTAAAATATATGTATTTTGGCCAATAAAAAGGAGTGTTTGTTGCCATTTTACATTTTTTGCCGCCATAACGTCACGTTTGAACAATGTGCCTAATTTCGGCGTTTTGTGATAAAAAAGTTGCAAACGGTTACTGGGTTATTCATTCCTACGTCTCTTGTAACGTTTCTTATATAATCCATGATTTATAAGGGTCTATTGTTCAAGCAAAAACATCAGAATTTTTGTCAAAGAGACTGCAAGGTAACAAACCATTTTGCCTCGAGTTTAGCGACTTTTTCCTGCGCATTCATTCTATGAATGTAAAAAAAAACTTTGAAAGTGAAAACTTAGTATTACCAGATAACAGTACGAAAAAAATAAGATGACGACATTGATAAATTGATTGATTGAATAGGATTTTACGTCTCAGTCAAGAATATTTATACTTATATCGAGAAGTCACCAGCTTTATGTGAAATGGCAGAATGTTTTCTCTGCAGTGCGCTCAGGGAAATGTGCAGGGAGGGTCTTCCGTGACATAGGGCATCAGATTTTCTAGTCTCTTCTGAAGAACCTTTTGACTTTCATTTTAAAATGCAGTGGGCTTGACGAAACAGTCACTGCTTATTACCAAGCCTTGTCAGAGCCTGTCGGAGTTCGAATCCACGACCCTCCCCCACCCCCACACCCCCCCCCCCGGCAAACGGAACGATATTGAGAAATGATTGTATGTGAAAAACAAAGAATGAGAGCCGAAAGTCTAGGGACCGGTTGTCTTGATACCGACTTTCGGATTGTGGCGTCTTTTATCGCCTGCGCTCTTGATTGATTTCCACTGAGGCAGATCCTAGTTCGAACAAGATTTTGTTAATTTGCGTTACTGAAGATTCACGACGGCTTATTCCCATCAACACCACCACCCCTTACAGAACTGACTGTCTTGTTATAAGTGAAATACTATTAACTACACACGGGGACTGATTAATCGTGTATAAATATGTATCAATCGAAAAAAATAGTGAATAATTTGGTTCCAATTGAAGATGGCAAGTTTGAAATTTCTGCATGTTGATCAATTTATCAAAAACTTGACAAACGGTTAATTTTACAGGATTCCAATCCAAGATCATGAATTCATATGCTGTGCTTGTATTGAGCTGAATTCATACCTTATATTTTATCATTTTAAAAATGTATCGTAGGTTTGATAGGATTTTATCCTAAATGGGCCGATTTGGTTTGTTTAACACACATTTCCTAAATATTCTTATAGTTACAATTTAAAAAAGTTATAGTATTACTAGTATATTTGAAGTTTTAGATTTTGGCTCCGACAAATGTATATTTTATTTGCATTTCTTTGTGCAACTACATCTTCATTCTATTATATGTTAAAATGAGGGGTATTTCCCGCTTTTGCTATTTGTTTTCAAATCAAGCTTCGATGGTCATTAAAACTTGCCATGCATGTATTACATATAATTGATGTTATACTATAAGCTTAGTTAATCTGTAGGACAGGGGTTCAAATCTGAATAGCTATATGCATTACATGTATTTATTTAATTTGTAATATCCTTTAAATTTGTCTTTTCTACAAATCTGTATTTTTATGTTCTTTTCTTTGAAAACACACTCATTCCTTTAGATCAAGCCACTGGCAATATTATTTTGATTACACATATCACCCCCGTGAATTCTAAGTGGACCGTGATGTTAATACTTTATCACTTATCGTATAAAGATGAAAAATGGAAACTATTGTTTTTTAAAATTTACAAATCGGCACATGTATATGAGGTAATGGTATGTGGGCAGTACCGTAACTACCTATGAGGCAACCGAGACAATTGCCTTGGTAAAAATTTAACCAAGTACTGTTTCGCACAGAAGTGTGATATTGAGAGAGAGAGAGAGAGAGAGAGAGAGAGAGAGAGAGAGGAGAGAGAGAGAGTTTAAACGAGCAGTTCCTTCAACTAGTTACAGTTTACAGGAAACTAATTTATTGATTTAATCAAATGGTTGTCACATTAAACGTTCGCATTATTATTTAATTTGTCATTTTGGTAACTATAGTTGTATTGCGGTACTATGTGATTACGACATTTAGCGTCTTGTCATGTGTAAATCTATCAAGTGATCTTGCTAATGAAAATCCAGGAATATTCTGAAAAATCCAGGTTAAATGATAGACCTGTTTTTGTCTGATACCCGCCCACATACAATTTAAACTTTTAAACTATCCTTTAACCGGGATTAAGAGTTTTAGTGGTGTGGTTAAACTAGTTTTCATGGCACAAAACCATCTCACTTATTTTACAACAGCTGGTATAGGTTTGAGCTTTACATGTTAAAGATAAAAAAACATTGACTGTTGGTACTGTATGTCATTATATATTGAGCTTCAATTCTTGCCTCAGTTTATTTCAGGGCCTAGTTACGGTACTGTGTGGGTGCCCTTTTGTCTTTGGTGTGTTCATAATTATGCATTTTACAACCATGTTCTATGCAAAGCTGTGTAATTGTGTGCTTCACAGCGCTGAAATAGCAATCGGACAATTTTGAGTATACATACATGTAAAAAGCTACACTTATCGGTCTGATTTAAAAAAAAAAAATTGTCAAAATTTAGATAATAAGTAGATAATTTAAAAAGCTTGAAAACTTGTTTAGTAAACATGTTCTCTTGTCATCAAAAAGAAATTGTTTGATGGGTTGAGTTTTATGTATTTGTTCACGGAAAAATCAATAGCTGATCTATCTATTTTGTAGAATTTCGTTAAAATGATGTGAACATTAGTTTACAACGGAAAATGATAAAAATAAAACTTTTTTTTTCATTTTCCTTACAAGCTGACAATCGATTCTGGTAATGCCGACTTTATTGCTAACTTCGGTCAGCTCGGTTAAACGGTTATAAATATGTACTGAATGCAGTGATAAAGAAGGTAGGATGTCGGCATTGAACATTTTTAAAATTAAAAGAATGGAAATGCAAGTTAATTATGTACTAAAGATGTATTCCTTAATTTTATTTTTGCCATGTACCAACTGATCACTAGATTCATGATAAAAATGCATTTTTCTAGCAAAGCATATCCCCAAATCCAAAGGACACAATATGGTACTAGCCAATAGATTCATATTATTTCATAAAAAATTCAAAAGTAGCACGGGTAGTGGTGTCACAAGAATTTTTAGCTAGCTCCAATTTTTCTGTATTTACCAAACAACATTAATATTTATCACAGTACTTAGCAATTGTAGGAAATAAATGTGCATTCAAATCGTATAAAAATTGATGTCGTCACGCATTACAAAAATATAAAAAAAAATTGAAAATTACCAAAATGATTACTTCACATTTCAAATTCTTGAAAATTTGAGCTAAAAATAATACGAGTAATAAAAATAATAGCCAGTCTAGAATTAAAATAAGAAAATCGAAAAGGCCGTCAAATTTAAATTATCCGACAAAAAAAAAGAAGACAAAAGAAATTGGATAAATAAATAAATTTATCATAATGTAAAAAAAAAATATGAACCCGTGGTGATTTGAACTGGCAACAGACATTTTTTTCAAAAATGTAAATCTAGAACGCTATCCATTGCGCCACCAACGCCAACGCCAACGTCAAATGGGATTGTTATTCTCAAATACATGAAAATGCTACATTGTACGGTAGCTTGTGACGTCATGTTGTTTACATTTGCCCCTCAAAACACAATATTCAGACAACGAATCATGTTTGTAATAGCCGAGGAACCCATTCCATTCTTAAATCAAAGGTAATCTGCTTAGAGACATATCAATCGCAAATAATTACAAACTTCACGTTGTTACACAATTTAGAGCATTTTCATTGGTTGTCGTCTTGCAAAACACGGTGTTATTTTCCAATAACAACGTTTTCTACCGGAACTACTTTGGGCCTGTTTCGGGGATAACCCATCTCTGAACAGCCATTTTAAGATTGTAAACAAACGGGGAGGTCGGGAACGATTTCACACAGAAACATTAAAATACTTGGATTTTTTTATAAATTCAAATTTTGAAAATTAATTAAAACATGTTCTGATTAATTTTCACCGATATTTTTTAATAATTTACATTTAAGATTGTATATTTCAAAATCGACATTTTATCGTCACCGAGCATTTTACTTGTCTATAGGCTACTAAGTATAAGCAATATGACACGCACCATGGTATTCTCGGATGCCAACCCTCAGTGCGGGGTGTTTTGTATGAAATTCATCACATACGCATCCTTTTGAAAGCAAAGAAATTTTATTTCCCCCAGACAATGTATAGCCGGGGATCAGGAATGCCAGTGTGCAGATAAGTCAGATGGTTGATTCTGAACTGGATCTCGATGATGATAATGACAGTGGTAGGTAGGCATGTCAATAATAATTTAATAAAATTGATAACATACTATATTCCAGTCTAATGTTCACCCTTACCGCTTGTTTACCTTCTCAAAATGTCCCTGATCAGCCCATACAGCTACCAACGGTGACAGAATCCCTCATCTCACACCCATTCCATAGGTGGTAAAACATTAATTCATCCAAGAAAACATTAATTCCATGTCAATAGTTGGTTTCAGGGTTTGTTTAACACACTGTTCATTCAACCAATACAGTTTTTCTTATGTTATGGGTAAAATCAAAATGTAAACACGCCTGTCCTACAAACGTTTGGCCGTCACGTATGACGTTGTACAAAGTGTTGTTTGTTTTCATGATTGCGAGACATAATATAATCCCTTTTTGTCAATGAATTTAAATGTAACATAATTTATATGTTGACTGAAAATAACTAGTAAATAAATAAAAAGATATAAATTCAAAAATATTTCAGCTTTTTTATCGGATATTTTATTGTTTTATAAAGATGTCATTTATTGTATTAATACACAGTTCAACCTTGTAACGTCGATTTTCTGAAAATCAGCTGCTCAGTTCGGAAATGTAGGTCAGCTTGAAAACTTAAATTTCAAGGTTGGTTTGTAATTATAAGAATTGAATTGCACTTTTTACGTTGTTATCGGGGTGTAACAACGTGAAAATTATCACAAATTGTGTAAAACCGCGTAGCGTAGCGCAGTGGTTTTACGCATAATTTGTGATAATTTTCACGTTGTTACACCCCGATAACAACGTAAAAAGTGCAATTCAATTCTTAAATAACAACACTCGAAAGAACGTGTATTGTTTAATAATTCTTCACCTGCGACAATTGTGCTTTGCCTTTGGTTTGCTGTCGAATTTGACACGTTTTAATTTTATTCCATTTTATATTACCCCATTATTAAAATATTATTATCATTATGTGATTTACAATTAGGTGTTCTCTGCTAATTTGGATCAAATCAAACCTTTCCGAGTTAGCCTACTGAAGTTATTTTTTTTCATTAGTTGAGTCATTTTGCGCAGCGAAACACACTTTTGTCTCCCGAACTTTCGACGTCATTTTCTCCGCTTACACATAATGCACATAAGGGACGTTTCTACTTGGACGGGCTCAAATATTTTTCTTCCAAAATAAATAAGTGTTTACCTTTAGTCTTACAAGCACATAAAGACATATTGCTATTCGGTTATAATTAAGACCATTAGAAATACCAGGGCGTTCACTACAAGTTGGGGGCCGGGCGACTTATTTTCGAAGTTGCTTGCAACTTCAGACAAAGTCTAGCCATCATTATCGTTGTTGTTATGTGTATGTGTGTGTGCGCGCGCGCGTGTGTGTGATTTATTTACAATTCGTATTATAAATAACATAATTAAAGTCAATGAACTGTAATAAACTGAATGAATGTTTTGTTATTTTCTTCAGTCTGTTAAATAAATAGAACGTCTACATGATATAGCCCTTTTTGTACCCTATTTAGTGATCTAGGCACGCTTCTCACAGCCTAGGTGCATACCCAATCCACTAGAGCACTAGAGAAAGATCAAAGTGTGATTAGTAATTTTACTTCTTTAGATTTTGTGTTTAAAAACTATTCTAGACAGTTTTATTATGTACTCAATTCGTAGCTTCTTGTTATGGTTAACTTGCATGGATATAGGGTTCTGTGGGACCCCTATATGTAGTAACTACCACAAATGTAGTAACTGTCACAAATGTAATAAAAAAGTGTCACATATGTAGTAACGAACCACAAATGTAGTAAGGTTTGTCACATATGTAGTAAATATTGGTCGCAAATATAGCAAAATTTTACCACAAATGTAGCAACAAAACTTTACCACAAATGTAACAACTCAATTTTACCACAAATGTAGTAAAATTAAAAAAATGATAAAATATAACTTTTTATCAAAATGGGTAATATATAGCTAGTGTTAATTAATGACAAACACTATGGTTTCTTTGTCAGGTAATTTAAGGAATGTTTGTCGGGTTAAGGAATGAAACCACAAACCCGCCTTATGCATCTGTTTCAACCATGTTCAGCCAGCTGAGCCAAATGCAAGTAGATTTTTCAGTTCTAAACTACCAATAACCATGTGAAATGTCACGGTTCATGTTCATGTGTACAGTCATTTTCAGCTATGACAAGGCTACTACAAGGGAGTCCCGAGATGAATTCCACGTCCCAAGGACATTTATTAGTCGCCGCTTCGAAGATATAATTTGTTTTAATTTTTATTGGTCACAGCCCCATCTTTGATGAATTTAGTTCTATTTATTTGTGGGTTTTGTTTATTATTCCACTTTCCGTCACGAAAGGTAATTTCCATGTGTGGAAGATCGCGGATTCGCAATCCGGACAGGGTCTGACCAAGACTTAAAAATGGTATTTTGAAATGAAAGTCATTAGGGTAATTTGGAGAAAACCTTAAACCCGACGCAAGTGTAGCGCGTTAAAAAACCCTAGTTCATGGACCAACCTTTCTGCCACTTCGCATATAGCTGGTGAAGTCTTGATATAAGTGGAACATTCATTCAATTAACGGAGCGATACTCTTGCAAATTACACATGACGTGGGATCGACATTGAGATTTGTATGTTTATCAAACGTTTTGAAAACGTGTAACCTTGTACACACCAAACTATACTTTGTAGTGTGATCAGATGACTTTGTGTGCGTGTGGTGGGGATGGGGTGGGGGGCGGCTAGATGAGCACATAACTAGACTATAACAAAGTAAAAGATTCTGATGATGACTGAAGTATGCAAACTATCACTTATAACTTGTAAAACGCCAAATTGCTTATCTCTGGGTTTTTTTTTTTTTTTTTTTTTTTTTTTTTTTTTTTTGGGGGGGGGGGGGGGGGGGGGGGGTTTGCATTATTCATCTAGTCGGTCAAATTCCAATCTTCAATGGGCACCTATAAGTGCATTTCGCAGCAGGCAACTGGACATCCATAGGGATGCAAGTTAAAATAATAGGTTTAGAATTTAGAAACAAAATAAAACAATCTTGAATCGTTTTGAACACTTCCGTTTAATAAACCGCAGACAAAATAGAAAACCTTAAAGTAATCACACTATGATCTGGCTCTAGCGGACAGAGTACGCACCTAGCCTGTGAGAAGCGCACTTGATATACTTTACTAACAATATTAATGAAGTATTGTAAAGACAACAGAGAGAGAGAGAGAGAGAGAGAGAGAGAGAGATCATAAAAATTAGCAAATATTAAATATTAAAAGAAAACCTTTGTGAGGTCGCACGTAATTTCAGCGGAGAAAAATGAAACGTGAACTTGATCTGTTAGTAACTTACACATTGTGGTAGACTCACATGCCAAAAAATCAGTTCAATATGTCCAAGCTTTGAGAATTAAAATGCAGAAAACTGTTATTTCAATCAAATTGTCAAAGACGGAATCGTGGCAAAAAAAAAACGTTAACTTGATCTGCAACTCACTGTGGTGACTCGAATTCACAAAATCAGCCTAGTATCTGCAAGTGTTAGGAAACAATGCGGAAAACTTATAACGAACAGATGTACGGACGGAGGGACGGACCAACAACATTATACCTCCAACAGCTTGAGTTTCGTGGAGTATAATAATTAATCCCACTTAAATGTGCCAAAATAAAGAGTACCCATCAAAACTAACGCGTTAAAAGTCACTTCTATCGGAATATCAGTCACTTCTATCGAGTTAGAACGTACCTTAAATGTTAGTTTCTAATGCTTAAATTTCAAAATTTCGTTACTACATATAGCGGTTTTCATTTACTACATTTGTGGTAACAAAAATTGTTACTGCGTTTGCGGTAACGGTCTTTCCTAGATTTGTAGTTCGTTACTACATATGTGACACTATTTTATTACATTTGTGACGGTTACTACATTTGTGATAGTTACTACATGTACATATAGGGGTCCCACAGGGTCCAGATGCCTGCTGCAAAATTCACTTATAGGTGCCTATTGAAGATTGCAATTTGACCGACTAGATGAACAATTTAAAAAAAACCAAACAAACAAACCCGGAGATGATAAGCAATTTGGCGTTTTCCTAATTTTGAAGTTGTGGTTCTCATTCTTTAAAATGTTTTGTTATTGTACCGTTATATACACATCTAACATCCCCTCGCACACAAACACAAAGTCATCTGACTAGTCTGTATTTTGGCAATATAAACTGTCCATTTTGATTTGTACAAAGTTTACACGTTTAAGACTTTTGATAAACAAAATCCAGATGTCGACCCCACGTCATGTGTAACTTGCGAATGTTCCACTTATATCAAGACCTCATCAGCTATATAAATTATCCTAGTTACTTTCATTTCAAAATGCCATTTTTAAGTCTTTGTTAGACCATGTCGGGGTTCGAACCCGCGATCTTACAGAAAGTGGAATGGTAAACAAACCATAACAAATAAATAAAAATCAACCCAACGAAGATGGCGAAAATAAAAAAATTATCTTCAAAGCGGCGACTAATAAATTCCCGGGTACGCGAACCCTAGTGCAACCGGGGGCTCAGATGAGCTATTGCAATCTATCACCGTCCGTCGTGCGTCGTCCGCCGTGCGTCGTGTGTAAACTTTACATTTAATCTTCTCCTCCAAAACTACAGGGGCAAATTTGATGAAACTTGGCAATTATCATGCCTGGGTAACAGCCTTTAAAAATTGTGTTCGGGGTTTGGCCACGCCCAACAAGATGGCCGCCATTACTAAAAATAGCAAAAAGACAAAAAAATCTTCTTCTCTGAAACCAAAAGGTGCAGGCAAATTTTGATTAGATATTAGATTCAGCATACTGGGAACATTAAAATTGTGTTTTTCATGAAAATTGAACGAAAAATAGGTTACGCGTTTTTGCGTAAAATTATGTAATTTGAAAATGAGACATTATTGTTATAACTCAATAACGGCTGAAGATAATTGTATGGAGTTTTCACTGTTGATCTTGTCTTGCTATTTTCTTTCAAAAGATGTCAAGGTCAAAGGTCAAGGTCATGTCCCTGTTTTTGACCTTTGATATAAAATGTTATTTTTGAAACATTTCAGGTGATAATGGCATGGGATTTTCAGTTAATTGTAGGTATTGACATGACGATCATTTTGATACATAGATCAAGGTCATGAGTTCAAAGGTCAAGGTCAAGGATGCACAACTATTTCCGTTATAGTGATTATCTGCAAAACTATTAACTTTTTGTATAGGCATATATATAAGAATATTGTAGATAATGGCACAATGGTCATTTTAATATATTAATAAAGGCCATGGGTTCAAAGGTCAAGGTCACAGTTGCAAAACAATACCGAAATGGTTAATTATCTCGAAAACTATTAACTTTTTGTATAAACATGTATATTACAATATTGTAGGAAATGATTTAATGATCATTTTGATATGTAGATTAAGGTCATGGGTTCAAAGGTCAAGGTTACATGCGAAAGTGTACCAAAATGGTTAATTATCTCGAAAACTATAAACTTTTTGTATAGACATGTATATTACAATATTGAAGGAATTGATTTAACGATCATTTGATATATAGATAAAGGTCATGGGTTCAAAGGTCAAGGTCACAGATGCGAAAAAATACCGAAATGGTTAATTATCTAGAAAACTATTAACTTTTTGTAAAACATGTATATTACAATATTGTAGGAAATGATTAACGATCATTTTGATATGTAGATTAAGGTCATGGGTTCAAAGGTCAAGGTTACCTATGCGAAAGTGTACCAAAATGGTTAATTATCTCGAAAACTATAACTTTTTGTATAGACATGTATATTACAATATTGAAGGAATTGATTTAACGATCATTTGGATATATAGATAAAGGTCATGGGTTCAAAGGTCAAGGTCACAGATGCGAAAAAATAAAAAGGTTACCGAAATGGTTAATTATCTAGAAAACTATTAACTTTTTGTATAAACATGTATATTACAATATTGTAGGAATTGATTTAACGATCATTTCGATATGTAGATTAAGGTCATGGGTTCAAAGGTCAAGGTCACAGATGCAAATCAATACATAAATGGTTAATTATCTCGAAAACTATTAACTTTTTGTATAGACATGTATATTCAAATATTGTAGGTTTTGATTAAACGATCATTTTGATATATAGATTAAGGTCATGGGTTCAAAGGTCAAGGTCACAGATGCGAAAGAACACTGAAATGGTTAATTATCTAAAAAACTATAAGCTTTTTGTATAGACATGTATATTACAATATTGTAGGAATTGATTTAACGATCATTTTTATATATAGATTAATGTCATGGGTTCAAAGGTAAAGGTCACAAATGCGAAAGAATACTGAAATGGTTAATTATCTTAAAACCTATAAGCTTTTTGTATAGACATGTATAATACAATGTTGTAGGAATTGATTTAACGATCATTTTGCTATATAGATTAAGGTCATGGATTCAAAGGTCAAGGTCACAGATGGGAAAGGATACTGAAATGGTTAATTATCTCGAAAACTATTAACTTTTTGTATAGGCATGTATATTCGAATATTGTAGGTAATGGCCTAACAATCATTTTGATATATAGATGAAGGTCATAGTTTCATACTTTTGTTTTTACTTTTTTTAGCTGTTCATAAATAATGTATTGTAGCTAGAATATATTATACAATTATGGACTTTTTAGTGGTTGTATATGGTGTGATATTCACCGGAAAAATAAATATTGATCGAGGCGACAGCCGAGGTCAATATTTATTTTTCCGGTGAATATCACACCATATACAACCACTAAAAAGTCCATAACTGTTTTATTATATAATTTAACAACTATGGCACTACGGTTGACAATGTTTTCTCAAACCTGTGGTCAGGCAATCTAACTATTTTACCGATGTTAGATTTCCCTGCTTTCCCTGGTTCAGACCGGTAGATCACACTAAATTATCCCACATTAATTAGATCAATCCTATGAAAAAATAAATTGTATTCCGGATGAGACACAATCAATTACACACCAAATTGATAATGGCATAACGTCAACGTTCTATAAAAAAATTACTTGCGCACACTTAATTGATGACGTTCTAATCATTTTACGGAGAACGTCAACAAAAATCGATGACGTATACCGAATTTGATATTCACCGGAAAATCCGTGGTATATGATGTGAGATCCAATGGTCACGTGTTACCGTTTTAGCCAATCATAAAGATGGAATTTATTATTATATTATATATATATATATATATATATATATATATATATATATATATTAATATATTATACATATATTAATATATTATACATATATTATATGTAGCAATCTCGGGACAAGGTATGATTAATTTGCAAAAATCCTTGCATTTAATTTTGCCTTACTGCTTAAAAATTAGGAGTTCTCTTTAATAAATGTCATTGAACCTCTGCATGAGATATGTACTTAGCCTCAGGTGAGCGTTAAGGCCCATGGGCCTCTTGTTAATTTTACTACATTTGTGGTAAAATTAAGTTGTTACATTTGTGGTAAAACGTTGTTACTACATTTGTGGTAAAATTTTGCTACATTTGTGATAAACTTTACTACATATTTGTGGTTCGTTACTACATATGTGACACTATTTTATTACATTTGTAATACTTACTACATTTGTGGTAGTTACTACATAATATTATAGGGGTCCCACAGGGATTAACACACTTTTTGCTTCTTCAAAGCAAATAAATAAGTCGAGACATTTCTACTTTGTTTGTGGAGTTGTTAAACCTGCACACTGATGTATATATGAATCAGCAGGGTTTAAGGGATTTTTTCATATCTCTTTTAAAAAGGTAACGTGTTTAAGTCCAAAAATCGGTAAAGTAGATTGGAATCGCTATATATTTTTCTAATTAAAATGATATTAACAGTTCTCAGTTTTGATGTTTAGTTTAAATGTTCGCCATAACCTAGTTTTTGACATTTGTACTTTTGCTGTTCATTTTGATGATTTTTATGATATTTCAATACAGATTTTATTTTCTATTGTTGAACATTGAGACAGAATCACGACCTAATGATCAATTTTAGCTCACCTGTCGATAGCAAGCTGAGCTTAAAGCTTAAGGAAACCTTAATCCATTCGCGATCTAAAACCTTGCGTAAACTTTGCTGTTCTCATCTAAAGCCACTGGACAAACTGCAACCAATTTTGACCTTGAAGTTCCTAAGTTGGCTAGATTAAAATTGTACCGTTGATCCCGTCTGACATCCAAAATTTTTACCGTCACCATAGATTTTGACAATCCAAACGTAACCATAGTTAACAATAATAACAAATTACAGTAGATAGAGGGTCGTCCCTCATCATCTTACAATACTTGTAACGAATTCATTATCAAAAAATTTAATTTCATAGATAATCTCTGAAGGCAAGAGGTCAGTTTTCAGCCAAATACAATGTTGGTGGAAGATCCCAAGGTTGGCTAGATTTAACACCGACATCCAAAATAACTGGTATTTCTATCAATAAAAACACAAAATACCCAATTGTGGATGCAATTTTCAATCAAAAATAAACATTCCAATCCATGAACAGATCACAATCCCAGAGCAAAGCAAAAACGTTAAACACCTGAACTTCAACCAGAGGAAGTGAGACCGGACGCCAACCCTTTCTTCAAAATTTTGTGGCATTATGTTTGTTTAGGGAGCATTCTCCTGTCACACCGTAATTAACCCTTTCAATGCCAGATGGTTTGACTTTTTGTCAAGTGTCCGAACCCGGAAAAATCAACCACATTCAGTGCCGTATTTTAACGGTAAAATTTGCATTTATGGATGAAAACTCTCCTTACGCACACATGTCATGAACTTAAAATTTTGTATGTATGGTGAAAACTAAGATGACATTTCATACTTATAAAAAATTCTCGATTTTCTGACGGCACCAGATTTCTCTTGAAAATCAGCATGAAATTCATCTTGATTTTTAAAACTTGTACGTTTTTTGTATCATGACTATTTCTCTTTGAAATTTGGACATAATATTACAATGCTGTTGTAATTTATTTTCTCAAAATATTATACCTGGTGCATGAAGTGTAGATATCTGAAAAAAGCAAAAAACCAAGAGCCTTCATTCGTCGTCAATGAAAACAAAAATGGCTACGAGCTTCAATGTACACTAAATTCAGTGTCGTATTTTAACGGTAAAATTTCCATTTATGGGTGTAAACACATTATTAGCAGATTTGCCATAAATCTAAAATTTAGCATGTATAAAACTATCCTGGATGACAAGCATACTTACAAGAAAAAATTATTGTATGTTTTTTGTACCATGGTCTCTTCTCTTTGAAATTCTGACATAATATTACAATATTATTGAAATTTATTTTCGCAAAATATTATACCTGGTGCATGAAGTGTAGATATCTGAAAAAGCAAAAAACCAAGAGCCTTCATTCGTCGTCAATGAAAACAAAAATGGCCGCGACCTTCAATGTACACTAAATTCAATTTAACGGTAAAATGCATTTATGGGTGTAAACACATTATTAGCAGATTTGTCATGCACTTAAAATTTCGCATGTATGAAAATATCTTGGATGACATGCTTACTTACAAGATAAAAATTCTCGATTTTCTGACGGCACCTGATTTCTCTAAACATTAATCAGCATGAAATTCAATTCGATTTTAAAACTTGTACGTTTTTTTGTACCATGGTTTTTTTCTCTTAGAAATTTTGACATAATATTACAATATTATTGTAATTTTTTTAAACAAAGTATTATACCTGGTGCATGCGGTGTGAATATTTGAAAAAAGCAAAAAAACAAATATGGCCGTGACCTTCAATGTACTGCCTACTTCTACACATACATTGTACATACATCTGACGTAGTGACGTCAACACCATGTTTCGCTTCATTACACAGGCATGACTGTTGCATGCATTATTGATTTTTCTATCCACATGCACTGCTAGCTGTCCAGGATGTTTACATTGCGCTGACTTCTAATCGTTACATGTTGCAGGGGACCTACCTTTTTTGAGGTCCAAAAATATAGGAAAAATGGGAATATGACATCAAAATTATAGAAGTTTCATAGGAAATTTATAGGAATATTTTTAAATAATTTACATAAAAAATACACCCATGGCCTCTCCTACAGCCATTTCTACTCCTTTAACTAACAAACATAAAATATTGGCAACTGTAATGTATACTCACTGGAATTTTTATGTGAATGTTGTTTTATATACATGTATGTACTAAATGCAAGAAAATGTCCCCATTCTAAATTCCTGAAGCTACCAGCAATAAAAATATAGAAAAATATAGGAAAGGGTCAAAATTATAGGAAATACAGTTCAACCTGCCCTCTATTTAAGAAATGACATTCTGATCATGGTATTTCAAGGGGTAATGAAAGATAGTGTGGCGCGTGCCAAATTCGTGACTGTTATTTCGTATAGGAACTTGCAATAAACGAGGACCCGTGTCACTGACGCCGTGACACTCCCGTGTCACTGACGCCGTGACACGATAAAGAACCCTGCTGTATCATTTTGAATTTGGCACGCACCACACTATCATTCATTACCCCTTGAAATACCATGATCAGAAATGTCATTTCTTATATTTACAATTTTTGTTTAATTTTTTTTTGTTTAAATAAGTATTTTGTAATATTTGTTGATCTGATGTTCAAAACTGTTGCTGATTGACAGTTTGACTCCGCCTCCGATTTCCGACAGCTGTCAAACACTATATGTACTGTGGCTAAATACTACACACATGAATAGCACATGGTCTCATTGCAAGTGGCTGAAAGATTTCCGATGCGAATTCAAACACCTTTTTTATGCAAGAAACGCATGCATTTACTTCTTTGCCGCGTGCGCTATATAATATTTTTGAAGCATTTTTAATTAATACTAAAAAGTGATTTAACTATGAACACTCGAAATGATTCCAGAACACGTCAAATTGCTGCTTTTGTACCATTTTATTTTTATTTTAAATTTTTAGGATCCTCTGGGAGAGTGCCTTTGGTGCTTCTCTGGACTTATAAAAACTTCCCCATTTATACCACTCACACACACACACATTTTAATAAAATGGCATTGCTGCTGAACTGAAAATTCGTTTATGTAACAATATTATTCAGTATAGAAAGTGAATTTGACAATTAGCCCTTTTATGACAGAGGGGACACTTTCTTGCATTTTCAGTCTATTGGTTCTTGAGTTTTACTCATTTTTTACGCCCTTCAACATGTTTACAAAAGAAACCTAAATAGCCTCTCGCACTAACAGCATATTTCATTTTGGTACATTCTTATCAGGAGTCCAATGAAATACATCAGTTATCCAAATCGATCTTTTTTATGTTGAGTTATGGTGTTTAACGTCCCAATCAAGAATATTTCACTTATATCGAGACTTCGCCAGCAATAGGCGAAGGTGCAGAGATTTTGCCTGTGCGTTGCGCTTATGGCATTATACAGCCGGGTTCTCTAGAGTACCAAGCTTACCGTGACGCGGTATGTTTGGCGAGAACAAACTGAAGTTAATAAAATTTAGTCTCTGTTTGCTAGGCTACCCACCATTTATAGCATGGGCTACTATCATTATTTTCCACCATCAGTAAATCAGTAGTGGTAACTTAAAACATATGGGGGTTTAGGTGGCCAAGTGGACTGAAGTGTGTAGTCACGGATCACAAGCCTACGTTCGAACCCCACTCGGAACACATCCTAATGTGAAAATGTTTGTCATTTCCTTTGCCGAAGGTTGTTTTTTTTTCAAGACAATCCGGTTTCCTCCACCATCCTTGATCTGACCGTCTCAATATATATAGAAAAAATTTGACTGGGTAGTAAAACATACTTGACAACATACAATGTAACCAAAAACAGGACACAACCGACAACACAACACAGGGTGATTGAATCAATATAGGAAAAGACATAAATATATTGAGACCACTGATTATAAAACTCTTAACTGTACAACCACTGCGTTAGATCAGTTGATAGAGTACTCGCTCTGTAAGTGGGAGGTCGTGGGTTCGAACGCCAACCGGATCTGACCAAAGACTTAAAAGTGGGTATTGACTTTTTTCACCAAGCACTCGGCATTACGAAACGAAAGTCACGATTCTTTCGGATGGGAACTAAAATAGATGAGGTCCCGTGTCACGATAGGCTCGGTACGATAAAGAACCCTGATGTATAATGCCATCCGCACCTTCGCCTATAGCTGGTGACGTCTAGATATTAGTAAAATGTTCTTGATTGGGACGTTAAACATCAATACTCAACTCACTCCTAACTGTACACGGGAACTGGTATAAATGTGTTGGGTTGGTAATAAGTCCTGATGTTAATGTTCTCAATCCCGACATTGACAATATGTAGTGACCATTAGAACTACACTCTGTTGAAAAGACACCAATTGTAAACAGTTTTCTGTTTTGGTTGCCATGGTAATGGAATTTGAGATAATTAAAACGAAATAGTAAGAGTCTTCTAATTTATTTTTTTTTACCATTGATCAGTTCATTTGTATTGTTGAAGTTATGAAATCAAAGTTACAGTCTCACCTTTTAAAAAGATATACCAAAAATAAAAGCATTTGCATGGTTTTTTTTAATAATTGACCAAAAATCTATTATTTTCAGAGTTCCTATTTGGGGTGAAACACACAAATTTTGAATTTATTCACGTCTATTCATCTTCACCTAATAATCAAGTCATGTGAAATAACAAAGTTTAAGTTTTACATCAACCCAAGCTCAAGCGATTATTAGCATAAAGTCAACTTAAACAATTTATCTCTTGTGTAACGCAGTCATCACACTTTTGGTTACCATGGTAACGGATATTTTGTTTGAAATTACCATTTTAGTGAAAGAAGAATATGAGTCTTCCTAATATATACAATTGATTATTTATCCGACCCCTGATCTCATTAGAGTTTTGGACTAAAATTTATAGCCTCAACTTTTCAAAAATGAAACAAAATAAAAGGTTTTTGCATGATTTTATTAAATAATTGGTCGAAAATGCTAATGAATTCAGAATTCATATTTTGGGTGAAAACATAGAAATTGTGAAACCATGTTTCGTATTCAAATGTATTTAATATTTTCTTTGATATTATTTACCAAAAGTCATATATTTACACCTGCTAACATAAGAAAATATCAATATAAAGTGAAATTAAACAGAAATTCCCTCTTTATCTTCGTTTTTGCATGGCTTTCGTTGCCATTGCAAACGGTAATTTTACTGAGAATATTTTAAAATAAAAATTTTGGAGTAACAGTTTATTTATGTGTATGGTTTAGTAGTGGTAAAATTTCAGCAAAAACTTAAATATTTGTGTCAAAATAATGATCAACAATAACAAAACAAAATGCATTTTTGGCATCAATAGTATGCCATTTTTTTATTTTTGGGCTGATAACTACGAAATTTGTTCTTTTTACTTTTTGTGAAAAAATGCGAATTTTAAATTTTTTTTTTTTTTTTTGCAGCATCTCCCATTGATACTTAACTTTGATTTTCCTGCAAAACCATATTTTTCTAGCGTACTGGTCTTAAGATATAAGACATTTATTTGAAAAAACACAAAATTCAGCGATTTTCACATGTTTTTGTCGTAAATGTGGTGTTTATGTTGCCATGGCAACCGATATATGGATGAAACATACATTAATTGGAAGTATAGTATATGGGGATACAAAATATATATGGGTTGGTTATTAGCATTTTTACTGCAAATACTCTAAAATCTGCATTGGAAATAGGGTACAGTTTTTGCACTTTTTCTAACATTTCTCTGCCAATTAAAGGGTTAAGTTAAATTATAGTTTCATTTCATTATTTAGCAATTTCAATTATTACCCAAGGTGTTGTCCCCTCTAAAGTTTTAGAGCAAAAAAGTAGAGAGCTAATAACAATAAAAACAATAATGGAATCACAGGGTATACAGGGTAGCTTTGATCATAGATGTATGAGTCCAGTTTATATGCACATTTTCAGTTTGTTTAGGATTTCAAATAATTTTATTCCATTAAAATTTGATTAGACTTTATCATAAACCATGAATTCATGCTCTGTACCAAAGTAAGGAAACCGGGGTTTTTATTGCATTATAATTTGAACAAGAATAGAATTCCTGGGTCCCCCGCCGGTCAAGCAGTATACTAGTATACTAGTATACTAGTATACTGTATATGAAATTGCAATATTTTCAAACATTCAGGGCTATTCCAGAATTAAATGTGTGGGGAGGTCGGGAGGAACATTTTTTTACCCCCACCACCTATCTTTTTTTCTATTTTTCCTGTCGCAAATATATCCAAAATACGACAATCTACCTATTAACATATATAAGTTTATCTAAAATGTACGAGGCAATATCACTGTACAGTTTTTGTTTAAAAATAATATTCAAGTTTCATATTCTGGTTTACATACTGTATAAAATTACAAACCTTATTGCAGAGATATACATGTAAGACAAGGTCAATCTTTGGATAAAACTGAGTCATTATTGTGGTCAAAGTCCCATAACTCCAACAAAAGGTATCGACCAATGCTGATTTTCAAACTTGACCAAGGTATTAGTGGTATAAACATTTGGTATAAATTTCATGTAAATCCGTCAAAATTTGTAGGCATGAGAGCGCTTACAAAAAAGTGTGACGGACGGACGGACGGACGCCCGGCATTTCTATGTCCCCGCTTCGCGTTGCGGCGGGGAACAAAAATGCACATAAATTATTATACTTACATATATCTCTGATGTCTTTAGATGTTAATAAACTAGCAATATATTCGATGATGGGGCGGAGCGCGATATAACAGTATACAGATGGACAAACAGACGCACGTTTGTACGGAATTACAGACGGAAAACAATATGCCCCCTCCAGCTCGTCTTTCTGGGAGCATAAAACATTTAGTATAAATTTTATGAACATCTCAAAATTTGTAGGCATGAAAGCACTTTCAAGGTCAATTTTTGATATAATGGAGTAACTATTGTGGTCAAAGTCCCATAACTCCAACAAAAAGTATCGACCAAGGCTGATTTACGAACTTGGCCAAGGTATTAGTGGTATAAACATTTGGTATAAATTTCATGTAAATCCGTCAAAATTTGTAGGCATGAGAGCACTTACAAGGTCAATTTTTGGATAAAACGGAGTCATTATTGTGGTCAAAGTCCCATAACTCCAACAAAAAGTATCGACCATTGCTGATTTTCGAACTTGACTAAGGTATTAGTGGTATAAACATTTGGTATCAATTTAATGAAAATCCGTCAATATTTGTAGGCAAAAGAGCGCTTACAAGGTCAAGTTTTGGATAAAACAGAGTCATTATTGTGGTCAAAGTCCCATAACTCCAACAAAAAGTATCGACCAATGCTGATTTTCGAACTTGACCAAGGTATTAGTGGTATAAACATTTGGTATAAATTTAATGAAAATCCGTCAAAATTTGTAGGCATGAGAGCGCTTACAAAAAATGTGACGGACGGACACACGGACGGACGGACGCCCGGCATTTCTATGTCCCCGCTCCGCGATGCGGCGGGGGACAAAAAAATGTAATTAACACCAGTACCAATCTTGTGATGAAATTCAAAATGTACACATTTACTGATATAGCTAAATCCAAGTTCAAAGATGTAGCTCATCTAAGGAATATTTTATGTAGTTCTGATCAAATATTAATGGTAAATATTTTGAGTAAACTAATCCCTCACTAGTTTTAACAAGAAACCCATGGGTCTTAACGCTCACCTGAGGCTGAGTACATATCTCATGCAGAGGTACAATGGTCAATGACATTAATTAAAGAGAAGTCCAAATTTTCAGCAGTAAGAGCCAATTATATGCAAGGATTTTTGCAAATTTATTATAGCTTGTCCTAAGAATGGTACATATAATATATCTAAAGTCTAGCTAAAATATATTATTTTTAAACAGCTAAAGAATCTATATATATATATATATATATATATATATATATATATATATATATATATATATATATATATATATATATATATATATCTATATATATCAAATTGAACATAAGGCTAATGCCTACAATATTCTAACATACATGTCTATACAAAAACTTTATAGTTTTTGAGATAATTAACTATTTCAGTATTTGACTGCACCTGTAACCTTGACCTTTGAACCCATGGCCTTCATCTATATATCAAAATGATTGCTAGGTCAATGCCTACAATATTCCAAAGTATATGCCTGTACAAAAAGTTTATAGTTTTTGTGATAATTAACCATTTCAGTATCCGTTTGCATGAGACCTTGACCTTTGAACTTATGACCTTCATTCATATATCAAAATGATCGTTAGGCCAATACCTACAATATTCCGATATACATGCCTATACAAAATGTATATACTTTTTTAGATAATTAACCATTTCAGTATTCATTTGCATCTGTGACCTTGACCTTTAAACCCACGACTTTCATTCATATATCAAATTTATTGTTGTGCAAATACCTGCAATATTCAAATATACATGCCTTTACAAAAAGTTTATAGTTTTTGAGATAATGAACCGTTTCAGTATTCGTTTGCATCTATGACCTTGACCTTTGAACCTATGATCTTCATTCATACAACAAAATAATCATTGTGCAAATGCCTACAATATTCTAATATACATGCCTATACAAAAAGTTTATAGTTTTTTTTTTTATAATTAACCATTTCAGTATTCGTTTGTATCTATGACCTTGACCTTTGAACCCATGACCTTCATTCAAATATCAAAATGACTGTTAGGCCAAGATTTACAATATTCTAATATATATGCATATACAAAAAGTATATAGTTTTTGAGATAAATAACCATATCAGTATTAGTTCTCATCTATGACTTTGACTTTTGAACCCATGACCTTTATTCATATATCAAAATGACCGTTGTGCCATTACCTACAATGTTCTGATATGCATGCCTATACAAAAAGTTAATAGATTTGCAGATAATTAACTATTTCGGTATATTTGTGCATCTGTGACCTTGACCTTTGAACCCACAACCTTGATCTATGTATCAAAATGATCGTCATGTCAATACCTACAATTAACTGAAAATCCTATGCCATAAACACCTCAAATGTTAAAAAACAGCATTTTTTATCAAAGGTCAAAAACTGGGACATGACCTTGACCTTTGACCTTGACATCTATTGGAAGAAAATAGCAAGACAAGGTCACAGTGAAAACTCCATACAATTATCTTTAGTTGTTATTGAGTTATAACAATAAATGTCTCATTTTAAAAATTACATAATTTTACGCAAAAAACGCGTAACCCATTTTTCGCCCAATTTTCATGAAAAACACAATTTTAATGTTCCCAGGTATCCTAAATCAAAATATCCAATTGAAATTTGCCTGCACCTTTTGATTTCAGAGAAGAAGATTTTTTTTGTCTTTTGGCTATTTTTAGTAACGGCGGACATCTTATTGGGCGTGGCCAAACCCCGAACACAATTTTGAAAGCCTGTTACTCAGGCATGATATTCTCCAAGTGTCATCAAATTTGGCCCAATAGTTTTGGAGGAGAAGATTTTTTAAAAATTGTTTACGGACGACAGACGTGATGGCAAGAGTTCACATGGACCTTTGGGGCCTCCCCCGGAAAATTTTCAAAAAATAAGTCCTGTCTAGACGCATTTTCAATGTATTTTGCAGCGTTTTGATAGGTTAAAATACTGTGATATCAAGGCAAGATTATATAAAATAACCGTATGACACAAGTTCCATATTAATAAACCCTCTCATTGGAGATGAATATGGGGGTACCCCGGAAATTTTGAAAATATGGCGCAAAAATCCTGCATTCTGGTGCAATATTAGCGACATAAAGGGGGGGCGTATGCCCCCCTCCTCCCTACGCCTCCCGCTGAATCCGCCACTGAGAGAGAAAGAGAGCTATCGACTGATGTGACCCCAAATGGTGAATATAACAACCCATTTCTGTATTTCTGAACCCTCGTCTCTGGAAGCTCGCGCCTTTGGCGCTCGCACCTAGCACCGATATAATTCTCAACCCCCCTTTCAAAAATCCTGGATCCGCCCCTGCCATTGGAGATGCTGTGAGCCGTTTCTAAGGGTGAATTTCAAGACGCCCTTTTACAAGTATAATGATGAAATTGATAATTGATCGGTTACCAGATGGACATTTCTTGTTAAAGCTCTTGGGTTTTTTTTTCTTTCTTTTTCAGCACTTACACTATAAACATAAACTATGATACAAAACTTCACAAAAAATATTGCGGGGGCCTGCCCCCCCCCCCCTTCTCTAACATTGGCGGGGCGACCCCCCCCCCCCCCCCCTCTGGCCCCCCTGCTCCTACGCCTATGTGATTGGTTTGTGTAAATGTACATTTATGATGCGCGTTTTCATAGCGTCATCTTGAATGTTAAAAACTCGTTAACACGTGTTTAGATTCACCATTTACTTAAAATTTAATGCTTCATAAACATGTTATTATGAGTAAATATGATGCCAAGTCAATTTACAGGCCTTGAATAACTACTCTTCATAAAAAAAGCGGATGTGATAAATAAGAAAACACCGCCCAGCACAGAGTTCAACTTGTGACATGACAATTGGGTTAAAGCGGCGGTCACCAGTACAAACAGCACTATTCATTTTTTTCTCCCCGAGTTTTGTCAATGAAGTGCCTTTCTGTAAGCTGTGATAATCCTACATGAGCAGGTCTACAGACCAAAGTAAAATTCTCCTGTCTGAAATTTCTATGCCCTTCTATCAATCTGTTACGAAACTCCCAAGTACTGCATTTATAGTGCATGATTGAATGTCATAGCAGATGTAGGCATTAACCAAAATAAATATTACTTTTTTATTAACATAAAGTCCTTTTTAAAAGTAACGTATTACAATTTTCTAGATAGAAACTAGTTAAAACATTGCAGAAAGGCCACATATATCACAGATATCACAAGTACAAGCGAGAATAAAAACTACAACACAACCACAAACCTAACGATTCATGTTCAATTCACTATCTCAAAATCAAAATATAAACTTTGAAAATTAATAAATTTGTCTGATGCGACATAAAACAACATTCAACCAACGAACCAACACAGATTCAATAAACACACCACTACTTGTGCAGTTCAACTACATGAGCGATTTTATCATATCGCTCAAATATCATATAGAGTTTGAATGAGAAATAGTGTGCAAATCATGATCATATTTTCGTATTGATCTGTCATATAACATTTTTTTATTCAATCATAAAATACATTCAAAAAATGTATTGTCATATGCCATTTTTTAATGTATTTTATGATTAAATTCAAAAATTGGTATATGACAGATCAGTCCACCTATTCAACATTCTTGTTCAATAATTTGCTTTTCGATACGGTCGTTCTCTACATCCCAGCCAAGGTTTTTTTGTCACTTGGATGTCAGTTCAGGTGTGATAAAGAAAATATTATTACTTTGAGAAAACAATGGACATTTGGCAAACACATTGGCCAATTTTCAAAGAGTACAAACCACCATGAGAAGTATTCATCCAAACACGGGCAGTAAAATACACTCTTATACTTTACATACACAATTCCAAATTCACTAATTAATGGGGTTCGCCGCTGTACCACGTGATACCTTCTAACGTGTGTGCGAAACGCTTGTTTCCAATGGACATGGAATCGCACAATATGACGTTTTCCCGTAAAAACGACGTTATTACGTGATTTTGTGACGTTGACGTTTTCCAAAATGTTCCGCACAAACGTTAGGAGGTATTGACCACGTGGTACAGCGGCGAACCCCATTCATAACGGACGTGCCCATGATATTTTCCACAGATAATGGTAAAAACCTAAAAAGTTGGTTATGGAAAGGCTAAATTGTACGCGCAAACTCCTATATTAATAAGCTTTAAAAGCACATAGTAAATGTGACAGTTTTCACGTCATTTTTTGTCAAAAAATGGCTTTACAGTACAAGCCTGTCGAAAGGTTAACACTTTAGTGCTGAATCGGCAACTCATCTCGGCTGCTCAGCAGTTACGCTTCGGTTCCTCTTTATCTACACTCGGCACCTTTTTGGCAGCTGCTGTCCACAACTCGGCAACTTTTCGGCCGCTTGGCACTTTTTCGGCCAACTCGAACCGCCCCCCCCCCCACCCCACCCCCGTTAATAATTATTAATTGAGATAATCAGGGCTTTCGCGGGTCAAAACTTATGCTACAACGTCACAAATATATGTCACGTGACTGTGCTTAATGAATATTAATGAGGGAATTCCGCAGTTGTTTTCCCATATGTATGCATCCTTTTGTCAGTCGGACTACATGGGCAAGTTTTAACCCTTATCGTACCGAATGGCCGACCATCGGCCCAATGCATACTACGTTGCGTACCGGATGGCCGATCGGGCCGATTCATGATTTATTTTGTGACGTAAATTACGAAGACAATCAAATGACTTCATCAATAATTGAGGTACGTTCCAGCGTCTGCATCGCATAAAGATGGTCGAAAACCAAGATGTGCGACCGTGGATCAGGGCGTTTCCACCTGATGAAGTGGATCATGAAGATCCGTTTGATGAAAGACCAGGACCTAAGGGAATCCCTGAAGGAACCACAAGTCCAGTCCAGTATTTTTATTTTATTTTATGATGAATTTGTTGAGAGAAATAGTTCGACAAACGAACAGGTTATCATTGTGTTACAAAGACAGTATGGAATAAATACTGTATTCCCTTTTTTATGTAATGAAATGTGTAAGTGAACTAAGCGTCTAAAGGATGATACCCAAAACGCCGAGCTATCCGCCTATAGGATTCAAAATTTAAAAGAATGTTGAATACATATTGATAGTGAAAAAAACCTAAGGCTAGTATAATTATGTAAAAGTTTATATGGTAAAATTCTCAGTAAAATATTGCATTATATGTTTAATACATATAATTAATTGGGTTTGTCTCCGTTTAACTCTATACAAACATGGAACAAGTCAGTGGAAATCAACAAGTTTTTTAATAAATGCACATAGAGCGCATGCCTCTCCATTAAAGATATTTTGAATGTAAAAACTATATTATTTTACTGTTAGATATGCAAAGTATGGTTAATGGAGAGATATGCGCTGATACTGAATTTTGTAAAAATCAATGTTTAGAGAATTACCCCAATATAACCTCTTAATATACCGTACTTTACTTGTAATTGATATTAATAAATCCTTATTGACAACCATTACCTGCGTGGTGTATTGGGTATACGTAGGGACTAGAAAGTCTTACGTTGTTGGTTCGAATCCCAAAGTTACAATTTTTTTAACTTATTTTATTTTAATAAAATGTAAATTTTACGGCTTTTTCTTTTTTTCTTACTTTGTGTCAGAATTTAAATGCAATATTATTATTTCTGCCACAAATAACATATTAGAATGAAAAACATGCACGCATATTCGTTTTATACATACAATATATATATATATATATATATATATATATATATATATATATATATATATATATATATAACGACATTACAATCCAGTTTAAGGCCACTTGTCATTTCCTGTGTGTTTCGTGTACGTTGAACACGTACTAGTAAACAAAATGCCAAAACATTAACTTTTTCAAGTGCATTCGTCGCAAGAAGAAAGGCAATAGACGAAAAGTCGGGGTAGGTTTCATATGTGACGAATGTCACTAGCTGGGCAAGACTGAATATCATGAACCTGCGGTTGGTCGAATAGACTTGAAATCTCAATGTATAGACCTACCCCGTTATGAACTTATCGTTCGGTAATTCAAGGGACTTAACTCGTACTTTATAGGTAAGATCGTGTCTTAATCGAGAGGATAGATATTCACTAGAGCTGTTCACAAGATAAAGATAATTTTCTTTTTTCCTATACATAATATGTACATGTAAAACTTTTATTTTAACTTATATTAAAATTTTTTCGATTTTATTTGTTTTTATTTTATTAACTGTTTGTTAATTTTTTTAATTACTGAAATATTGTTTCATAATTATCAAAATATTTCCGATTTTATTTGATTATTTCTTTAACTGTTTGTTAATTTTTTTTAATTACTGAAATATTGTTTCATAATTATCAAAATATTTCCGATTTTATTTGATTATTTTTTTAACTGTTTGTTATTTTTTTAAATTAAATATTGTTTCATAATTATCAAAAGTTCAACCATAACTGATAAAAATTGACCAACTTGAGTCACACATGCATATGTGTAAGATTAATAAAAAAAATAGCTTTCACTTTATGAACAGTTCTGTATTAAACACACACGCGCGCGTGATATATACCTATATTTATATCGTATGAATAGTATTTTTCTCCGCTTTCAAGATAAATTGAATTAATCAGATAATATATATTCATTCCAATAAGTTAATTTTTATTCTGTATGTTTCGCGTACATTTTGCGGCAAGGATTACTCAGCTGTCAATCGTTGGTTTTGTCGTTCAGTTAAATTGATGAAAGAATTCCTTCATATTGAATCCGGGACTTGATTCAACTTGGATCTAGAAAAATATCTTGATGGCTTATTCGTCGACCCGATAGAAGTGATTGCTCACTATTCCGACTGGAATCAATCAATCAACCAATCAATCAATCACCCCCAACAGACATTTGCACACAAGACACGTGAAGGCAAAACGTCATTCACATGGTTTATTGATCATCAAACATTCATAAATAAATAAATAAATAAATAAATAAATAAATAAATAAATAAATAATAAATAAATAAATAAATAAATAATAAATAAATCGTATGACATGGGCTTATCAGTTCCTCATTAATTATACATATTTCATCATCTAAAATTTTCTTAAAATATGTGCACACAGTTACCAGTCACCGCAAAATGTTACTACCATATAGAATATTCACAGTTGCAAAAATTTATTCATTATTCAGTACTTCTCAACGCATCTCTTAATACTTCAACTAGTTTGTCCTTTTTCCTCGCTCTTGTTTTTATTCCCAATTGTGATAGTTTTTCTTTTATTGCATATTCATTCAAGTTTTCTATTTCCTCATTTGTAGTTTTATTTTTTCCAAATAATTTTCGTTGGTCTGTTTGATTTCTCTTAGAATTCTTTGTTTTTTACTAACTCTTTTTTTTTTAATGCAGTTATCATATTAGCTTAATAGTCTCAATGGACTCAAGAAGACTATTAAGCTAATACCATGTACGCTGGTAGAACAAATAAATGTGGAGGAAGTCAGAGAAATCAAATTATTATTTATTTATTTATTTATTTATTTATTTTGTACTTTTATGTGAAAATGAGATGTTTAAAACTATGAGAGAGAGAGAGAGAGAGAGAGAGAGAGAGAGAGAGAGAGAGAGAGAGACTGCATCTGTGATATTATGTATTATGACTGACACAAATTTTAATCTGTAGTACACAATAATGAAGCTGTTTTTCAGATATACATTAATGGATAGAGTTAATTAGCGATATCCGGTTTATAGGTGATTAATTGACATAGATAAGATGCACAAAATCTATCCTCTTTGAGACAGGATCGGTAGCGGGATACACTTCGAATATGCAAAGGGATTAGTATGAAGGGAATTTTCCATTAATGGGAAATGTCCCGCACCTGAATATACAAGCGAGGCATTAATTAAATTCAGAAATATCACCTTTTAGTTAACGATAAATCCGTAACTGGTTCTTTTCTAACAAAAATTACTAAAAAAAAAACCAATGACAGTCCGCAAGGGAAAAAGGAAAAAGAAATAGTCTCGCAGTCACCAGAGATGCAGACAAAAAAACCTTTCGAAACATTCATTCATTCATTTATTTATTTATTTATTTATTTATTTATTTATTTATTTATTTATTTATTTATTTAATAGTTGACATTAAACTGAGTATGAAACAAATATATACCGCTTTAATAATTTTCAAAAGAATGTGGAAGTAATTTGCCATTGTCGGAAATTATTAAAAAAAATCTTAATTTGAGAAAAATGTAAAATATATGAAACGATGTGAAAGTGTTACATTTTCTATATTAAAAAATGTATTTGAAGATTAAAACAAGCATCCATGTGCAAATTTTCACATATTTACCATGTAAATGTTAATCTATGCGAAAATATCGTTATCCGTAAAATCATACAAATTTTTTAAGTAATTTTGAAGTAATTTGCCATTACCGTACAATTTCGAAAAACATGTCTTAAGATACAGAAAAAATTGTAGAATGTGGAACGATTTGAAAGTGTTTGACTTTTCCTTAAATTTTTAGAGTTTTTGTCACTCAAAGTAAGCCTATTTATGTAAATTATCACCTTTTTACTATATAACTCTATATATAAGACCATACGAATATATGCGTTATTTTCATAGTAATTTTGAAGTAATTTGCCATTATCATAAAATTGTGAAAAAAAATAAAGCAAGATGCAGAAAAAAATTGTAGAATATGAAATAATTTGAAAGTTTTAAGAAATATCCACATTAAAGTCATAATAAGTAAATTATTAAACCAGGTGCATGTTTTCCCTATATAAACCCTTATACATCACCTGTATATATATACGGTGAACTGCTATAGTTGGTCAAAAATAGTGCCTATTTTTTATTAAAGTTAAAAAAGCCCCAATTGTTTATTTATTTATTTCCTCGTGTTACACACCATTGGAATCGTGAAAATGTCTTCTTTTTAGCTATAACAGGAACTTTTTCGAAAATGAAAGTAAAATTATTGATATGCCTGTTTTAAGCAACCACGTCAAAATATTTCCTTCTTTATCTATATTATAAAGTTCTTAAATTTCAAACTAAAAAAGCCCCAAAAATTTCTTAAAATATTTCAGATTAAAAAATACCATAAAATTCCTCTCATTTTCTACTTTTTAATGATAACAGGAATAATTTGATATCTTTGATCTTTCAATATTTTATTTAAGAAATAAGTTTCAATCCTTCATAATTCTTTGTTAGCTTTAGGTCGAAAGTAACCGGAAAAATTAGCGCATGCGCAACTATTGATCAAACGCAAAGTCGATAATGATTTTGAGGCGCGTCAAATAAATTGCCATTTGCTTTATTTTCAAAGAAATTCAGGCAAGAATTGAAATTTTCGTCAAACAATGTCTCTTTGTAACATCTGGTGTTCGCATATGCTGTAATCATTTACTTAGTAATCTTTGATGCTTCAAGGATGAAAGTTCCATCAAGTCTACATACATCGGAAATCACCGAATTATTAAACAATCTCAAAATAAGAATATTTTATGGTAAAAGTAGAGAAATTGATTTCGATTATACAAATGTCCTTTTCTGATGATGACTATTATACATTGACTGGACTTAGCATCTTGTAACAAAGATTATATCAGTAAAGTCCACAACACTAAGGACTAAAAGCTTTGCGTTAGAACTGCTCTTGACAAGGCTTCAAACTGGTCTTTACCATGAACACTTAGCAACACTATGTGGTCTGAAAAATGCTACACAGGTGTTAAGCATTTTCTCTGAAGCACGGGTGGCTCTAGCAATAGAGTTTCTTGAATGCCTTCTATCACTGATTTCATCTAAATACAAGTATGACGGTCTAAATCGAAGTATTCTGCTATGAAATCACAATGACAAGCCGTCAAAAGACACAACGTATATGCATTATGACGCAAAACATAACAAGTCATTGTGACACCTGGGTTTGTTTTTGTCCTAGCAAAGTAATAAAAATTTCTGACAGTAGCGCTACACTTTGGTGCAGAATAACAAACATTTAAATTATATAGACAACTGACCAACCAGTAAAGTCAGCTTCCACACACGTCATTATAAAAAGGAAAAATGTTATTCATATGCAACATATATTTACACAGAGATTTATTTGTACTTGGCCTCGAAGTAGTGACGAGTATAGAGGTCTTAAAAGGGTGTAAACTAGTTTCTTGCGTATATATTCCTATAGGCGGATAGCTCGGCGTTTTGGGAATCATTCTTTGAACACCAACCAGTTATTCACCCAATACCTAATGGGTGTTCTACCAACTGAAAAATATATATACCTTTCAAGTCGGTCTATCATATTTTATTACTCTCTTTTTTATCGCTCTTGAATAGCCGGCTTAAGAATCACAGCGCCTCTCATCGCCTAGGTTCGGATCCCACTCGGAATAGTTCTTAGTGTGAGAAAATTTGTCAGTTCGCTTGCCGAAGGTCGGTGTTTTTTCTGGGTTCTCCAGTTTCCCTCACAATCACCTACTGCGTCGATATGAGTGAAATAATCTTGACTGTGGCGTAAACACCATTCATCTCTTGAAGAAAACCACCTTAGAAAACTTGCCAATTGACCGGGTTGTGAAACAACACAAAACATCGGCTCTATACGAGACTTCCCAAAATAAGAAACCGAACTAACCTGCCACCTATTAACTCTGGTCTGTCAAATTTGCAATAACCAAAGTAAAACAACGGTCAGAAAAGAAATATACATGTATATTGACCGTCGATTATTAAGCGCCCGATTTTGCACACCGATGACAGAATTGATAATTTATCATATGCAATAGTGGTTAGAGTACTTTTGCCGGACACTAAAACCCACAGATCTACCCTTTTAAAATATACATATAGACATTGGACAAAACAATCGTGCGATAACAGTATTTTTACGTATTCCTTTAACTTTCCAATGTATTACACCTTTTTTCAAAAGAAATGGCCATTGTTGATTTCTGGACCGATTTTGTTTTTAACAGACTGTTCGCATGTTGAAAAGTTTATTAAACTTTTTTATTTCTTCACAACATAAAAACCCATAAATAAAATTATAAGAAGACGGTTTGCCATAAATTCAGGAAAACACCTGATTAACATGGGAAGAATAAAAAAAGTAATCGTTCAAATACATAATATACATGTATAGTTACTTTGTAAATTCTAAAATATACAATTTTACACAATGTACATGCATGTATACATATCTGCAAAATATCAACAAAGTCATGATTTGATCCAGCTTATAATTATATATGCTAACATTTGTGACAAAAACATATACTAATTACATATTATACCAGTTTTAATTTTACAGCACTAGTCGGCCGTTTCGGAATACAATTCCTCATCAGTAGTGCTTGGACCAAAATTATGAAACCAAAATTATTTTGAAGATGTTAAAAAGCTACCCAAAGGACCAAAATATATTTTACCAAATTAAGCTAAGGAAATACTTTGCATGAGGGAGTATACCTTAATTTTTAAGAAATTTCAAATTTTAACTTGCAGAAAATTTAGACAATTATAGTATATTTCTGACAATAATACGAAATTATTGCCTACTGAGTTGGTGATATCCTCGGGGCACCAGCCACCAGCAGAGATATCGGCTCAGGGGTTTAAATTACATATTATACCAGTTTTAATTCTACAGCACTAGACGGCCGTTTCGCAATACAATTCCTCATCAGTAGTGCTTGGACCAAAATTATGAAACCAAAATTATTTTGAAGATGTTAAAAAGCTACCCAAAGGACCAAAATATATTTTACCAAATTAAGCTAAGGAAATACTTTGCATGAGGGAGTATACCTTAATTTTTAAGAAATTTCAAATTTTAACTTGCAGAAAATTTAGACAATTATAGTATATTTCTGACAATAATACGAAATTATTGCCTACTGAGTTGGTAATATCCTCGGGGCACCAGCCACCAGCAGAGATATCGGCTCAGGGGTTTAAATTACATATTATACCAGTTTTAATTTACAGCACTAGACGGCCGTTTCGGAATACAATTCCTCATCAGTAGTGCTTGGACCAAAATTATGAAACCAAAATTATTTTGAAGATGTTAAAAAGCTACCCAAAGGACCAAAATATATTTTACCAAATTAAGCTAAGGAAATACTTTGCATGAGGGAGTATACCTTAATTTTTAAGAAATTTCAATTTTAACTTGCAGAAAATTTAGACAATTATAGTTATTTCTGACAATAATACGAAATTATTGCCTACTGAGTTGGTGATATCCTCGGGGCACCAGCCACCAGCAGAGATATCGGCTCAGGGGTTTAAATTACATATTATACCAGTTTTAATTTACAGCACTAGATGGCCGTTTCGGAATACAATTCCTCATCAGTAGTGCTTGGACCAAAATTATGAAACCAAAATTATTTTGAAGATGTTAAAAAGCTACCCAAAGGACCAAAATATATTTTACCAAATTAAGCTAAGGAAATACTTTGCATGAGGGAGTATACCTTAATTTTTAAGAAATTTCAAATTTTAACTTGCAGAAAATTTAGACAATTATAGTTATTTCTGACAATAATACGAAATTATTGCCTACTGAGTTGGTGATATCCTCGGGGCACCAGCCACCAGCAGAGATATCGGCTCAGGGGTTTAAATTACATATTATACCAGTTTTAATTCTACAGCACTAGATGGCCGTTTCGGAATACAATTCCTCATCAGTAGTGCTTGGACCAAAATTATGAAACCAAAATTATTTTGAAGATGTTAAAAAGCTACCCAAAGGACCAAAATATATTTTACCAAATTAAGCTAAGGAAATACTTTGCATGAGGGAGTATACCTTAATTTTTAAGAAATTTCAAATTTTAACTTGCAGAAAATTTAGACAATTATAGTATATTTCTGACAATAATACGAAATTATTGCCTACTGAGTTGGTGATATCCTCGGGGCACCAGCCACCAGCAGAGATATCGGCTCAGGGGTTTAAATTACATATTATACAGTTTTAATTTACAGCACTAGACGGCCGTTTCGGAATACAATTCCTCATCAGTAGTGCTTGGACCAAAATTATGAAACCAAAATTATTTTGAAGATGTTAAAAAGCTACCCAAAGGACCAAAATATATTTTACCAAATTAAGCTAAGGAAATACTTTGCATGAGGGAGTATACCTTAATTTTTAAGAAATTTCAAATTTTAACTTGCAGAAAATTTAGACAATTATAGTATATTTCTGACAATAATACGAAATTATTGCCTACTGAGTTGGTGATATCCTCGGGGCACCAGCCACCAGCAGAGATATCGGCTCAGGGGTTTAAATTACATATTATACCAGTTTTAATTTTACAGCACTAGACGGCCGTTTCGGAATACAATTCCTCATCAGTAGTGCTTGGACCAAAATTATGAAACCAAAATTATTTTGAAGATGTTAAAAAGCTACCCAAAGGACCAAAATATATTTTACCAAATTAAGCTAAGGAAATACTTTGCATGAGGGAGTATACCTTAATTTTTAAGAAATTTCAAATTTTAACTTGCAGAAAATTTAGACAATTATAGTTATTTCTGACAATAATACGAAATTATTGCCTACTGAGTTGGTATATCCTCGGGGCACCAGCCACCAGCAGAGATATCGGCTCAGGGGTTTAAATTACATATTATACCAGTTTTAATTTACAGCACTAGACGGCCGTTTCGGAATACAATTCCTCATCAGTAGTGCTTGGACCAAAATTATGAAACCAAAATTATTTTGAAGATGTTAAAAGCTACCCAAAGGACCAAAATATATTTTACCAAATTAAGCTAAGGAAATACTTTGCATGAGGGAGTATACCTTAATTTTTAAGAAATTTCAAATTTTAACTTGCAGAAAATTTAGACAATTATAGTTATTTCTGACAATAATACGAAATTATTGCCTACTGAGTTGGTGATATCCTCGGGGCACCAGCCACCAGCAGAGATATCGGCTCAGGGGTTTAAATTACATATTATACCAGTTTTAATTTTACAGCACTAGACGGCCGTTTCGGAATACAATTCCTCATCAGTAGTGCTTGGACCAAAATTATGAAACCAAAATTATTTTGAAGATGTTAAAAAGCTACCCAAAGGACCAAAATATATTTTACCAAATTAAGCTAAGGAAATACTTTGCATGAGGGAGTATAATTTAGTAAGTTAGTAAATGTTGTTCATTGGGAGATTAGAGAACATTCCTCTGTCAGTATCTATAATATACGTTATATACGTAATATATAATTAATACGTACCTTTGACGACTTTCAAGCTGCATTGCTTTACACTCGACAGTTTTTAAATTTGGATAAGGATTATTATTCTACGTCGCGCACATCCAGGCGTAATCACTTTGTAAATACGACCGTCATTTTTTGCGTGATGATGCGTTTAGAGGAATAGTTTGATCTTGGACTGGTGTGTTTGTAATTAATTTATAACACCTAGAAAAGTACCGCCTCCTCTTGGGTATAGTGTATACTACGGGCATTGTGTGCTATGTAGAGATTTACTTGTTGCGAGTTCGATACCAGCCATTCGTCAATATATTTTTTATTCTGTTTATTTATTCATTTCAATACCTCTTTTGTTTGCAGGGTGGTCGAATGGTCTAAAGCGTCGGCTTACGAACCACAGTGCTCTTACCACTCGGGACAGTTCCTAGTGTGAGAAAGTTTGTCAGTTCGCTTACCGAAGGTCGGTGGTTTTCTTCGGGTACTCGGGTTTCCTCCACTATCCAGAACTGGTCGCCTCGATATAAGTCAAATAATCTTAACTGGGGACGTAAAACTCCAATCAATCAATCAGTTTCTCATTCGTATGGTTAAAGCTTCATAAGCTTACACTGTATAATTCCTTAACATAATTAAAAGTTTCAAGCCTCTTGATACGGCTTACAGGAGAGGTCCACAAAGTCTTTACGAACTTCTGCTTATAGAGTATGGAAAGAAAATGTTTATACATGTATATGATTTTAAGGTCAAATTGACCTTAAATGAAGCTCAGGATACACATAATTTGCATACTTATATTATTTTGGATTTTCTGTTTAGATACGCAAGGGAATTTGTCAAGACTCATGCTACACCAAAAGCAAAGTCTTTTTACCAACAAGAGGGCGAACTGTCATGAGACAGTACATTCCAAGAAAACACGCAAAAAGAGTGAAATTTTGGAATTTGGCTGAATCAGTGACCGGCTATACAGTACAAATGCACGTTTACAGAGGCGCCCGCTATGACCCTACGCCAAGTAGTCTTCTTCGAGGATAGTATGTTGTTATGTCACTCTTAAAAGCAGCCAATTTGCTACATAAAGGATTTCACGTTTTTTGTGATAACTTTTTTACATGTCTACAGCTGGCAAAAGATCTTCTACAGAAAAGAACCTTCATAACGGCCCAAGTTAATTAAAGATGCCAACTTTCCATTAGGACAAACTGTTTTTATGATGAAAGGGAGATTATTGACACATGCTTTCCGTCAACACAACAGACGCAAACCTATACGATTACTATCTACGTTTTACCCAGCAAACATTCCATATCTGAAGTACGTTACTTATTCAACATTGCAGCGTTCAACATTGAATAAGTAACAGTTACTTATTTAACATTCGAAAGTATTTTCGTTTCATTTATAAAACATCCAACAAAAAGCAATTTATCACATTCCACGATTAAATGTCACTACTAAGTATGCTTACCCCCAGTGCCTCGGAACACATTGGCTTAAAGCTTCATTGTAAGCATATATCATTATACAGTATATTTCATATAGACGGAAAGTAAAGTGCCTGAGCAAAGTGAAGCTTTCACTGTGCGGGGAATTTCGAAATATCATTTTGTACTACTATGCATAGGCAATGTCACTACTAAGTATGGTTACCCCCAATACCTCGGAACACATTGGCTTAAAGCTTCAATATAAGCCTATACCATTATACAGTATATTTCATATAGACGGAGAGTAAAGTGCCTGAGCAAAGTGAAGCTTTCATTGTGCGGGGAATTTCGAAATATCATTTTGTACTACTATGCATAGGCAATGTCACTACTAAGTATGGTTACCCCAATACCTCGGAACACATTGGCTTAAAGCTTCAATATAAGCCTATATTATTATACAGTATATTTCATATAGACGGAAAGTAAAGTGCCTGAGCAAAGTGAAGTTTCCTGTGTTTGGAATTTGGAAATACCATTTTGTACTACAATGCACAGGCAATGTCACTACAAAGTATGGTTACCCCAGTGCCTCGGAACACATTGGCTTAAAGCTTCAATATAAGCCTATACCATTATACAGTATATTTCATATAGACGGAGAGTAAAGTGCCTGAGCAAAGTGAAGCTTTCATTGTGCGGGGAATTTCGAAATATCATTTTGTACTACAATGCATAGGCAATGTCACTACAAAGTATGGTTACCCCAGTGCCTCGGAACACATTGGCTTAAAGCTTCAATGTAAGCCCACATCATGATACAGTATATTTCATATAGACGGAAAGTAAAGTGCCTGAGCAAAGTGGAGCTTTCACTGTGCTTGGAATTTGGAAATATCATTTTGTACTACAATGCATAGGCAATGTCACTACAAAGTATGGTTACCCCAGTGCCTCGAACACATTGGCTAAAAGCTTAAGTGTAAGCCCATACCATTATAGAGTATATTTCATATAGACGGAAAGTAACGTGCCTGAGCAAAGTGAAGTTTCCTGTGTTTGGAATTTGGAAATACCATTTTGTACTACAATGCACAGGCAATGTCACTACAAAGTATGGTTACCCCAGTGCCTCGGAACACATTGGCTTAAAGCTTCAATGTAAGCCCATACCATTATACAGTATATTGCATATAGACGGAAAGTAAAGTGCCTTACCAAAGTGAAGCTTTCACTGTGCTGTGAATTTCTAAATATCATTTTCTACTACAATGCATAGGAAATGTCACTACCAAGCATGGTTACCCTCATTGCCTCGAAACACATTGGCTAAAAGCTTCAATGTAAGCCCATACCATTATAGAGTATATTTCATATAGACGGAAAGTAAAGTGCCTGAGCAAAGTGAAGTTTGCTGGGAATTTCGAAATATCATTTTGTACTACAATGCATAGGCAATGTCACTACCAAGTATGGTTACCCTCAGTGCCTCGGAACACATTGGCTTAAAGCTTCAAGGTTTCGAAATAGACCGCCGAAGTGTTTATTTAGTTTCGTATGTATCGTGTTTATTGAAAAGTGATAGTCGAATCTGCAGTTTTTTGCTACATTGAAGATATTATTTTACTGTATTTAATAAGTATTACTTTAAAATACAAACGATGAAAGCGATAGGTCCATGTATTTTTGTTTATTAATTTTGTGCCGTGGACGAAAATCCGAAACTGTGGACAAAAGTACGAACTTGTGGACAAAAATACGAACTTGTGACAAAAATACGAAATTATGGGCAAAAAATACAAATATATTTATTCTTAACTTAAGGGAACCTTCAACCTGCTGCGTCAATTTCTCTTTTGTTTTATAAAAAAAACGTATTCTGATATCAACCTATTTAATTACTTTCGGTCGGAACAATTGTCCCTATTATTTGTCTTTGATTCTCTATAGTGACATTGCCCATTTGTAGTGTTATAAAATAATTAAAAAACCTGTTATAAAGAAAGCAAAAAAATGCACAATGGAAGTCTAAGTTTTCCCAGAACCCTTGCCTTTCGATTATATCAAATTTCCGTATTTTAATATATACCTGATTTGTTACTTTCGGAACATATGTTCTGAGGGTCTAAGAATATTGGCATTGCCAAAATGTAATGTTACAAAATAACACTTTCGAAATCCGGGCACAATGGAAGAGTTGGTTTGCCTAAACCCCTTACTCTTCAGTTGTATTAAAATATTATATATGGAACATCCTATGTTACTTCCGGAACATGTGTTCCAAGTGTATTGATACTCAGCTTTAGCGTTGACCTTATTTTTTTTTTATTTGACTACGGCCAATACTTTTATGGTTATATGAAAATACCGTATTCAATATACATATTATGTTGATTTTCCTAAATGTGTTCCCTAAATCTGTTTCTATTCTACAGTGACAATGCCCATATGAGGTGTTACAATATGTAATTTCAAAAATTACCAAACAGTGGAAGTTTCATTTTGCCCGAACATTTACATACATATTCCAAGGGCATAGACCGATGAGATCCAAGGCACTGTACTGATGATAACCATACTTGGTAGTGACATTGTTTATATTTTATACACCCAACGAAATTTCCAATCGGTCAGGCGGCAACATGAAATAATTTTAGTATTCAAAGTTATATTGGACTTAAGGGTCATTTAAGTAGGAAAATTCAAGTGAAAACCATTTGGTTGAAAAGCGTGAAAGAGGGGTATAATTATGAAATTACCTACACAAGTGTGGAGATTTATAAATAAAAATAAAGTAGGAATTGATAATTTAAGAGTTTATAAAATATTTGTTGCATATTTTAAAGAAAATTGTGCAAAAATCACGTGTTGGGGAAAAAAGCTTACACCTTGTTTAACCAATTAATTTTAAAAAATGAAAAGATATTATGATAGTCGACGCCATAGCAGTGCAAAGGGAGCAGAGTTTGTTAAAGAAATACGAAGTTTTTTAAAACTCGACAATTTACGGTTGATGTTTTCTATGATTTGTTTTCCTTTTAAAAATGCGTGTACCAGGCGTGATAGTTTATATTCTAAGGCTACCAATGATCCAAGGGAAGATTATAAAAGCTAAGTTTGTATATTACTTGATCATTGTTGATGCATATTCGGCTTTATATAGTTCAACATTGTTCAAACCAACAATATTAACCTCAATTCAAATAGAACAGTATTGTGTGACCGTGCACTTTTAGTGACTTGTTGTATTTTGGATTATTAGTGGCCTTAGAATATAAATATCACGCCTGGTACACGCATTTTTAAAAGGAAAACAAATCATAGAAAATATCAACCGCAAATTGTCGAGTTTTCAAAAACCTCGTATTTCTTTAACAAACTCTGCTCCCTTTATGTCGTTGACTATCTTAATATCTTTTCATTTTTTAAAATTAATAGGTTATACAAGGTGTAAGCTTTTTTCCCCAACACGTGTATTTTTGCACAATTTTCTTTAAAATATGCAACATATATTTTATAAACTCTTTAATTATCAATTCCTACTTTATTTTTATTTATGAATCTTCACACTTGTGTAGGTAATTTCATAATTATATCCCTCTTTCACGCCTTTCAACCAAATGGTTTTCACTTGAATTTTCCTACTTAAATGACCCTTAAATGCTTGTTATTTCACTGCTACCTTACTATCTGTGAAACTGAAACTGCGAGCTTTTCGTAACCGTGTCGATTAAGAGTTACTCAACCGAAACGCCGGGGCCGATATCGCGGTTTACCGATCAGCGCCCGTGCGTTACAAAGATTCAGAACATTGATTAAAATATTGCCAATGCTTTCTGTTTCATAAAAACACAACAGATGGCTAGAATGTCAATAAAGGAGCGTGGCAGAGCTATAGGAATGATACAAGCCGGAACACCTTTGCGACAAGTAAGCAGTTCTACGTGTCATTTGTGTTTTACATTTGGTAAATTTACGAAATTCCATTAAAATGACTGAAATTTACGCACAAGAATTAAAAACCTGTTTGATTTATTGCATGTGGCTAGAAATTTTTACAGAAGATTGTCATCGATCCAGGTCCTTTGGTCCAAGTATAGACAAACCGTAAGTGTCGCAGATCGTCCACGACCTAGGCGAAGAGTGACAACCTACCGCCAAGACAGAATTATCTCTTTATCGCATTTGCGTAATCGATTCTTGAACGCTTTAATGACAATAGGCATACATGGTCGTACTGTGTCGTCACAAACGGTGCGAAATCATCTGCGAATTGTTGGCATTAAATCTCGTCCTAAAAAAGCGCCAATCCTCATCAACAGGCATAAACACGCACGCCTGACATGGGCAAGAAGGCATTTCCGCTTCACTAGGGCAGATTGGGCAAATATTCTTTTTTTCGATGAGACAAGAATATTTTTAAACGGCGCAGATGGTCGTACGCGAATATACCGCCGACGAGGTGAACGCAACGAAGAATGTTGCATCCAAGAAGTTGATAGATTTGGTGGTGGTTCACGTATGTTCTGGGCAGGAATGTTAATGCATACGAAAACAGTTATTGTACCTGTTCATGGTACTCTTAACGCAAGGTGTTATCAAAATGACATTGTACAGCCGGTTATCGTGCCTCATATTCGTGCCAACCGCGGTATGATTTTAGCACATGTCACACAGCTAGAACTACACAAGCCATGTTAGCCGCGAAAGGGATTAGAGTGTTTCCTTGGCCGGCCAAAAGTCCAGATTTTAATCCCATAGAACACATTTGGGATTTTTTAAAACAGCGCATTAGGGAACTTCCACAACAGTTAAATTTAAGCATTCTTGAGCGTGATGTATTACACATATGGGGTGGCATTGCCCAGCAGTATCTCCAAAGATTTATTCTGCCAAAGCGAAGTCGTTGTTTAGCAGTAAGTAGAGCTAATGGAGGTCACACTCCATATTGACACAATGTGCGACTTTTTGATTTTGGGGTCAGTCAGTTTAGACGCTAATGACATGTTCTGTTGGTATTTATTCTGGATAATTTTGTTTTTATTGTATGTGTATTTGAGCAAAGCTTTTGGAATATTCAATGAAATAGGTAATTTTTTGACATACTCTACAAAATAATAAAATAAAATACTGACCGATCAGAACTTTGTTTGGGTGTATATTAACTTTAGTTTAAAATTGTCAATACAGTGAAAGCTTCACCATGCCAGAACCTTTACTTTCCGCATATGTTTAATTTATTGTGTAATGATATATGCTTAGATTGATGCTTTAGGTCAAAGTGTCCCAAAGCACTGCAGAAAACAGTACTTAGTAGTGACATTGCCTCAGAATAGTATATCAACACGATGTTAACAACTGTTTACCACAATATAAACCTAACTATGCTCCAACACTTTACAACTGTACGTCTATTGCATTTTTTACCCAATGTGTTCCGAGACATTGATTACAATACTTGGTAGTGAAGCTTCACTTTGTTCAGGCACTTTACTTTCCGTTTATATAAAATATAATGTATAGTGGTATGGTCTTACATTGAAGCTTTAAGCTAATGTGTTCCAAGGCACTGGGGTAACCATACTTCGTAGATACATTGCCTAAGCATAGTAGTACAAAATGATATTTTGAAATTTCCGGCACAGTGAAAGCTTCCCTTTGCTCAGGCACTATACTTTCAGTTTATATGAAACATACTCTATAATGGTATGGGATTACATTAAAGCTTTAAGCCAATGTGTTCCAAGGAACTGAGAGTAACCATACTTGGTAGTGACATTGCCTATGCATGGTAGTACAAAATGGTATTTCGAAATTTACAGCACAGTGAAAGCTTCACTTTGCTTAGGTACTTTACTTTCCGTCTATATAAATATATTGTATAATGGTACGGGCTTACATTGAAGCTTTAAGCTAATGTGTTTAGTGACACTGAGGGTAACCATACTTAGTAGTGACATTGCCTATGCATAGTAGTACAAAATGATATTTCAAAATTCACAGCACAGTGAAAGCTTCACTTTGCTTAAGTACTTTACTTTCCGTCTATATGAAATATATATTATAATGGTATGGGCTTACATTAAAGCTATAATCCAATGTGTTCCGAGGCACTGAGGGTAACCATACTTGATAATGACATTGCCTATGCATAGTAGTACAAAATGATATTTCGAAATTTACAGTACAGTGAAAGCTTTACTTTGCTCAGGCACTTTACTTTCTGTCTATTTGAAATAAACTGTTATATAACGGTATGGGCTGACATTGAAGCTATAAGTCAATGTGTTCCGAGGCACTGAGGGTAACAATACTTGGTAGTGACATTGCCTACTTGTAGTAGTACAAAATAATTTTTCGAAATTCACAGCACAAGGAATGCTTCACTTTGCTTAGGTACTCTACTTTTCGTCTATATCAAATGTACTGTATAATGGCATGGGCTTACATTGAAGCTTTAAGCCAATGTGTTTCGAGGCACTGAGGGTAACCATACTTAGTAGTGACATTGCCTATGCACAGTATTACAAAATGACATTTCGAAATTTACAGCACAGTGAACGCTTCACTTTGCTTAGGTACTTTACTTTTCGTCTATATCAAATGTACTGTATAATGGCATGGGCTTACATTGAAGCTATAAGCCAATGTGTTCCGAGGCAATGAGGGTAACCATACTTGATAATGACATTGCCTATGCATAGTAGTACAAAATGATATTTCGAAATTTAAAGCACAGTGAAAGCCTTACTTTGCTCAGGCACTTTACTTTCCGTTATATGAAATATATATTACAATGGTATGGGCTTACATTGAAGCTTGAAGCCAATGTGTTCCGAGGCACTGGAGGTAACCATACTTGGTAGTGACATTGCCTATGCATGTTAGTACAAAAAGATATTTCGAAATTCCCCGCACAACGAAAGCTTCACTTTGCACAGGCACTTTACTTTCCGTCTATTGTAGAGCTGAAACGAATACCAAATTTAGGATTCGAATATTCGTGGGCTGTTATAATGTTATTGGCTTACATTGAAGCTTTAAGCTAATGTGTTCCGAGGCACTCGGGTTAACCATACTTGGTAATAACATTTAATTGTGAAATGTGATAAAATATTTGTAATTGGATATTTTATAAATGAAACAAAAATATTTGCGAATGTTGAATAAGTAACTGTTATTTATTTAATGTTCAATGCTGCAATGTTGAATAAGTAACGTACTTCAGGTATCCAAATATAACATACACAGCCATACATTTTTTTCGATTTTGAAAATTTTCCTGAAGCCCAGATATAACAGAATAAAGAAGTGACCTCTAAAAAGTGACCATCAAGATGTATTTACATAATTGTCAACGGATGATAAGATTCATCCAACCTTAAAAGATGTATTGCCTCTGTGACCTTGTTTAAAGATGTTTAGTGGTAAACTTCAATTTCTGTATAATAGGATTTATAATGCTTTACTGAACGTTGAACTTTACTTTTAAATTGAAATAAAGATACAATTTGTTACTGTTCCAATTTAGACCAAAAACTTAGACTTAAAATCCTGGACAAACTTTTAGAGACCTATATTTCCCCTTAAAATAGGAATTTTAAAACAAGTTAGACTGGTTTTACAAGTATGGTTTCATTTACAAACGAAAGCGGTGTTAACACCGGGGATAAAAAACCTAACAAGAGGCCCATGGGCCTGATACGCTCACCTGATAACTAATGACTAGCTGTTAGATTTCAAGAAAACATAAATACTAAAACCCCAATGACTTTTTTCTTTACATATTAATGACCATTGTATCAATACTTACAACATTTATTATACATGCCTATACAAAAAGTTAATAGTTTTCAAGATAATTAACCATTTCGGTATTGTTTTGCATCTGTGACCTTGACCTTTGAACCCATGACCTTTTTCTATACATCATAATGATTGTTGTATCAATACCTACAACATTCTTATTTATATGCCTATACAAAAAGTTTATAGTTTTCAAGATAATTAACCAGTTCGGTATTGTTTCGCATGTATGACCTTGACCTTTGAACCCATGACCGTTTTCTATACATCAAAATGATCATTGTATCAATACCTACAACATTCTAATATACATGCCTATACAAAATGTTAATAGTTTCAAGATAATTAACCATTTCGGTATTGTTTTGCATCTGTGACCTTGACCTTTGAACCCATGATCTTTTTTCTATACATCAAAATGATTGTTGTATCAATACCTACAACATTCTAATATGCATGCCTGTACAAAAAGTTTTTAGTTTTCAAAATAATTAACCATTTAAGTTTTGTTTCACATCTGTGACCTTGACCTTTGAACCCATGACCTTTTTCTATACATCTAAATAATCGTTGTATCAATACCTACAACATTCTAATATACATGCCTATACAAAAAGTTCATATTTTTTTAGATAATTAACCATTTCGGTATATTTTTGCATCTGTGACCTTGACCTTTAAACCAATGACCTTTTTTCTATACAGCAAAATGATTGTTGTATCAATACCTACAACATTCTAATATACATGTCTATACAAAAAGTTAATAGTTTTCAAGATATTCAACCATTTCGGTATTGTTTCGCATCTGTGACCTTGACCTTTGAACACATGACCTTTTTCTATACATCTAAATGATCGTTGTATCAATACTTACAACATTCAAATATACATGCCTATACAAAAAGTTAATAGTTTTAGAGATATTTAACCATTTCGTGATTGTTTTGCACCTGTGACCTTGACCTTTAAACCCATGACCTTTTTCTATACATCAAAATGACCGTTTTATCAATACCTACAATATTCTGATATACATACTTACTTACTTACTTATGTCCATCTCTCCTTGTGGAGAATTGGGCCAGATATCTTTCTCCTCCAAGAATCTCTGTTGGCAGCTATTTTAGCAGCTTCACTCCATGTCCCAAGTCCAAAATCCGATCTTTCCCTTTCAACAGTCCTGCGCCAGGTCTCTTTCGGCCGCCCTCTTCTTCTCTTCCCTTCTGCTGGTGTCCATTGCAGAGCAATCCTTGGATGTTCATCTGGCTTCTGTCTTAATATGTGTCCAATCCATTTCCACCTCCAATGTTTAACAAGCTCGCTTATCTTTTTTGTTTGTGTTTTTTCTCTGATTTGCTCATTTGTGATTTTTACAGGCCAGTATATTTTGAGGATTCTTCTGAGACATTTGTGGTGGAAGTGTCCAATAACTTTTCATCCCTGGTGGTCATTCTCTATGTCTCGCAACCATATAATAATACAGATACTACATTAGTCATGTATATTCTACTCTTGGTTTTCCTGCCATACTGACTGCTTTTCCACACCTTGCCTAGCTTGTTGAATGCAACTCTTGCCTTCCCTATTCTTGCTTTGATGTCACAGTCTGTCCCTCCTTTGCTGTTTACTGTAGCTCTAAGGTAAACAAACTGGTCAACTTCCTCGACTTCCTCATTTCCGATTTTGAGCCTGCTTTCTCCCTTCATATTGTTACCCGCATTCAATTTCATTGTCTTAGTTTTCTTAACATTTATTTTTAGGCCTGTTGTTTTCCCAAATTTGTTTACATTGTTCACCTTCTGTTGTATGTTGTTCAAATTGCACGATATTAGAGCTAAATCATCAGCAAAGTCCAGATCTTCAAGAGTTTCCATCATTTTCCATCTGATACCAGTGTTTCCTTTCTCTGTTGTTTTCCTCATTATCCAGTCAATGATTAGTAGGAAGCGAAATCCGGACATCACACAACCTTGCTTAACCCCAGATATTACTTCGAACCATTCTGATGTTCCCGAGTCATGCAATACTGCACATTTGTAGTCAACATACATGGTTCTTGTCATTCTGATAAGCTTATCTGGTATGCCATAGCTTCTCATGATTGTCCAAAGCATCTCTCTGTCTACACTGTCAAAGGCCTTTTCATAATCAACAAAACAGATATACATGCCGGTGTTCCACTCTACTGCTTGTTCTATGATATTTCTCAAAATGAAGATTTGTTCAGTTGTACTTCTTCCTGGTCTGAACCCTGCTTGTTCCTTTCTCAATCGTTTATCCACTCCATCTCTTATTCTTCTAATTATAACTTTACACATCACTTTGGCTGGTAGTGATAGTAAAGTTATCCCTCTCCAGTTGCCGCATAAAGTCAAATCCCCTTTCTTTGGTAGTTTGACTATCAATCCCTTACTCCAATCATCAGGTATTACTTCCTTGTCCCATATCTTTCTGAACAAATCTTCCAATAATTCTGCAGTAATATCTATATCTGCACACATTAATTCTGCTGTTATTGAATCCACTCCAGCTGCTTTCCCTTTCTTCAGTTCTTTAATTGCTTTCTTTATCTCACCTTTATTGATGTAACTGGTGTTGATCTTGTCGATTTCATTTTCACATTCTTCTACCTCTATCCTGTCTGTTGGTGCTGGCCTGTTTAGCACTTCTATAAAATGTTCTTTCCATCTTGCTCTTATTTCACTCTCTGTTGTTAGTATTTTCCCATTTTTATCTTTTACTGTTGTTGATCTCCTTGGTCTGTCATTACACAATCTCTTTGTGGCGTCATACACTCCCTTCATTTGGCCCTGGTTTGCCGCGTCCTCTGCTTCCTGTGCTATACCATTTATCCATTCTCTTTTATCATTTCTTAAACTCTTTTTACTTCCTTGTCTTTATCTCTGTATTCCTGTCTATACTTTTCCTGTAATCTTTCAGACTTTGTCTTGTTAACCTTGGTTTTGATTTTCCTTCTGTCTTCAATCTGTTTCCAACTGTTCTGACTTATCCAGTCTTTACTTTTATACGTTTTATATCCAATGGTGTTCCTAGCCGTTTCGTTAAACACTGATTTTATTACATTCCATTTCTCCTCTACCTTTTCCTCCTTATTGCTGTTATCTTCTATACTTTCACTTTCATCCTCCTGTAGACAACTGAAGCGATTTTTCAGTTCTAACACAAACTTTTCATTCATCTCTGGTATTTTCAGTTTGTTGACCTCATATTTTCTTGTCTTATTTTCACTCTTTACTACTCTGTTCAGCTTGAGTTTTGTCTTGGCTATTACCAGACTATGGTCACTTCCCACATCGGCCCCTTAATATGTTCTTACGTCTTGGACTGACCATCTAAACTTGGAGTTGACAGCTATATGGTCTATCTGGTTCTTGTATTTACCATCTGGTGAAGTCCACGTATATTTATGTATATCTTTATGAGGGAACATGGTTGATGTTATCACGAGATTGTTCATGGCACACAGGTTAACAAATCTCTCCCCATTGTCATTTCTTTGTCCTGTAATTAGGGCATGGTTTCCTACAATACCTTTATCTGCCTCTTCTGCTGTTCCTACTTTGGCATTCCAGTCGCCCATAACTATCAATAAGTCATGCTTTGGTACCTGCTCTATTACTGACTGAACCTGCTCATAAAATTCATCATTCATGATTCTATCATTCACCGGAGTATACCCTATCAAGCTCTTCTCTATCTCTTTGCTCATTAATATTGCCACTCCGCCTTGATGTCTGTCTTCTTTTCCTGAAAATATGATTGTTTCACCTGATCTTGTTCTTATTTTTCCAAATCCAGTCCATCTGCACTCACTTATTCCTAGGATTTCTACTCAATATCTCTCTGCTTCTTTTACGACCTGTGCTGTTTTTCCAATGCTGAACATAGTTCTCACATTCCAGCATCCTATTCGGATGCTTCTTTTAGGATTAGCCATCGACTTTGTTGGCATACAGGTGTCCTTTCGGGTTGGACCTGCATGTGTCATATCACTCTCCACCCATCTTAGATAATCATCATCTGGTGTGTGTGAAGTCTGTGTGCTGTTCCAAAGATGACTTGTAATTGAAAGATTTCTGGTTTCCGTAATCAGGTTTTCTTTTGCAGGGTAGAATGATTAGTCCTACGCCCAACCCCCAACCTGGAGGGCCAGTTGGTTTGTTTAGGTTTTCCTTACTTTTGTTGGTTTGTATCGGGTTTTCCATCCTTTAGGTGGATTGCCTGCCACAGCTTACGAGATCCGCCTTCCCGGGTTTGGAATCAGAGTTTTCCATTCTCCTAGTGAGCTGCCATCTGTGGCTTCCTGGAGCCCCACCTGCCCCCTCAACTGGTCATGCCGATTTCCTCCTCGTGTGAAGGCCAGGGACATGTCTTGTTATAGCGCCAGTTACTCGCTCCTGTGCCACTTTTGTTATGGCTGGAACCACCATATCCATCCTGCCCCATGTCCCTCTTGTAGGAACACCCACATTAGTGGCGTGAGGTGCGAGTACGGAACTCACTCCCGTTTCAGAGACACAAAAGGCAAACCTGAAAGCGAGAGTTCTTAAGCAGGACTTCTGATATACATGCCTATACAAAAAGTTTTTAGTTTTCAAAATAATTAACCATTTCGGTATCGTTTCACATCTGTGACCTTGACTTTTGAACCCATGACCATTTTCTATACATCAAAATGATCGTTGTATCAATACCTACAACATTCTAATATACATGCCTATACAAAAAATTAATAGTTTTCAAGATAATTATTAAAATCAGAGGCCAAAAAAAATAGGTCATAACCTTGACAATTGACCTTAACCTCATTTTGAAGATAATTACAAGAAGATGTCAAAACTGAAAACCCCATGTCATTATCTGGTCAAATAGTCAAGTTATTACAATTTGAAGCTATTTTATAATTTTTTGAAAATTAAACGCAAAAACGCGTAACCCATTTTTTAACCGAATTTCACGAAATGAACAAACTACAGGCTTAAGACCCTAGAGAAGCCAAATATCACATCAGATTTTTTCTCCCATCATCGGTTTTAGAGAAGAAGATTTTTCAAGATATTTGCACCCATAGGTCACTGTGACCTTGTTTTGGTAGCCATGGCAACGCCATGAACAAATCTAAATTGCACCGACCCAGACATGCTTCTGACCAAGTCTCGTTGAAATCTCCAAGTACTTTCAGAGGAGAAGTCGAAAATGTGTGTTAACGACGCACGCACACACGCACATACACACGCTGCACCATACCATAAAAATGTCAACAACAGACGAAATTTTATGTCTCGGTAATCGCAAAATTGTTCCAACAGTCGTGTAGATTTTTATTTCCCGGATTGCATGTTCAACTTGCACTCTATATTATTTATAACTTCGTTAAACTTCTTATATTTTGAGTTTTTCTATTTATTTGATGTCTTTTGAAAAGAATTTCTAAAGAATACATATACTTGGAAAAATTTCAGCTTTTAGAATCAAACATTTGGTAGGAAATTGAAGTTCCGAACGAAAACTTTGGGCGTTATTCTCAAGGCCACGAAAATCACTTCTAACAAAACGCAGAATACCGCAATTATCAACAATAATCAGTGTATGTATATAGTGAACTTGTCTCTGTCCACTGTTATATAATTGTTGATGTTCTATACCAGACTTTTAAAAGGCTTTAGAAGTTCCATCTTTTGCAGCAACAGCAACATTCAATTTTCCCCCGTTTTCTCTCATGACTCTCTACTTTTTCATAATATTACTACTACTGTTAACAACAATAATAAACAACTCCTGGAATAGGTAAACAACATTGACCTGTCCGATTGAACTTTAACTTAAATATTATCATGGATCAGTTCGTTTATGTGTAGGGAACCTAGGAGTTCATATAGTCTACTACATTGCGAGTGATATTCAATTCATAAAGTAGGCACGTACACTTTGTATGTATTATCTTGAATCTTAACACTACTAATTTATTGGGTGGATTGTCCTATATTAATGTTCCTAATAAAAAGTCAAGCGGACAGGTCAATGCTGTTTGCCTATATAGGTCATCATGAATATATTTCAATATTAGAGTAATGTAACGAATAACGCGTGTGCCTGCGTGATTATACTCATAAGTTAATATGCTATTTACACATGTTACACCTGTATGCGTTATTTAAACCATCCGTGTTTATTACCACTGTGCAATCAAATCGTGGACGGACTATAATATAATATATGTATGAGCATGTAGATATGAGCAATATATTATATTCACTATAGGTCGCGCACGATAACTTGGCACATCCGGGCTTATTCATTTTGTAAATAAACATTGTAACTCGGACTCATGAAACACGCACATTGAACAACTCGCCAATGTCCATGCTGCACCTTCATACATATTTTTGTTGAAATATAAATATTTATTATATTCCACTTATCTTGGACATTTTCATTTATGTTCTTTATTTGAAACTTTTTAAATATTCACATGAAATTATTTCATTTCTGCATATTTTTTGTGAAGTTCCACATAACTGTGGAACGAATTGTCTGAAGATATAACAAGGTATTTGTCCTTAACACCTTTAATTTGATAGGATAGGTTACTGTCGTCCTTGGCTCAGTGGTATGTAACATATCTTACAGTTAGTGGACAGCTATATCACAGTATGTAAACTCCTGTGTACGTCTTCCGGAAGCTGGGATCGTCGAAGCGAAGAAAAATCCAACAGTAATGGTTCCACTGTCGTCCTGTGACAGTATATTGGCTGCTAGTAAGTTTTCTTGTATACTTTCACTGCAACAATTACACTCCAACTGATCGCGGATAACAGCGGAGTTAGTTTTGAATACAGTCGGTAACATTTATTGTTTCAGATTGAAGAAAATTATTGTTAATCACTCAACTTATCGATGATATTTTCAAAGAAGTCAAATAAATTATATTTCCCGAGCATAAAGATATGATAAATACCACATTTAATGCATTTGATTTATGAAACCAAGTGTTTAGATTAAAGGTGACATATCCCTTTATCCCAAAACGCGACAGTTTAGAAGAAATTCTGATTTGATTTCACGCTGGTGATTCCAGATAGTGTACGCCTAGCTGATGAAAACATGAACGCCTAGCTGGGATTTTAGTGGGAAAATATGTACGCCTAGCTGTATAGAAAATTGTACAATTTATTGCTATTTTTTACATTTTTCTTAGATAATCGGTTGAGAAAACCCCTTCACAACTTTATGCTAATTTCAAGGATATGGTGCCATTTAATATACATTTTATTTATGAATAGATTGATTGATTGGATGCGGTTTTACGTCAAAGTTAATAACATTTCACTTATACGGAGACATCGCCAGTTATATGTGAAGCCATAAAACATTTGACCTTTGCAGTGCGCTAACGACAATGTGTAGGTAGTGTTCTTTACGGTGCTACGCCTGCTGTGAGATGAAGGAACGGATTTTAAGGTCTTTTTCGAAGGAATCGGCGACTTTCATTTCTACATGCTGAGTCCATGGAGTATTTACTACCTATTTTTAAGATTTAAACAGAACCAGGCCGGATGCCGAACCCACGCCGTGACCTCCTACACCAAGCGCATTACCAACTGAACTATCGTATATATTGAAATATTTACAATCACATTGTTTTTGCTTCAATGCAGTATTTGACCTCGATTCTACTGCATGGCTCGATGCAGTTGAATGGAGCACGCGAGATTTTTCGCAGCGTAGGAATACACTACAACAGCGACCCTGACCTTTAACCTCTGCAATGATTGCGGTCAATCAGCTGATTATGGTTGTGTATTGCATGCATACCTTGTTCATTGAAGATGAAATAAAACGTTTATAAAACCATTCATAGTCCATTTAATATTAATTGAAATTAAACATTAATAAAACCATTTATAGTCCATTCAATATTAACTAAAATTACAAAACATTTTAAATGTTTATAAAATAAAATTACGTACAATAATTCACTAAATAATAAACGTATTGATGAAATGAGGTTCCCAGTAGGTAAAAATCGTCTGCTAAAATAATTATCGTTACTTCCGGTCATTTTCTATGGCCAATATGGAGGAGTTTGGCGATTTCTTCTTAACTTATGGAGACCCTGAACTCCAGCAAATTGTAGATTTCGGTACAGATTTAGATGAGTATCTTGGGAATGACATTCAGGTTTCAGAGGTGACAAATGTGTCAGAACTTCAAGAAATGTTGGATGCCTTTGTCAGTCAGCCATTCCGGACCTCCCTCGACCTGAAACACCTTCAGCACCCACAACCGTACCACAGCAAATGAAAGATTATGCACAGGAAAAGCAAGGAAGAAAAAGATTCAGAGATGTTTCGGACGAGAAACTGACAGAATACAAGAACATGAACCAGAGCAAATCCACAAAATTTAATACTAAATGGGGATTGAACATTTTGCAAGGTACATTTTTGTTGGTATTTAACATCACATTCAAGAATATTTCACTTATATCGGGAAGTCACCAGCCATAGGTGCAAGGTACAACTGTCCTGCACATGTGATATATGATAGTGTTTACAATAAATTTCTTTTTACTAATTTTACTTAACAGTTTCAAGTAAGAAAATAATGAAAAATCTCCAAAATACACTTAAAACAACAACCGCACCTCTGGCTGCATATGTGACACAATACATCGCTACTAATATAATGCAGACAAATCAAAATAAATATCTGTCACAATATTAGGCTCGGTGATTGCGCAATAAATAATGTATACTCCACTGCGAGTGTAAAATGTCTTTAAAATTCTTGAGAGAGCGAGAGAGATTTTATAAGACGGTAAACAGAAGAAATATTTTTTTCAGACTGGCACAATGAGAAGTATGGGTGCAACATGGATACAGAGAATATACCGAAAACAGAGCTAGCAGATAAATTATCGAAGTTTTATGCCGAAATTAAACCACAGCCACCAAAAAGCAAAAAAATGAAATCCGAGACCGAGTCAGAAGGAACACTAACTGACAAATCTGAAGATTATGGAAAAAACTCAATGAAAAATATTAGAGGGGCCATTAACAGACATTTCCATAAAGATCTCAAAAGGGGATTTGATATAATTCATGACAGTGATTTTTCTTTTGCAAATGAAACATTAAATGGCATATTAAAAGAAAGAGTTGCAACTGGAAAATCAAAACCCACAAAACATAAAACTATTATTACACCACACGATTTAAATAAAATCAGTACTTACTTTTCTGACGCAGCTAGAAATCCCTTGGTCCTCAGGCAGTGTCTGTGGTATAATATATCCATTCATTTTATTACAAGAGGCTTGGAATTTCATCGTCAATTGAATATAGATTCCTTGAAAATTTCGCTTGACGAAAATGACGTTGAATACGTAACCTTAACACACGAAACCCAACAAAAAAACTACCAGGGTAGGCTAACAAATTCTGAAGAAATTTTCGATAAACGAATGTACGCAACAGGGTCCGATTCTTGTCCAGTGAAAATGTTGAGGTTATTTCTCCAAAAAAACGATAAAAAAGCTGGTAGTTTGTTCAATAAATGCATCCCTGAAGCAATCAAATCACCCCACTTACACAATATTTGGTATTCATCTGAAGCACTTGGTAAATTTTATGCCGGATATTTCCAAGGGTGCTCAATGCACAAACCGCTACACTGCTCACTGTGTCCGGGCCACATGCATCCAATCACTAAGTGATGCTGGCGTGGAAACACGCAAAATAATGTTCTACAGCGGCCATAGAAATGAAGCATCTGTAAGGAGTTATTCTAGGGATATATCCACTGCACAAAAACAATCTATTAGCTCACTTTTGGCCAACACAGCAGACACGTCAACACCCGCCATGCCGCTCATCACAACTGACAACAATCCTTCAACTTTCCCGCCAACAGCTGGCCTCATCACCAATACACATGTAAATCCGCAAGTAGATTTTTCAGTCATGCCATCGATGCTTACAGTTCAATAATTGTAGTTTTAATTTTAATATGAAAATGTAACAGTTATACATTAATTGATTATGGAATAATAAAAGAATTAAAGCTTAGTAAAGGAGTTATTTTTCTTGCTACGTATGTCAATTGTTGTGTGGGCGTGGTCTATTGAATGATCGATGGCAGTTGGACAGTTGGAACAGTCAATTTTTAAGGAGGTAGTTATAGTTGTTTTTCTTTTGTGAAAAGTGTTAAAATGTCAGTTTATATTTTGTGTTTATTTGAAAACGTTACAAATTGTAAATATAAGGAATGACATTTGCTTTGACTGTACTGCATGGAGTTATGCAGTAGAATGGACTGTCTCAAATAACCATGAAAGCCTTCGGCTTTCATTTAATTTGAGACAGTCCATTCTACTGCATAACTCCATGCAGTACAGTCAAAGCAAATGTCATTCCTTAAAAGAGTGTGTTGTTGGTAGTAGCAGAACCTATAAATCATTCCTTTCTTTTTAAATCAATCGACAAAAATAAAATAACCGATTAGATAAATAAACAGGGGAGTAAGGACCTTAACGCTCACCTCAGGATATGTCATATCTCGTGTAGAACGTCAATGGACAATCACATAAATTACAGGAACTGTTTTAATTTTCAAGAGTTAGGACCTAATGTAAGGATATTTCCAAATTTATTATTACTTATCCTAAAATGCTACCGTATACTTCTAAATATTTAAGGTCTTGTTGTATAGACAGCTAGTAAAAAGTACAAAGGCAAAAAACTAAGCCCTTTCAGTATTCTTACACATCTATGACCTTGACCTTTGATCCAATGAACTTCATCTACAGATCAAAATGATTGTAACGTCAATGCGTAATTATGTAAAATTGTGTATATAAACCTCAGGTACCACCTCCGGTGGTTTTGAGTGTAATAAAGAATTAGACTTAGAACAATGCCATACTTATACAAAAAGTTTAGAGTTTTCCAGACAGATTTAATCGCGAAGGCCCTGATATTATCCCCCTTTTTTAAATGACGTTAATTACGGTGTAACAAGAAAATGCTCCCTAAACAAGGAAAATACCACAAACTTTTAAAGGGGAATTTTTTATTATTTTAATTTTAAAAATAAGTTTAAGCCCCCTTTGTGGAATTTACTGAAAATACGAGATTTTCAAATTACCTGGGAACCAAACATATAAATGTTCAGAAACAAATACTCCATATCTTGAACGGTTGTAAATAATTGAATCGAATGCACCCTAGGCACTTTTGGTTTTCCGATTGTGTATTTAGAATGGCGAGATTAAAACTTATAAACTTTTTGGCTTAGTAAGAGAAAATATAGAAGACAACCACACTTTACGCTTCGAAATTTAAACACACCGAGGAACCTGTATTTTAATATGAAACTAACAAATAAACATTACGGGTATCCTGTATGTGTGTAGTGAAAGTTCCGAGTTATCGACTTTTTTAAAAAGAACTTTTGTTTTCTTTCGCTTTTATTTCCCTTCATGTAAGACATTATTCATAGCGGACTGTCATGGCGAATATGCAAATGAGATCATTGCCGTTCATTTCCCAATATGTATCAAAATGACCTTAAGGCTAATACCTACAATATTCTAATATACATCCCTATACAAAAAGTTGATAGTTTTCCAGATCATGCACTGGCAAATATAGTAGTTTAGCAATTTCCCCTTCAAGAACCTTGCAATACAGCTACTATTACTACATGTCCTAAGTATTCTACACATGGAATATCGAAGTTGTATATCTTGTATGATTTTTACTATTTCCCCTTATAGGACCCAAAAGGGACATAACTCCCTCATTTGTGCAAACCAGAAAGCCCTTCACCATGGCATGATTGTCATTAAGTTTCATCAAATTTGTCCAGGTAATTTTGGAGGAGATGGCTTAAATACATATTGTTCTGTCCTTGTTAAGTCTATTTATGAAAGGTTTATTCACTAAATAGTTGATTCACAAGATTTTGACTCCGATAATGTACACGATAATCGCCACTGATATCCATAAGATGACCGGGTTGTTGAATTATTGTGAATCTACAGATGGTGGTCCAAGTTGGATTTGTATTCTGAAGTAAATTTGCATATTTCGCAAGAAAAATAACTTTCATCTTGTCCTTCAAGTTGAAACCCCTGTCCATGTCTGCAACGAAAAATCAATTCTTTAAACAAGTTAACACGAAGCAACGTTTTGTCAGAGAACAAAATTAATTTTACAATGTTTTACAACAACACCAAACACAAATATATGTATGAAGAGATGTTCACATAAATGCAGCTAAAGTACACTAAAATCCCAGCTAGGCGGTTGTTATGATTTTGCAAAAGTGGCAGCTAAGCGTACACCGGGTAAAAAATAATACTTGTTGTAGTTAAATATTTAAATGTATATCTTGCATATTTGTATTCAAGCTCTTTGATGTTTCTTTGTTCCAATTACCTTATAAAACGGTAAGATCGGCTTTAGATTTAGGTAAAATTCAATCTTACGCCAAGGAGGTTAGTGATTTTTCCCTGGCTGTCGATGATCAATTGTGTTTTTTGACATTATATGGTGATATTTGAGGGCAAATTGTAATGTCTAAGTGTTACTGAATTCAACAACCAAAATTATAAGTGGTATCCAAGACTTGACAATTTCATTTGAGCGTTTGCATACCTCTAAACTTCAGTCATTGAGACTATCAACATCACACGGTCGCTTCGACGATCCCAGCTTCCGGAAGGCGTACACCGGAGTTTACATACTGTGTATATAATTTTGTCACAAGTGAGTTCGAACAATACCGGGTCCATTCATATATATTTTTTAATTTTATCTAATTTTGTTTTTAATTTTTATTATAAAAACTTTTCAATTAAAAAGTAAAAGAAATAAATGAATCTATACTAATTATTTAAATGTGCTATCAGGCTAATAATTAATAATTTCTATCTTGTAAATGTATGAACAACCTAAATTTTAAAATTCTTGTGGAAATTATTTCTACCAGAACTACATAACATTTAAAATTAGCACAGGGCAATCTCGGATCAAAGTTGGGTACCCCCTCATACGAGGGAATCCCCCGAAGGAGGGGAAAGGCGAAATCGCGCGCCGGGGCTCGATCCCCCGTCCGAAAATTGTCGTGTGATATACCGTCGTGTCCGGCTCGAAGAGAGGAATGCAACAGTGTGTATTGTAAAGTGATCAGTCTTTTACATCAAGAGTTATCGCCCTTGAAGGGAATTTCACGTATCCGGACCTACAGCGTGAACCACTCGGTCATCGCGCGTTTCAATAACATAGAATGATAGTCCTCGATCGCCCGAACACGTGGATACCTCATTTGTACAGATCCGTTTAAAAATAAAGATGTGACGGCTGGAAAGACGTGATTGAAATATCCCGTAGACTTAACACGGGGACCAATCGGGTTCGATTCTGTGGAAATTACTAGATCTAGCACCATACAGAGTATACCATGATACGCATCTGGTCAAGACGATTACGTAGACACCTCGATCATAAAGATCGGTTAAGTCATAAGAAAGTTATAACGAAATACATTTCTCTATGGGAAATCCTGTGTCAAAATTTCTCCATAGACTTATATGGAAATTGACAGATCGCCTTAACGCACGAACCACTCGACCTCCAGTAGAACTGAATACATTTTCAGATAGGTGTCATTAAAAAAACAAACATTTTGATATAAACGTCGTCGCAATCCATACAGAAATAAGCGAGATACGAGTGTTAGAAGTTGGAAATTTTACGTCTTTGTTTACGAAAATTTGAATTTTAAATGCTGCATTCTGATTGGTCGAGAGGTTTTATGTCCATAATTTCGTTATTATTCCACTTAGAGAGACGAAGGAGGTAGCGTTGGACTCGGAAGACCGAGCACCATACGTTGATGATAAAAGTCGAACTCGAAAAACGGACACGGACCGGATATAGTCCGGAATGCGCCGTCCCCCCCTTCCCCTTGCCCTTTCCCCTTAGAGGGAGGAGGAGGAGGAGGAGGCAGTGGCGGCGGGGGGATGTGGAGGAGGAGGAGGAGGAGGCGAGGGAGGAGGAGGAGGAGGGAGGATCTCTTGTAAAATTATAAAAGTGAGTGATTTCATGAAGTTGCTATCATAATCGTTCGACATGACCGTGCGAATGGTTCTCAGCTCCAACGACTCCAAAGACATCTATCCCGATAACAAACCGTACGATTTCCGAGTCCATCTGTCTAAACCCTTTCAGTTTTTAGGAAATTGGGAAGTGGCCTTATTGGAATTTACCTTTCAAGGGGCCAAGAAATCGGTGGAATCGGAATTGTTTGTGTGTCGTGACTTGGTAGATAGTTCCATCGTAGGACACCAGGGAGTACCATTACTAAGACGGGTTTTCCTACAACGGAAACAAGAAAACTTGATTTACAATCAGCCTTTCGGAGTACATTTGAGAAACCGCGAGTTTCAGGACGTTCACGTCTATATAAACACTTCCAAACACGAATTAGCTTCATTTCTCGCTGGAGAAGTGACCGTGACAGTACATGTCAAGAGAGTATTTTTTTAACTATGGCAGGTTCTACTTACGTCTCTGATCCAGAAATGTGGCGAAGATTCTACAAGAACATGTTAAACGGAAAATTTCAACCGGAACAATACAGACCTAACCAGACGGGAGGATCTGGAATAGCCGGTATGTATGCAGACGGGCCATATATGATTCCGGTTAATCCTCATGCCCAAAAAGAAGAAGAATGGGAGAAAATTGTCGTGGGAAAACAAGTCACGCCCATGGCAGCGGAGGTAGAAAGAGCCAGATCGGAATATAAAAGAAACATAGAGGAAGGGCACCCCGTGGTACCTATCATCCAGACGGGTAATGGGAAGAGGAAACTGAATAAAGATCACCCAACAACAGTTAAAAGTTAAAAAAGTGGGAGACAAATGGATGTCGTTATTTTAATACATTTCAATATCTGCAAGTCATCTTAACAGGAGGAGGAGGAGGAGGAGAGAGGAGGAGGCATATATCCACCGTACATAAAGAAAAACTCTCATTTACAATTTACACGTTGAAGAGTCAGCATGTATCAGTATCCCATTTGCAGTAAACCATTTTCCAGAAAAGACAACATGCTTAGACACGTTCAGCAAAAACATCATGGATCAGTTGACTTATCAACGGCATCAGAGGACGTCATGTTTCATCATCCCTTTACCATGCAGATTACGGCACCATCAATGGGAGGCAAAACAACGTGGCTACATCGTCTACTCGGCGAAAGGTATAGCCTCATTGATCCAGTACCGCAAAGAATAATATACTGTTACTCTCAGAATCAACCTGCTTATGGCGATATCAAGACCATCATTCCAGACACAGAGTTTGTCAGAGGCATTCCGGACGAATTGGAAGAAGAAAACTATCTCGATTCCGAAGTGACCGATATGATCATTTTAGACGATGTCATGTCAGAGGCCAAGGATGATAAGAGGATTGCCAACCTGTTTACCAAGGGAAGCCACCACAGGAATCTTAGCGTAGTGTATCTCACTCAGAATCTGTTTCCGCAAGGGAGAGCATCTCGGGATATTGCCTTAAACTGTCAGTATCTCTTGTTGTTTAACAATCCCGTGGACCGACAACAGATTCATTTGCTGGCTAGAAGGATCCAACCCTCTCATCCCGACAGATTCATGAAGGTGTACGAGGCGGCAGTCTATCGACCATATGGAAACCTGTTCGTGGATTTGAAAGCTAACACCCGAGAAAAAGAACGATTGAAACCCAATATATTGGAAAAGCAGAATAAAACGGACCGTATAAAGAAACAGACTGAATCAATCGAGCGTGACACTATGCAGCAGACAGTGGATGAAATGCCCGTCTTAGAGAGAGAAAACAGTAGAGATACACTAGATGATGACGAGATAAATGAAGACGAATCAAGTCAAGTAGGAGGGGCTTTATACACTAAATACCCCCACCCACCATGGTATTAAAAATAGAAAGATTCAAAAATCAAGAAGGTAGAGGAGTAAAGCGACCTCAGTTGGAAGAGATAGAGGAAACCACCGACCACAATATATGGAAGAAATTATTTTTACCTCAGGTCATCGAAAAAATCAAGCCAAAAATGGAAAACACAATAGAAAAATACGTGGACATGGGAGAAAATGAGCAAACATCCTCGCTTTTAACGAAAACCTGCCAGAGATGCGAAAAATTATGATGCAACAGTTTGTAGAGTACATTTTAAAACTAAACGCTTTAGAAAAAGATTCATTCTAATGCAAAGATTTTGTAAACAGGATTTTGATTGGACCCCGACCGCAGTAAAACCTACGTTTTACGGTCGGAGTTATGACGTCGCGTGCTGTCTAGGCTACTATTACGTCATGTATTCCTACACGCCGGTACACGTGCTTTTGTTTACAAAACGTAATGACATAATTCATCCGTGTAAACAAAGATTTTGTTCTATTTAAACATCGATATTTATTTGCCATTTGTATTTCAAAGAATAAAATCATTATACCTATGGATATCAGTACTTTAGTGATAGAACTATATTTTTGTTTTGGCGTAACGATACAGGTCTACATTGATGCGTCTGTAAACGTAGCATCGGAAATCTTCATTTATTCAATTAATTTGAGCATTATTTTTCGATTTGCATTAGAATGGAGATAACTATGTTACATTTGAAGAGTTCCGACCGTAAAACGTGGATTTTACTGTCGCAAATACCGTTTACCTGGCTCCGCAAGCGTCGCCAGGTAGAACTCATTTTGCGACAGTAAAATCCACGTTTTACGGTCGGAACTCTTCAAATGTAACATAGTTATCTCCTAATTTTACCGCCTCATCATGGACACGGCTCAACGATTATCTTTGGAATACAGAATGGGAGAAGTAGAAACTTGGAAGAAAGCAGCAGAGATGAGAGTCTATCTCATGGATCATTATGATCATAGCAGAAAACGAGTAGGGGGTGGGGAGTTTGGAGAACGAACTATTCTGGAAAGGCGAAACATCATTGCCCTGCACGGAAAGAAAAGTAAGGTACATAGACACAGATCCTTGCTCAGGAATTTCGTGTGGGTGGTAGATGGTTCTCACAGTTAAGGTCTCTAATGCACGGCGTTTCGCCGTGGGTTAGACACTCGATGTCATCTGTTAGGGGAGTTGCAGATCATTGTTAATCATTGCTATGTGTAAATAAAAATAATAGAATGTATACATTAGTTTGTTTGTTTGTTTTCCTCCTCCTCCTCCTCCTCCCTCCTCCCACCTCCTCCTCCTTCCCTCCCTCCTCCTCCCCTCCTTCCTCCTCCTCCCTCCTCCTCCTCCTCCTCCCTCTGGGGTAACGACGGGGTAACTGTGGGGTAACCGTGGGGTAACGACGGGGTAACTGTGGGGTAAACGTGGGGTAACGACGGGGTAACCGTGGGGTAACCAAGGGATCTGCTCTGTCTCTCTTCTCCCTCCTCTTCCTCCTTCCCTCCTTCTCCTCCTCCTCCCTCGCCTCCTCCTCCTCCACCTCCTCCTCCGCCGCCACTGCCTCCTCCTCCTCCTCCGCCCTCCTCCTCCTTCCCTCCATCCTCCTCCCCTCCTTCCTCCTCCTCCCTCCCTCCTCCTTCCCTCCTCCTCCTCCTCCCTCTAAGGGGAAAGGGCAAGGGGAAGGGGGGACGGCGCATTCCGGACTATATCCGGTCCGTGTCCGTTTTTCGAGTTCGACTTTTATCATCAACGTATGGTGCTCGGTCGTCCGAGTCCAACGCTACCTCCTTCGTCTTCTAAGTGGAATAATAACGAAATTATGGACATAAAACCTCTCGACCAATCAGAATGCAGCATTTAAAATTCAAATTTTCGTAAACAAAGACGTAAAATTTCCAACTTCTAACACTCGTATCTCGCTTATTTCTGTATGGATTGCGACGACGTTTATATCGAAATGTTTGTTTTTTTAATGACACCTATCTGAAAATGTATTCAGTTCTACTGGAGGTCGAGTGGTTCGTGCGTTAAGGCGATCTGTCAATTTCCATATATAAGTCTATGGAGAAATTTTGACACAGGATTTCCCATAGAGAAATGTATTTCGTTATAACTTTCTTATGACTTAACCGATCTTTATGATCGAGGTGTCTACGTAATCGTCTTGACCAGATGCGTATCATGGTATACTCTGTATGGTGCTAGATCTAGTAATTTCCACAGAATCGAACCCGATTGGTCCCCGTGTTAAGTCTACGGGATATTTCAATCACGTCTTTCCAGCCGTCACATTATTTATATGGATGAAACGTATATAAACTCTTCACACACTGTACCCAAGTGTTGGCAGCTGGATGGGAACGGTTTAAGTGTTCCAATCGAAGCAGGTAACCGTCTGATTGTTGTTGATGCTGGTTCAGAAAAGGGTTTTGTTCCTAATGCAAGCCTTATATATAAAGCCAAGTCATCAACAGGTGATTATCACCATGAAATGAATGCTGATAATTTCACTAAATGGCTTCGCGAAAAATTAATTCCAAACCTTGAACCAAATTCCGTCTTGGTAGTCGATAATGCATCTTATCATAACGTCCAAGAAGACAAAAAACCAACAACATCGTGGAAGAAAAAAGACATTCAGGAATGGCTCACAAAACACAACATTAAATTTACAGAAGACATGGTTCGCGCACAGTTACTTACAATATGCAAACAACAAATTATTCCACCTTCCTACAGAATTGATTATATATTAAGAGAACATGGACATAAAATTTTAAGATTACCACCTTATCATGCAGACTTAAATCCTATAGAATTAATTTGGGCTGATCTAAAATCATATGTTGCTTCACAAAATTTAAAATTTAAACTTTCGGACGTGCAACAACTTGCAGAAAAACAATTGAAAGACATATCGACAGAAAAATGGAAAAGGTGTGTTGAACACGTAAAGAAAATAGAAACCGATTACTGGAAAAATGACATCGCAGTCGATGAAGAAATAGAGAAATTTGTAATAAACTTGGACGATACCGATTCCAGCGACGAAGACACAGACACAGCAACAGAAGAGGATGAGGAAGAAGAAACATCTACAGTGACGGCCGACGAAGAATCAACTATTTCAGAAGAAGATACGACTGATACAGCTGACGAAATTTCTACTGTTACCAACTTGCATGGAGCTGCACAATTATAAATTCCAGACACAAAATAAAAACAAAAACAGAATAAGACTAAGTACATAAGATTAATAAATAAATAGTTTTGAATTAAAAATTTTCGCAAAGCCATTCAGTAACTTGTTTTAAATATATTCAGCATACATTTCATGGTGAAGAATTTATTATTTGATACAGCAAATAATAAGAAATTATTATTATTATTTTCTATTTTGACTTTTTATTAAATAAATATAGAGTCAAAATAGCACACGACAATATATTGACGATATTATTATTAATGACATTATTGTTATTAAAATTACTATTATTAATGGGCTTAATCAAACTTTTTTGTTTAAAAAAATGTATTATATAGCAGGATAGAACTCTCAACACTTGTCCCCGTTATACACTATGGGCCAAAACATAACATTTATCGAACGAGCTGCAATGTTTATTTACAAACTGAAAAACCCCGGATGTGCCAAGTTATCGTGCGCGACCTATAGTATAATGCAAAGTTAAATATTGAAAGCGCCCCCGTGTTTAGTTCACATACACAGTCATAGTCAGCATATACAGGTAGGTTGGAGATGTCTAATAGAAGATAAATAGCAAACCTAGATGGTATGAAGGCTGATTTTGAACCAACTCCAAGCACATCATCTGGATCTACTGGTTGGAAAAGGCTATCAACAAATATGTACTCCCTGGTGACCAAGACAGGATTGGATGGTTAATGTGTAACTGTTCCAGACTGTGAAGGCAACACTGGTACTGCTAAAATACTGCGACCTAAGTCTTCTTCCTGTGATCCTAACCTGAAAAAGATGAAAAAAGATGAATTAAAAGGAATGAGACTCATAGATAATGAAGAAATACTAAAGATGATGAATGATGTCTACAGCTACCACACAGATGAGGCCAAAGACTGTCACAACCCAGATTTCACCATAGCCAAACAGACCAAATGGGGAATATGCTGGAAGTACACCTTGATGTGTAAAACTTGTAACCTTCAATCCACTGAGTACAAACTGTACAAGTAAATCAAGACCAACTTACCAGGGAGAAACCCACTGCACCAAACTATTCCTTAGCTGTGTGACTTTAAGACACACCTATAGGAAACACCAAGGCCAGACTACTACTTGCCACTTCCAGCCATACAGGGCATGCAGACTACATCAAACAAAGTTAGCAGGGCCACTACAGAGTTGAACCAGAGGGACATGATATCAAAGATTCAACAAGTAAAACAAATCAATGTTGAACAAGGAGTCGAAGACCCATCTGAACTCAACATTTCCATGGATGTGAGATACAACTCCATAAAGATAGCAAGTAGAAGAAAACCAGGACAAAATGCATCTCAAATCAATGGACTAGCAGTGGAGGCAACTAGTGACAAGAAGTACATCATTGGTGCAGCCATACAGAATAAACTTTGCTGGAAAGGACAGTGGTTGAGGAATTGGGGATATGAAGTAACCTGCCCAGATGGCCATGAAGACTGTACATCAAATATATCAAAACCAGTTTCACTCTCAGAATGTGAAATTGGAAAAACACTTGCTGAACAGTTTCTAATGGAGAAAATCCACATTAGATATGCCACAAGATTCCGATGGCAGGGGAGCACAGGAACTACATGATTTATTCAGTGTTATGAATCCAGACTGGAGTGTGGAAAGACTTGCCGATCCAACACATGTGGCACAAGGACAATTCAGAAAATGCCTATCATCCAAGTTTAGTGACCAGATGTTTGCATGGAAAAGAACAAAGGCAGGGCAGAGAGAAGCTCAGTTAGATCTTAGTAAAGATATAAAGTCAAGATGCAGTATAATTTATAAGAAGATGATGCAGGATTATGCAGGCAACATGACAGAGATAAAGAAAAAGTTACCAAAAGTAATGGAGGCCACTTTGAGGTGCATGCAGGGGACTGTTCTATGTGCAGAAGACATGCCATAATATGTGAGGGAGGAGACCGAAAGAACTGTGGAACAGATCTTTACACTTGGCAACCAGCAAAATCATGCAACTTAACATGAATGACAAAGACCTGATGTTGGAGATTTTAAAGATGCCGCTGAGTGAAGAAGCCTTCATGGACATGAGATTTAACACAGACACTCAAAAGAATGAAGCAGTGAACAGATCACTTAGTGTATCATTACCAAAAAATGTAAACTTTTCCAGAAACACACCAGGGAGAGTAACCTCTACAATACACAGAGTAAACAACACAACAAGGAAATCAACAATTGAAAAATGTGCAAATGTTGGAGTGGACCTGTCACCATTAGCCAAACAGTCACTGATGCAAATGGGGAAAGTAGAAGAATACAAAAGAGAGTACAACAAAAGACCAGAAGTGAAAAACAGAAGAATAAAACAACTTAGGACAGACATCTATGCCCATAAGAGATACATTGTACAAATAATCTGGTAGAATTGAAACAGACTACAAGAAAGACCAGCTAAACCAAACCTACTCAAGATGAAAGACAAGACAAGATGGCAGAACACCAAAACAAACCGCCCTTTTAAGGGAGACCCATATTATTCGAAAATAATCATTAATGGGGGAGGGGGGAGGGAGGTTGGTTATTGGGAATGAGGTGTGTGTGTGTGTGTGTGTGTGTGTGTGTGTGTGTGTGTGTGTGTGTGTGTGTGTGTGTTATGTGTTATGGGGGGGGGGGTGTTTGTGGTGTGTGTTTGTGTGTTTTGTGAGTAGTTAAATATGAACTTACCTCATTTCATGTGGAGGTCAAGGCGGCAATCTGGCTCCCCATTGTGGTCTTTTGTACAATGTCCCTGGTTCTTGCACTTTAACCTGTAATTATTTATAATGTGACGTTCCAGATTAATGTGGCCAGGGTTGACACATATACAATTATGACAGAGATGGGAACAGTCAAACCCCCTGGGTAAGTCCACAAAATTGTGGTTCACCATGTAAGACAACCTGCTAGGTCTACAATGGTTGACCTATCTCCCTGTGTCTGGGTGTTTGAAACAAACATTCCCAGAAGCGGATCCATAATTTAAGAAAGGGGGGGGGCGTATAATGTGAGAGCCAAAGACTCGAACCTTCTAGGGGGTCCGGGGGCATGCTCACCCGTAAAATTTTAAAAAAATGGCGCAAAAATCCTGCATTCCGGTGCAATCTAAGCTGCATCAAAGAGGAAAACATCTTTCATTCAAAATGCCTGTATCATAGTATGAAAAAAGTGTGTCCAATGGTTAGATTATGTATTATTAGCGACATAAAAGGGGGGCGTACGCCCCCTACGCCCCCCGCTAAATCCACCACTGATTCCCATACTTGTGCAAGGGGTCAGGGTCAACCCACAACCTACACTCCCAATTCAGTGCCGGAATAAAATTATCTGCCAGTTTCCTCTCATAATTTTGAACAAATGCCTCCATGATAACTTTTCATTTGAAAATGAGGCTGAAAAGGGGTCTCAGGGGGTACCTATTCTTTGAAATTTGAGAAAAATTAAATTTTAATAAGTTTTAATATTTTAAAAATATTTAAAATTCAAATTTTTACAAAATATGTATATGGCACTGAAGGGCATTGTCTAGTGCATAAATGGACCAAATTTCATGGTCCTACATGAACAAATAAGGAAGATATGGTTCCCCACCCATGGTCACACACCCCCCCCCCCCACCTCATCTGACAGGCCAGATTCTACAAATATTTTATCGTAGGCTTACATTATAACATAATAGGGAATAAAAATGATATGTTTATCCGTGGGGGTTAAATGATGGTATGAAAATGTTCGTCTAAATGAGCTGAATGACATATCAAAGCTCGAACAAGGTCAACCAGAGAAATGTTTTGCTACCTTAGCAACCAGTAAACTTACTGTGTATGAATTTCTGACAGGAAAAAATTGCTGTAATCAAGTCACTTTACTTTTCAAATCCCACCACCTCCACATGTTGAACACACTCTTGACTCTGGTGGTTTCTTCCAGTTTAAGGTCCACCCTGTCCATACATGTCTTCGTTTCATTCAAAATGTCCATACAAATCTAGAAAAAAATACTTTTAAAATACACCGGTACTTCATTCGTGGGGAAGGAACCTTTGACCTGGAAGTAATAGAGTCAAGCCTGTCAGTGGCACCATACCTAAATGTATATGGCAAATACACACTATGTTGCCACTGGACTGTATTATGTTGCACTATACCTGAAAGTAGATGACAGATACACACTATGCCATAACTGTACCCCATTGTGTGGCACCAAACCTAAAGGTAGATAGCAGATACACACTATCTCACCATTGTACTGTATTATGTGGCACCATGCCTGAAGGTAGATGACAGATACACACTATGTTGCCACTTTGAAACTTTTGAATTTATTGGAAATTTTGTTTTTGGAAGTTTTTTTTTTTTTTTAATTAATTTTTTTTTTTCAATTTAAACATAGAAAATATAACAACGACAATAACACCTTGCATTCACACATTCACACACACATTTTCGGGTGTGTCAATCCTATATCATAATACATGTACAACAACACGAAACCAAGTTTTCTGATTGTAATAACGGTATGAAATTCACAAAAAGTCTACATTCTACATACACGAAAGTAACAAAAACAAAAGCATTGCTATCGTATTTAACATATTATTATTCAAAGAACATTTTTCGTTATGTTTCAAATAATCTCGCCCATCCCTTCCATGTTTCGTTAAAAAAGTCTAGTTTTCCTTTGATATTAAATCTTTTTTTCTCCATTATAAAGTATATTTTAATTTTGATAATATATTGATCTAAACTTATTGTTTTGTTGTTCATTCTTTGTTGATATATATATATATAATTTACCAATACTTATAATAAAGTTGATTGCATGGAACTGTTTACCCTTTTTAGCCAATATTATGTCTTTTAATTCAATTTTAATGTTTTTATCAATTTTTTCCGTTATCCAATTTTCTATCCAATGCCAAAATTCCCTTATGTATGAGCAGTGATAAAACAAATGACTTAAATTTTCCTCTTGTGTTTTACAGAAAGAGCAATGTGGATCATCTCTAAGTTTAACTTTAAATAAAAACTTATTTGTAGCTAAAATTCTATGCAACAATCTTTAATTAAACCATCGCAATTTTGTGTCTGCGGTACTAAGAAAAATATTTAGATTTAAAAAACTCCCATCAAAGTCGCGTGGTAATTGTAATTCACACTCCCATTTTGATTCATTTTTAGGTTTACAATATAAAGCTCTTATAAAAATAGTGTATATGTCCATAGTACCTTTTGTTTTCCTATTTATATATTGAAAAAAAGTTGGTATTATAACATCTGTGGATTTTTGGATAGCCTGTTTTATACATTGGTATGACAGTGCAATTGTTCTCTTTAGTCCCTCATATACCGTGAAAGGTGTTTTTATACCATATAATTGTTTAAATTCTTTATAGGTGAAGAATTTGCCATTTTCGTTTTATAGATTTTGTATTGTAAAAACGCCTTTTCTATACCATGCTTCGTATAACACCGTTTTTCTATTTATTTTTATTTTAGAGTTGTGCCAAATTGGAAATTGTAATACCGAATTCTGATCCTCGGCAGAAACAAGTAATCTAAATTCCCCCAGTGCCCTGAGTAATTCTTTCCAAAACAAGTTATTTATTTGTTTTTCTAATACTGATGGGTAGTCATTGCCCAAGTTAATAAATTTTCCAATATCAGATTTCACTATTATTTCAAAAAACATTTTACTAATAAAAGAGTTCTCTGTTGACAATTTTCTAACCCATGTTAGTTTTAGAGATTTTATAAAACTGTTCAGATCAATCATTTGACAACCCCCCTTTTCAAATTTTTGTATCATTGTTTTCCTACTAATTTTTTCCGTTTTACCTTGCCATAAATAGCTGTAAAATAGTTTTTCAATTTGAATAAGAACTTTGTTTTTGGAAGTTATTGCTCCAAATATTTTAAAGGTATGTTTCTAAATGTTGGTTTTTGGTTCTGTATATTTATATGGTCCTGACATAGAATAAACTTGAAAGGCTGCCAGTCTCAGGTGTCCTAAAAATTTCCCATATGGATAAATTGGTTTATCCTTGAAATTGTCCTGAGAAAACTATCAGGTTTTTTTTAAGTTTAACTACTTGGAATACTATGAAAATTGCCATTTGTTCAAGTAAAAAATACTCGTGGTGTACGCTACACATTAGGAACAAACTGATAAAGAAAATGTTAGTTTAACTCTTGAATGAGAACTTGTGAACTCAAAACTACACGTTTTATGGTGTTTTATTTTTGTTTTATTTAAATTTTCTTTTATTTTACATTTACTATATGTAAATATGAGAAGATTGCAAATACTTTAAATTTACTATTTATCATTAAAGTTATATAAAATTTGTGTTCATGTTCCTCGTTTCATTTTAAGTATTTTCCGGGAATACTACCACATATTTCATAATATTCCATGATTTCATGACATGCACTATACCTGAAGGTAGATGGCAGATACAAACTATGTCATCACTACCCCATTCTGTGGCACCATACCTAAAGGTAGATGACAGTTACACACTCTATCACTATTGTACTGTAGTATGGGCATCATTTCTGAAGGTAGATGACAGATTCACACTATATAACCACTGTACTGTAGTATGTGGCCCAACAACTAAAGGTAGATGACAGATACACACTATGTCACCATTGTACTCTATTACGTGGCACTTACCTAAAGGTACATGGCAGATACATACTATGTCACCATTGAACTATACTTTGTGGCACCATACATAAAGGTAGATGACAGATTCACACTATATTACCGCTGTACTGTAGTACGTGGCACCATACCTAAACGTATATGGCAGATAACATTATATTGCCACTGTACTGTATTATGTTGCACTATACCTGAAAGTAGATGACAGATACACACTATGCCATCACTGTACCATATTATTTGGCACCATACTAAAGGTAGATGACGGATACACACTATGTCACCAGTGTACTGTAGTATGTGGCACCTAACCTCAAGGTAAAGGACAGATACATACTTTGTCACAAAATAGCTGACAGATTCACACTATATCACCACTGTACTATGGTATGTGGCACTATGTTGCCACTATACTGTAGTATGTGGCACCATACCTAAAGGTAGGTGACAGATACACACTATGTCACCATTGTACTGTAGAATGTGACACAATTCCTTAAGGTAGATGACAGTTACACACTATGTCACCATTGTACTGTATTATATGGCACCATACCTGAAGGTAGATGACAGATACACACTATGATGCCACTGTACTGTTGTATGTAGCACCATAACTGAAGGTAGATGACAGATACACACTCTATCACCATTGTACTATATTATGTGGCATGATACCTAAAGGTACACGGCAGATAATACTATGTCACTACTATACTGTAGTATGTGGCACTATACCTCAAGGTAGAAGACACATAAATACTCTGTCACATAAATACACACTATGTCACCATTGAACTATATTTTGTGGCACCATACCTAAAGGTAGGTGACAGATACACACTATGTAACCATTGTACTGTAGAATGTGACACAATTCCTTAAGGTATATGACAGTTACACACTATGTCACCAGTGTAATGTAGTATGTGGGACCATACCTCAAGGTAGAGGACAGATACACACTATGTCATCATTGTACTGTAGTATGTGGCACCATACCTGGAGGTAGATGACAGATACACACTATGTCCCTATTCTACTGTAGTATGTGGCACTATACCTCAAGGTAGAGGACACATAAATACTCTGTCACAAGGTAGATGACAGACACGCACTATATCGCCATAGTACTGTATTATGTTGCACTATACCCTAAGGTAGATGACAGTTACACACTAAGTCATCATTGCACTGTATTATGTGGCACCATAACTAAAGGTAGGTGACATTGTACTGTAGTGTGTGGCACCATACCTAAAGGTACATGGCAGAAACACACTATGTTGTCAATGTACTCTATTATGTTGCACTGTACCTTTAGGTATATGACATGCACACTATGTCATCACTGTATGTAGTATATGGAACCACAGCTAAAGGGACATGGCAGATACATACTATGTTGCAAGTGTACTGTAATATGTGCCACCATACCTGAAGGTAGATGACAGATACACACTATATCACCACTGTACTGTAGTATGTGGCCCAACAACTAAAAGTAGATGACAGATACACACTATTTCACCATTGTACTCTTTTATGTGGCACTTACCTAAAGGTACATGGCAGATACACACTATGTCTAAATTTTGTGGCACTGGAGTACCTGGCACCATACCTAAAGGTATATGGCAGATACACACTATGTCACCATTGAACTATATTTTGTGGCACCATACATAAAGGTAGATGACAGATTCACACTATATTACCACTGTACTGTAGTACGCGGCGCCATACCTAAACGTATATGGCAGATAACATTATATTGCCACTGTACTGTATTATGTTGCACTATACCTGAAAGTAGATGACATATACACACTATGCCATCACTGTAACCTATTATTTGGCACCATACCTAAAGGTAGATGACGGATACACACTATGTCACCAGTGTACTGTAGTATGTGGCACCTAACCTCAAGGTAAAGGACAGATACATACTTTGTCACAAAATAGCTGACAAATTCACACTATATCACCACTGTACTGTAGGATGTGGCACTATGTTGCCACTATACTGTAGGATGTAGCACCATACCTAAAGGTAGGTGACAGATACACACTATGTCACCATTGTACTGTAGAATGTGACACAATTCCTTAAGGTAGATGACAGTTACACACTATGTCACCAGTGTAATGTAGTATGTGGACCATACCTCAAGGTTGAGGACAGATACACACTATGTCACCATTGTACTGTATTATATGGCACCAAACCTGAAGGTAGATGACAGATACACACTATGATGCCACTGTACTGTTGTATGTAGCACCATAACTGAAGGTAGATGACAGATACACACTCTATCACCATTGTACTATATTATGTGGCATGATACCTAAAGGTACACGGCAGATAACACTATGTTACTACTATACTGTAGTATGTGGCACTATACCTCAAGGTAGAGGACACATAAATACTCTGTCACAAGGTAGATGACAGATACACACTATATCACCATAGTACTGTATTATGTTGCACTATACCCTAAGGTAGATGACAGTTACACACTAAGTCATCATTGCACTGTAGTATGTGGCACCATAACTAAAGGTAGGTGACATTGTACTGTAGTGTGTGGCACCATACCTAAAGGTACATGGCAGAATCACACTATGTTGTCAATGTACTCTATTATGTTGCACTGTACCTTTAGGTATATGACATGCACACTATGTCATCACTGTATGTAGTATATGGAACCACAGGTAAAGGGACATTGCAGATACATACTATGTTGCAAGTGTACTGTAATATGTGCCACCATACCTGAAGGTAGATGACAGATACACACTATATCACCACTGTACTGTAGTATGTGGCCCAACAACTAAAGGTAGATGACAGATACACACTATTTTACCATTGTACTCTATTATGTGGCACTTACCTAAAGGTACATGGCAGATACACACTATGTCACCATTGAACTATATTTTGTGGCACTGTAGTACGTGGCACCATACTTAAACGTATATGGCAGATAACATTATATTGCCACTGTACTGTATTATGTTGCACTATACCTGAAAGTAGATGACAGATACACACTATGATGCCACTGTACTGTTGTATGTAGCACCATAACTGAAGGTAGATGACAGATACACACTCTATCACCATTGTACTATATTATGTGGCATGATACCTAAAGGTACACGGCAGATAACACTATGTCACTACTATACTGTAGTATGTGGCACTATACCTCAAGGTAGAGGACACATAAATACTCTGTCCCAAGGTAGATAACAGATACACACTATATCACCATAGTACTGTATTATGTTGCACTATACCCTAAGGTAGATGACAGTTACACACTAAGTCATCATTGCACTGTAGCATGTGGCACCATTACTAAAGGTAGGTAACATTGTATTGTAGTATGTGACACCATACCTAAAGGTACATGGCAGAAACACACTATGTTGTCAATGTACCTTAAGGTATATGACATGCACATTATGTCATCACTGTATGTAGTATATGGAACCACTGCTAAAGGGACATGACAAATACATACTATGTTGCAAGTGTACTGTAATATGTGCCACCATACCTGAAGGTAGATGACAGATACACACTATATCACCACTGTAATGTAGTACGTGGCCCAACAACTAAAGGTTGGTTGGTTGGTTGAATGTTGCTTTATGTCGCATCAGCAATTTGTCAGCTATTCACGACGAGAACTATTTAATTAATCTCTATGGATTAATCTATGAACAATTTTGTGTATGCATGTGAAGTGCGAGTGTGTTGTATGGTCTGCCTTGTATTAGCGCGCACTCAGGGCGACTTTACCGTGCTAGCTCACAGAGTCAGTAGGCCGCAGACAAGCGTACCACTCCCCCAGTCCATTATACTGATACCAGGTGAATCAGTAAAGGCCAACGGCAAGGAAAATTCACTTTTCCACATGTGGTCCGAGCGGGACCCGAACTCACAGTGGTGAGAGACCCTGGATTTCAAGACTGACGCCTTATCCATTACACACTAAGTCATCATTGCACTGTAGTATGTGGCACCATAACTAAAGGTACATGACAGAAACACACTATGTTGTCAATGTACTCTATTATGTTGCACTGTACCTTTAGGTATATGACATGCACACTATGTCATCACTGTATGTACTATATGGAACCACAGCTAAAGGGACATGGCAGATACATACTATGTTGCAAGTGTACTGTAATATGAGCCACTATACCTGAAAGTAGATGACAGATAAACACTATATCACCACTGTACTGTAGTATGTGGCCCAACAACTAAAGGTACATGACAGATACACACTATTTCACCATTGTACTCTATTATGTGGCACTTACCTAAAGGTACATGGCAGATACACACTATGTCACCATTGAACTATATTTTGTGGCACTGTAGTACGCGGCACCATACTTAAACGTATATGGCAGATAACATTATATTGCCACTGTACGGTATAATGTTGCACTATACCTGAAAGTAGATGACAGATACACACTATGCCATCACTGTACCCTATTATTTGGCACCATACCTAAAGGTAGATGACGGAAACACACTATGATGCCACTGTACTGTATTATGTGGCACCATACCTGCAGGTAGATGACAGATAAACACTGATGCCACTGTACTGTTGTATGTAGCACCATAACTGAAGGTAGATGACAGATACACACTCTATCACCATTGTACTATATAAGGTGGCATGATACCCAAAGGTACACGGCAGATAACATTATGTCCCTATTCTACTGTAGTATATGGCACTATACCTGAAAGTAGATGACAGATACACACTATGCCATCACTGTACCCTATTATTTGAGACCATACCTAAAGGTAGATGACGGATACACACTATGATGCCACTGTACTGTTGTATGTAGCACTATAACTGAAGGTAGATGACAGATACACACTCTATTACCATTGTACTATATTATGTTGCATGATACCTAAAGGTACACGGCAGATAACACTATGTCACTACTATACTGTAGTATGTGGCACTATACCTCAAGGTAGAGGACACATAAATACTCTGTCACAAGGTAGATGACAGATACATACTATATCACCATAGTACTGTATTATGTTGCACTATACCCTAAGGTAGATGACAGTTACACTCTAAGTCATCATTGCACTGTAGTATGTGGCACCATAACTAAAGGTAGGTGACATTGTACTGTAGTGTGTGGCACCATACCTAAAGGTACATGGCAGAAACACACTATGTTGTCAATGTACTCTATTATGTTGCACTGTACCTTTAGGTATATGACATGCACACTATGTCATCACTGTATGTAGTATATTGAACCACAGCTAAAGGGACATGGCAAATACATACTATGTTGCAAGTGTACTGTAATATGAGCCACTATACCTGAAAGTAGATGACAGATACACACTATATCACCACTGTAATGTAGTATGTCGCCCAACAACTAAAGGTAGATGACAGATACACACTATGTCACCATTGTACTCTATTATGTGGCACTTACCTAAAGGTACATGGCAGATACACACTATGTCACCATTGAACTATATTTTGTGGCACCAACCATAAAGGTAGATGACAGATTCACACTATATCACCACTGTACTGTAGTATGTGGCACTATGTTGCCACTATTCTGCAGTATGTGGCACCATACCTAAAGGTAGGTGACAGATACACACTATGTAACCATTGTACTGTAGAATGTGACACAATTCCTTAAGGTAGATGACAGTTACACACTATGTCACCAGTGTAATGTAGTATGCGGGATCATACCTCAGGGTAGAGGACAGATACACACTATGTCACCATTGTACTGTATTATGTGGCACCATACCTGAAGGTAGATGACAGATACACACTATGTCCCTATTCTACTGTAGTATGTGGCACTATACCTCAAGGTAGAGGACACATAAATACTCTGTCACAAGGTAAATTACAGATACACACTATATCGCCATAGTACTGTATTATGTTGCACTATACCCTAAGGTAGATGACAGTTCCACACTAAGTCATCATTGCACTGTAGTATGTGGCACCATAACTAAAGGTAGGTGACATTGTACTGTAGTATGTGGCACCATACCTAAAGGTACATGGCAGAAACACACTATGTTGTCAATGTACTCTATTATGTTGCACTGTACCTTTAGGTATATGACATGCACACTATGTCATCACTGTATGTAGTATATGGAACCACAGGTAAAGGGACATGGCAGATACATACTATGTTGCAAGTGTACTGTAATATGTGCCACCATACCTGAAGGTAGATGACAGATACACACTATATCACCACTGTACTGTAGTATGTGGCCCAACAACTAAAGGCAGATGACAGATACACACTATTTTACCATTGTACTCTATTATGTGGCACTTACCTAAAGGTACATGGCAGATACACACTATGTCACCATTGAACTATATTTTGTGGCACTGTAGTACGTGGCACCATACTTAAACGTATATGGCAGATAACATTATATTGCCACTGTACTGTATTATTGCACTATACCTGAAAGTAGATGACAGATACACACTATGATGCCACTGTACTGTTGTATGTAGCACCATAACTGAAGGTATATGACAGATACACACTCTATCACCATTGTACTATATTATGTGGCATGATACCTAAAGGTACACGGCAGATAACACTATGTCACTACTATACTGTAGTATGTGGCACTATACCTCAAGGTAGAGGACACATAAATACTCTGTCACAAGGTAGATGACAGATACACACTATATCACCATAGTACTGTATTATGTTGCACTATACCCTAAGGTAGATGACAGTTACACACTAAGTCATCATTGCACTGTAGCATGTGGCACCATTACTAAAGGTAGGTAACATTGTATTGTAGTATGTGGCACCATACCTAAAGGTACATGGCAGAAACACACTATGTTGTCAATGTACCTTAAGGTATATGACATGCACACTATGTCATCACTGTATGTAGGATATGGAACCACTGCTAAAGGGACATGACAAATACATACTATGTTGCAAGTGTACTGTAATATGTGCCACCATACCTGAAGGTAGATGACAGATACACACTATATCACCACTGTAATGTAGTATGTGGCCCAACAACTAAAGGTTGGTTGGTTGGTTGGTTGGTTGGTTGAATGTTGCTTTATGTCGCATCAGCAATTTGTCAGCTATTCGCGACGAGAACTATTTAATTAATCTCTATGGATTAATCTATGAACAATTTTGTGTATGCATGTGAAGTGCGAGTGTGTTGTATGGTCTGCCTTGTATTAGCGCGCACTCAGGGCGACTTTACCGTGCTAGCTCAGAGTCAGTAGGCCGCAGACAAGCGTACCACTCCCCCAGTCCATTATACTGATACCAGGTGAATCAGTAAAGGCCAACGGCAAGGAAAATTCACTTTCCCACATGTGGTCCGAGCGGGACTCAAACTCACAGTGGTGAGAGACCCTGGATTTCAAGACTGACGCCTTATCCATTAGGCCACCGCGCCCTCCCAACAACTAAAGGTAGATGATAGATACACACTATATCACCATTGTACTCTATTATGTTGCACTTACCTAAAGGTACATGGCAGATACATACTATGTCACCATTGAACTATACTTTGTGGCACCATACATAAAGGTAGATGACAGATTCACACTTTATTACCACTGTACTGTAGTACGTGGCACCATACCTACACGTATATGGCAGATAACATTATATTGCCACTGTACTGTATTATGTTGCACTATACCTAAAAGTAGATGACAGATACACACTATGCCATCACTGTACCCTATTATTTGGCACCATACCTTCACGTAGATGACGGATACACACTATGTCACCAGTGTACTGTAGTATGTGGCACCTAACCTCAAGGTAAAGGACAGATACATACTTTGTCACAAAATAGCTGACAGATTCACACTATATCACCACTGTACTGTAGTATGTGGCACTATGTTGCCACTATACTGTAGTATGTGGCACCATACCTAAAGGTAGGTGACAGATACACACTATGTCACCATTGTACTGTAGAATGTGACACAATTCCTTAAGGTTGATGACAATTACACACTATGTCACAGTGTAATGTAGTATGTGGGACCATACCTGAAGGTAGATGACAGATACACACTATGATGCCACTGTACTGTTGTATGTAGCACCATAACTGAAGGTAGATGACAGATACACACTCTATCACCATTGTACTATATTATGTGGCATGATACCTAAAGGTACACGGCAGATAACACTATGTCCCTATTCTGCTGTAGTATGTGGCACTATACCTAAAGGTAGAGGACACATAAATACTCTGTCACAAGGTAGATGACAGATACACACTATATCGCCATAGTACTGTATTATGTTGCACTATACCCTAAGGTAGATGACAGTTACACACTAAGTCATCATTGCACTGTAGTATGTGGCACCATAACTAAAGGTACATGACAGAAACACACTATGTTGTCAATGTACTCTATTATGTTGCACTGTACCTTTAGGTATATGACATGCACACTATGTCATCACTGTATGTAGTATATGGAACCACAGGTAAAGGGACATGGCAGATACATACTATGTTGCAAGTGTACTGTAATATGAGCCACTATACCTGAAAGTAGATGACAGATAAACACTATATCACCACTGTACTGTAGTATGTGGCCCAACAACTAAAGGTACATGACAGATACACACTATTTCACCATTGTACTCTATTATGTGGCACTTACCTAAAGGTACATGGCAGATACACACTATGTCACCATTGAACTATATTTTGTGGCACTGTAGTACGCGGCACCATACTTAAACGTATATGGCAGATAACATTATATTGCCACTGTACTGTATGATGTTGCACTATACCTGAAAGTAGATGACAGATACACACTATGCCATCACTGTACCCTATTATTTGGCACCATACCTAAAGGTAGATGACGGAAACACACTATGATGCCACTGTACTGTATTATGTGGCACTATAACTGAAGGTAGATGACAGATACACACTCTATCACCATTGTACTATATAAGGTGGCATGATACCCAAAGGTACACGGCAGATAACATTATGTCCCTATTCTACTGTAGTATATGGCACTATACCTGAAAGTAGATGACAGATACACACTATGCCATCACTGTACCCTATTATTTGAGACCATACCTAAAGGTAGATGACGGATACACACTATGATGCCACTGTACTGTATTATGTGGCACCATACCTGAAGGTAGATGACAGATAAACACTGATGCCACTGTTCTGTTGTATGTAGCACCATAACTGAAGGTAGATGACAGATACACACTCTATCACCATTGTACTATATAAGGTGGCATGATACCCAAAGGTACACGGCAGATAACATTATGTCCCTATTCTACTGTAGTATATGGCACTATACCTGAAAGTAGATGACAGATACACACTATGCCATCACTGTACCCTATTATTTGAGACCATACCTAAAGGTAGATGACGGATACACACTATGATGCCACTGTACTGTTGTATGTAGCACTATAACTGAAGGTAGATGACAGATACACACTCTATTACCATTGTACTATATTATGTTGCATGATACCTAAAGGTACACGGCAGATAACACTATGTCACTACTATACTGTAGTATGTGGCACTATACCTCAAGGTAGAGGACACATAAATACTCTGTCACAAGGTAGATGACAGATACATACTATATCACCATAGTACTGTATTATGTTGCACTATACCCTAAGGTAGATGACAGTTACACTCTAAGTCATCATTGCACTGTAGTATGTGGCACCATAACTAAAGGTAGGTGACATTGTACTGTAGTGTGTGGCACCATACCTAAAGGTACATGGCAGAAACACACTATGTTGTCAATGTACTCTATTATGTTGCACTGTACCTTTAGGTATATGACATGCACACTATGTCATCACTGTATGTAGTATATGGAACCACAGCTAAAGGGACATGGCAAATACATACTATGTTGCAAGTGTACTGTAATATGAGCCACTATACCTGAAAGTAGATGACAGATACACACTATATCACCACTGTACTGTAGTATGTCGCCCAACAACTAAAGGTAGATGACAGATACACACTATGTCACCATTGTACTCTATTATGTGGCACTTACCTAAAGGTACATGGCAGATACACACTATGTCACCATTGAACTATATTTTGTGGCACCAAACATAAAGGTAGATGACAGATTCACACTATATCACCACTGTACTGTAGTATGTGGCACTATGTTGCCACTATTCTGCAGTATGTGGCACCATACCTAAAGGTAGGTGACAGATACACACTATGTAACCATTGTACTGTAGAATGTGACACAATTCCTTAAGGTAGATGACAGTTACACACTATGTCACCAGTGTAATGTAGTATGTGGGATCATACCTCAAGGTAGAGGACAGATACACACTATGTCACCATTGTACTGTATTATGTGGCACCATACCTGAAGGTAGATGACAGATACACACTATGTCCCTATTCTACTGTAGTATGTGGCACTATACCTCAAGGTAGAGGACACATAAATACTCTGTCACAAGGTAGATTACAGATACACACTATATCGCCATAGTACTGTATTATGTTGCACTATACCCTAAGGTAGATGACAGTTACACACTAAGTCATCATTGCACTGTAGTATGTGGCACCATAACTAAAGGTAGGTGACATTGTACTGTAGTGTGTGGCACCATACCTAAAGGTACATGGCAGAAACACACTATGTTGTCAATGTACTCTATTATGTTGCACTGTACCTTTAGGTATATGACATGCACACTATGTCATCACTGTATGTAGTATATGGAACCACAGGTAAAGGGACATGGCAGATACATACTATGTTGCAAGTGTACTGTAATATGTGCCACCATACCTGAAGGTAGATGACAGATACACACTATATCACCACTGTACTGTAGTATGTGGCCCAACAACTAAAGGCAGATGACAGATACACACTATTTCACCATTGTACTCTATTATGTGGCACTTACCTAAAGGTACATGGCAGATACACACTATGTCACCATTGAACTATATTTTGTGGCACTGTAGTACGTGGCACCATACTTAAACGTATATGGCAGATAACATTATATTGCCACTGTACTGTATTATGTTGCACTATACCTGAAAGTAGATGACAGATACACACTATGATGCCACTGTACTGTTGTATGTAGCACCATAACTGAAGGTAGATGACAGATACACACTCTATCACCATTGTACTATATTATGTGGCATGATACCTAAAGGTACACGGCAGATAACACTATGTCACTACTATACTGTAGTATGTGGCACTATACCTCAAGGTAGAGGACACATAAATACTCTGTCACAAGGTAGATGACAGATACACATTATATCACCATAGTACTGTATTATGTTGCACTATACCCTAAGGTAGATGACAGTTACACACTAAGTCATCATTGCACTGTAGCATGTGGCACCATTACTAAAGGTAGGTAACATTGTATTGTAGTATGTGGCACCATACCTAAAGGTACATGGCAGAAACACACTATGTTGTCAATGTACCTTAAGGTATATGACATGCACACTATGTCATCACTGTATGTAGTATATGGAACCACTGCTAAAGGGACATGACAAATACATACTATGTTGCAAGTGTACTGTAATATGTGCCACCATACCTGAAGGTAGATGACAGATACACACTATATCACCACTGTAATGTAGTATGTGGCCCAACAACTAAAGGTTGGTTGGTTGGTTGGTTGGTTGGTTGGTTGAATGTTGCTTTATGTCGCATCAGCAATTTGTCAGCTATTCGCGACGAGAACTATTTAATTAATCTCTATGGATTAATCTATGAACAATTTTGTGTATGCATGTGAAGTGCGAGTGTGTTGTATGGTCTGCCTTGTATTAGCGCGCACTCAGGGCGACTTTACCGTGCTAGCTCACAGAGTCAGTAGACCGCAGACAAGCGTACCACTCCCCCAGTCCATTATACTGATACCAGGTGAATCAGTAAAGGCCAACGGCAAGGAAAATTCACTTTCCCACATGTGGTCCGAGCGGGACTCAAACTCACAGTGGTGAGAGACCCTGGATTTCAAGACTGACGCCTTATCCATTAGGCCACCGCGCCCTCCCAACAACTAAAGGTAGATGATAGATACACACTATATCACCATTGTACTCTATTATGTTGCACTTACCTAAAGGTACATGGCAGATACATACTATGTCACCATTGAACTATACTTTGTGGCACCATACATAAAGCTAGATGACAGATTCACACTATATTACCACTGTACTGTAGTACGTGGCACCATACCTACACGTATATGGCAGATAACATTATATTGCCACTGTACTGTATTATGTTGCACTATACCTGAAAGTAGATGACAGATACACACTATGCCATCACTGTACCCTATTATTTGGCACCATACCTTCACGTAGATGACGGATACACACTATGTCACCAGTGTACTGTAGTATGTGGCACCTAACCTCAAGGTAAAGGACAGATACATACTTTGTCACAAAATAGCTGACAGATTCACACTATATCACCACTGTACTGTAGTATGTGGCACTATGTTGCCACTATACTGTAGTATGTGGCACCATACCTAAAGGTAGGTGACAGATACACACTATGTCACCATTGTACTGTAGAATGTGACACAATTCCTTAAGGTTGATGACAATTACACACTATGTCACCAGTGTAATGTAGTATGTGGGACCATACCTGAAAGTAGATGACAGATACACACTATGATGCCACTGTACTGTTGTATGTAGCACCATAACTGAAGGTAGATGACAGATACACACTCTATCACCATTGTACTATATTATGTGGCATGATACCTAAAGGTACACGGCAGATAACACTATGTCCCTATTCTGCTGTAGTATGTGGCACTATACCTAAAGGTAGAGGACACATAAATACTCTGTCACAAGGTAGATGACAGATACACACTATATCGCCATAGTACTGTATTATGTTGCACTATACCCTAAGGTAGATGACAGTTACACACTAAGTCATCATTGCACTGTAGTATGTGGCGCCATAACTAAAGGTACATGACAGAAACACACTATGTTGTCAATGTACTCTATTATGTTGCACTGTACCTTTAGGTATATGACCTGCACACTATGTCATCACTGTATGTAGTATATGGAACCACAGCTAAAGGGACATGGCAGATACATACTATGTTGCAAGTATGCTGTAATATGTGCCACCATACCTGAAGGTAGATGACAGATACACACTATTTCACCATTGTACTCTATTATATGGCACTTACCTAAAGGTACATGGCAGATACACACTATGTCACCATTGAACTATATTTTGTGGCACTGTAGTACGTGGCACCATACTTAAACGTATATGGCAGATAACATTATATTGCCACTGTACTGTATTATGTTGCACTATACCTGAAGGTAGATGACAGATACACACTATATCACCACTGTAATGTAGTATGTGGCCCAACAACTAAAGGTTGGTTGGTTGGTTGGTTGGTTGGTTGGTTGAATGTTGCTTTATGTCGCATCAGCAATTTGTCAGCTATTCGCCACGAGAACTATTTAATTAATCTCTATGGATTAATCTATGAACAATTTTGTGTATACATGTGAAGTGCGAGTGTGTTGTATGGTCTGCCTTGTATTAGCTCGCACTCAGAGCGATTTTACCGTGCTAGCTCACAGAGTCAGTAGGCCGCAGACAAGCGTACCACTCCCCCAGTCCATTATACTGATACCTGGTGAATCAGTAAAGGCCAACGGCAAGGAAAATTCACTTTCCCACATGTGGTCCGAGCGGGACTCGAACTCACAGTGGTGAGAGACCCTGGATTTCAAGACTGGCGTCTTATCCATTAGGCCACCGCGCCCTCCCAACAACTAAAGGTAGATGATAGATACACACTATATCACCATTGTACTCTATTATGTTGCACTTACCTAAAGGTACATGGCAGATACACACTATGTCACCATTGAACTATATTTTGTGGCACCATACATAAATGTAGATGACAGATTCACACTATATTACCACTGTACTGTAGTACGTGGTACCATACCTAAACGTATATGGCAGATAACATTTTATTGCCACTGTACTGTATTATGTTGCACTATACCTGAAAGTAGATGACCGATACACACTATGCCATCACTGTACCCTATTATTTGGCACCATACCTAAAGGTAGATGACGGATACACACTATGTCACCAGTGTACTGTAGTATGTGGCACCTAACCTCAAGGTAAAGGACAGATACATACTTTGTCACAAAATAGCTGACAGATTCACACTATATCACCACTGTACTGTGGTATGTGGCACTATGTTGCCACTATACTGTAGTATGTGGCACCATACCTAAAGGTAGGTGACAGATACACACTATGTCACCAGTGTAATGTAGTATGTGGGACCATACCTCAAAGTAGAGGACAGATACACATTATGTCACCATTGTACTATATTATGTGGCACCATACCTGAAGGTAGATGACAGATACACACTATGATGCCACTGTACTGTTGTATGTAGCACCATAACTGAAGGTAGATGACAGATACACACTCTATCACCATTGTACTTTATTAGGTGGCATGATACCTAAAGGTACACGGCAGATAACACTATGTCCCTATTCTACTGTAGTATGTGGCACTATACCTCAAGGTAGAGGACACATAAATACTCTGTCACAAGGTAGATGACAGATACACACTATATCACCATAGTACTGTATTATGTTGCACTATACCCTAAGGTAGATGACAGATACACACTATGTCACCACTGTACTGTAGTATGTGGCCCAACAACTAAAGGTAGATGACAGATACACACTATGTCACCATTGAACTATATTTTGTGGCACTGTAGTACGTGGCACCATACTTAAACGTATATGGCAGATAACATTATATTGCCACTGTACTGTATGATGTTGCACTATACCTGAAAGTAGATGACAGATACACACTATGCCATCACTGTACCCTATTATTTGGCACCATACCTAAAGGTAGATGACGGATACACACTATGATGCCACTGTACTCTTGTATGTAGCACCATAACTGAAGGTAGATGACAGATACACACTCTATCACCACTGTACTATAGTATGTGGCATGATACCTAAAGGTACACGGCAGATAACACTATGTCACTACTATACTGTAGTATGTGGCACTATACCTCAAGGTAGAGGACACATAAATACTCTGTCACAAGGTAGATGACAGATACACACTATATCACCATAGTACTGTATTATGTTGCACTATACCCTAAGGTAGATGACAGTTACACACTAAGTCATCATTGCACTGTAGTATGTGGCACCATAACTAAAGGTAGGTGACATTGTATTGTAGTATGTGGCACCATACCTAAAGGTACATGGCAGAAACACACTTTGTTGTCAATGTACTCATTATGTTGCACAGTACCTTAAGGTATATGACATGCACACTATGTCATCACTGTATGTAGTATATGGAACCACAGCTAAAGGGACATGGCAAATACATACTATGTTGCAAGTGTACTGTAATATGTGCCACCATACCTGAAGGTAGATGACAGATACACACTATTTCACCATTGTACTCTATTATATGGCACTTACCTAAAGGTACATGGCAGATACACACTATGTCACCATTGAACTATATTTTGTGGCACTGTAGTACGTGGCACCATACTTAAACGTATATGGCAGATAACATTATATTGCCACTGTACTGTATTATGTTGCACTATACCTGAAGGTAGATGACAGATACACACTATATCACCACTGTAATGTAGTATGTGGCCCAACAACTAAAGGTTGGTTGGTTGGTTGGTTGGTTGGTTGGTTGGTTGGTTGAATGTTGCTTTATGTCGCATCAGCAATTTGTCAGCTATTCGCCACGAGAACTATTTAATTAATCTCTATGGATTAATCTATGAACAATTTTGTGTATACATGTGAAGTGCGAGTGTGTTGTATGGTCTGCCTTGTATTAGCTCGCACTCAGAGCGACTTTACCGTGCTAGCTCACAGAGTCAGTAGACCGCAGACAAGCGTACCACTCCCCCAGTCCATTATACTGATACCAGGTGAATCAGTAAAGGCCAACGGCAAGGAAAATTCACTTTCCCACATGTGGTCCGAGCGGGACTCAAACTCACAGTGGTGAGAGACCCTGGATTTCAAGACTGACGCCTTATCCATTAGGCCACCGCGCCCTCCCAACAACTAAAGGTAGATGATAGATACACACTATATCACCATTGTACTCTATTATGTTGCACTTACCTAAAGGTACATGGCAGATACATACTATGTCACCATTGAACTATACTTTGTGGCACCATACATAAAGCTAGATGACAGATTCACACTATATTACCACTGTACTGTAGTACGTGGCACCATACCTACACGTATATGGCAGATAACATTATATTGCCACTGTACTGTATTATGTTGCACTATACCTGAAAGTAGATGACAGATACACACTATGCCATCACTGTACCCTATTATTTGGCACCATACCTTCACGTAGATGACGGATACACACTATGTCACCAGTGTACTGTAGTATGTGGCACCTAACCTCAAGGTAAAGGACAGATACATACTTTGTCACAAAATAGCTGACAGATTCACACTATATCACCACTGTACTGTAGTATGTGGCACTATGTTGCCACTATACTGTAGTATGTGGCACCATACCTAAAGGTAGGTGACAGATACACACTATGTCACCATTGTACTGTAGAATGTGACACAATTCCTTAAGGTTGATGACAATTACACACTATGTCACCAGTGTAATGTAGTATGGGGACCATACCTGAAAGTAGATGACAGATACACACTATGATGCCACTGTACTGTTGTATGTAGCACCATAACTGAAGGTAGATGACAGATACACACTCTATCACCATTGTACTATATTATGTGGCATGATACCTAAAGGTACACGGCAGATAACACTATGTCCCTATTCTGCTGTAGTATGTGGCACTATACCTAAAGGTAGAGGACACATAAATACTCTGTCACAAGGTAGATGACAGATACACACTATATCGCCATAGTACTGTATTATGTTGCACTATACCCTAAGGTAGATGACAGTTACACACTAAGTCATCATTGCACTGTAGTATGTGGCGCCATAACTAAAGGTACATGACAGAAACACACTATGTTGTCAATGTACTCTATTATGTTGCACTGTACCTTTAGGTATATGACCTGCACACTATGTCATCACTGTATGTAGTATATGGAACCACAGCTAAAGGGACATGGCAGATACATACTATGTTGCAAGTATGCTGTAATATGTGCCACCATACCTGAAGGTAGATGACAGATACACACTATTTCACCATTGTACTCTATTATATGGCACTTACCTAAAGGTACATGGCAGATACACACTATGTCACCATTGAACTATATTTTGTGGCACTGTAGTACGTGGCACCATACTTAAACGTATATGGCAGATAACATTATATTGCCACTGTACTGTATTATGTTGCACTATACCTGAAGGTAGATGACAGATACACACTATATCACCACTGTAATGTAGTATGTGGCCCAACAACTAAAGGTTGGTTGGTTGGTTGGTTGGTTGGTTGAATGTTGCTTTATGTCGCATCAGCAATTTGTCAGCTATTCGCCACGAGAACTATTTAATTAATCTCTATGGATTAATCTATGAACAATTTTGTGTATACATGTGAAGTGCGAGTGTGTTGTATGGTCTGCCTTGTATTAGCTCGCACTCAGAGCGATTTTACCGTGCTAGCTCACAGAGTCAGTAGGCCGCAGACAAGCGTACCACTCCCCCAGTCCATTATACTGATACCTGGTGAATCAGTAAAGGCCAACGGCAAGGAAAATTCACTTTCCCACATGTGGTCCGAGCGGGACTCGAACTCACAGTGGTGAGAGACCCTGGATTTCAAGACTGGCGTCTTATCCATTAGGCCACCGCGCCCTCCCAACAACTAAAGGTAGATGATAGATACACACTATATCACCATTGTACTCTATTATGTTGCACTTACCTAAAGGTACATGGCAGATACACACTATGTCACCATTGAACTATATTTTGTGGCACCATACATAAATGTAGATGACAGATTCACACTATATTACCACTGTACTGTAGTACGTGGTACCATACCTAAACGTATATGGCAGATAACATTTTATTGCCACTGTACTGTATTATGTTGCACTATACCTGAAAGTAGATGACCGATACACACTATGCCATCACTGTACCCTATTATTTGGCACCATACCTAAAGGTAGATGACGGATACACACTATGTCACCAGTGTACTGTAGTATGTGGCACCTAACCTCAAGGTAAAGGACAGATACATACTTTGTCACAAAATAGCTGACAGATTCACACTATATCACCACTGTACTGTGGTATGTGGCACTATGTTGCCACTATACTGTAGTATGTGGCACCATACCTAAAGGTAGGTGACAGATACACACTATGTCACCAGTGTAATGTAGTATGTGGGACCATACCTCAAAGTAGAGGACAGATACACATTATGTCACCATTGTACTATATTATGTGGCACCATACCTGAAGGTAGATGACAGATACACACTATGATGCCACTGTACTGTTGTATGTAGCACCATAACTGAAGGTAGATGACAGATACACACTCTATCACCATTGTACTTTATTAGGTGGCATGATACCTAAAGGTACACGGCAGATAACACTATGTCCCTATTCTACTGTAGTATGTGGCACTATACCTCAAGGTAGAGGACACATAAATACTCTGTCACAAGGTAGATGACAGATACACACTATATCACCATAGTACTGTATTATGTTGCACTATACCCTAAGGTAGATGACAGATACACACTATGTCACCACTGTACTGTAGTATGTGGCCCAACAACTAAAGGTAGATGACAGATACACACTATGTCACCATTGAACTATATTTTGTGGCACTGTAGTACGTGGCACCATACTTAAACGTATATGGCAGATAACATTATATTGCCACTGTACTGTATGATGTTGCACTATACTGAAAGTAGATGACAGATACACACTATGCCATCACTGTACCCTATTATTTGGCACCATACCTAAAGGTAGATGACGGATACACACTATGATGCCACTGTACTCTTGTATGTAGCACCATAACTGAAGGTAGATGACAGATACACACTCTATCACCACTGTACTATAGTATGTGGCATGATACCTAAAGGTACACGGCAGATAACACTATGTCACTACTATACTGTAGTATGTGGCACTATACCTCAAGGTAGAGGACACATAAATACTCTGTCACAAGGTAGATGACAGATACACACTATATCACCATAGTACTGTATTATGTTGCACTATACCCTAAGGTAGATGACAGTTACACACTAAGTCATCATTGCACTGTAGTATGTGGCACCATAACTAAAGGTAGGTGACATTGTATTGTAGTATGTGGCACCATACTAAAGGTACATGGCAGAAACACACTTTGTTGTCAATGTACTCATTATGTTGCACAGTACCTTAAGGTATATGACATGCACACTATGTCATCACTGTATGTAGTATATGGAACCACAGCTAAAGGGACATGGCAAATACATACTATGTTGCAAGTGTACTGTAATATGTGCCACCATACCTGAAGGTAGATGACAGATACACACTATTTCACCATTGTACTCTATTATATGGCACTTACCTAAAGGTACATGGCAGATACACACTATGTCACCATTGAACTATATTTTGTGGCACTGTAGTACGTGGCACCATACTTAAACGTATATGGCAGATAACATTATATTGCCACTGTACTGTATTATGTTGCACTATACCTGAAGGTAGATGACAGATACACACTATATCACCACTGTAATGTAGTATGTGGCCCAACAACTAAAGGTTGGTTGGTTGGTTGGTTGGTTGGTTGGTTGGTTGGTTGGTTGAATGTTGCTTTATGTCGCATCAGCAATTTGTCAGCTATTCGCCACGAGAACTATTTAATTAATCTCTATGGATTAATCTATGAACAATTTTGTGTATACATGTGAAGTGCGAGTGTGTTGTATGGTCTGCCTTGTATTAGCTCGCACTCAGAGCGATTTTACCGTGCTAGCTCACAGAGTCAGTAGGCCGCAGACAAGCGTACCACTCCCCCAGTCCATTATACTGATACCTGGTGAATCAGTAAAGGCCAACGGCAAGGAAAATTCACTTTCCCACATGTGGTCCGAGCGGGACTCGAACTCACAGTGGTGAGAGACCCTGGATTTCAAGACTGGCGTCTTATCCATTAGGCCACCGCGCCCTCCCAACAACTAAAGGTAGATGATAGATACACACTATATCACCATTGTACTCTATTATGTTGCACTTACCTAAAGGTACATGGCAGATACACACTATGTCACCATTGAACTATATTTTGTGGCACCATACATAAATGTAGATGACAGATTCACACTATATTACCACTGTACTGTAGTACGTGGTACCATACCTAAACGTATATGGCAGATAACATTTTATTGCCACTGTACTGTATTATGTTGCACTATACCTGAAAGTAGATGACCGATACACACTATGCCATCACTGTACCCTATTATTTGGCACCATACCTAAAGGTAGATGACGGATACACACTATGTCACCAGTGTACTGTAGTATGTGGCACCTAACCTCAAGGTAAAGGACAGATACATACTTTGTCACAAAATAGCTGACAGATTCACACTATATCACCACTGTACTGTGGTATGTGGCACTATGTTGCCACTATACTGTAGTATGTGGCACCATACCTAAAGGTAGGTGACAGATACACACTATGTCACCAGTGTAATGTAGTATGTGGGACCATACCTCAAAGTAGAGGACAGATACACATTATGTCACCATTGTACTATATTATGTGGCACCATACCTGAAGGTAGATGACAGATACACACTATGATGCCACTGTACTGTTGTATGTAGCACCATAACTGAAGGTAGATGACAGATACACACTCTATCACCATTGTACTTTATTAGGTGGCATGACACCTAAAGGTACACGGCAGATAACACTATGTCCCTATTCTACTGTAGTATGTGGCACTATACCTCAAGGTAGACGACACATAAATACTCTGTCACAAGGTAGATGACAGATACACACTATATCACCATAGTACTGTATTATGTTGCACTATACCCTAAGGTAGATGACAGATACACACTATGTCACCACTGTACTGTAGTATGTGGCCCAACAACTAAAGGTAGATGACAGATACACACTATGTCACCATTGAACTATATTTTGTGGCACTGTAGTACGTGGCACCATACTTAAACGTATATGGCAGATAACATTATATTGCCACTGTACTGTATGATGTTGCACTATACCTGAAAGTAGATGACAGATACACACTATGCCATCACTGTACCCTATTATTTGGCACCATACCTAAAGGTAGATGACGGATACACACTATGATGCCACTGTACTGTTGTATGTAGCACCATAACTGAAGGTAGATGACAGATACACACTCTATCACCACTGCACTATAGTATGTGGCATGATACCTAAAGGTACACGGCAGATAACACTATGTCACTACTACTGTAGTATGTGGCACTATACCTCAAGGTAGAGGACACATAAATACTCTGTCACAAGGTAGATGACAGATACACACTATATCACCATAGTACTGTATTATGTTGCACTATACCCTAAGGTAGATGACAGTTACACACTAAGTCATCATTGCACTGTAGTATGTGGCACCATAACTAAAGGTAGGTGACATTGTATTGTAGTATGTGGCACCATACCTAAAGGTACATGGCAGAAACACACTTTGTTGTCAATGTACTCATTATGTTGCACTGTACCTTAAGGTATATGACATGCACACTATGTCATCACTGTATGTAGTATATGGAACCACAGCTAAAGGGACATGGCAAATACATACTATGTTGCAAGTGTACTGTAATATGTGCCACCATACCTGAAGGTAGATGACAGATACACACTATATCACCACTGTAATGTAGTATCTGGGCCAACAACTAAAGGTTGGTTGGTTGGTTGGTTGAATGTTGCTTTATGTCACATCAGCAATTTGTCAGCTATTCGCGACGAGAACTATTTAATTAATCTCTATGGATTAATCTATGAACAATTTTGTGTATGCATGTGAAGTGCGAGTGTGTTGTATGGTCTGCCTTGTATTAGCGCGCACTCAGGGCGACTTTACCGTGCTAGCTCACAAAGTCAGTAGGCCGCAGACAAGCGTACCACTCCCCCAGTCCATTATACTGATACCAGGTGAATCAGTAAAGGCCAACGGCAAGGAAAATTCACTTTCCCACATGTGGTCCGAGCGGGACTCGAACTCACAGTGGTGAGAGACCCTGGATTTCAAGACTGGCGTCTTATCCATTAGGCCACCGCGCCCTCCCAACAACTAAAGGTAGATGATAGATACACACTATGTCACCATTGTACTCTATTATGTTGCACTTACCTAAAGGTACATGGCAGATACACACTATGTCACCATTGAACTATACTTTGTGGCATCATACATAAAGGTAGATGACAGATTCACACTATATTACCTCTGTACTTTAGTACGTGGCACCATACCTAAACGTATATGGCAGATAACATTATATTGCCACTGTACTGTATTATGTTGCACTATACCTGAAAGTAGATGACAGATACACACTATGCCATCACTGTACCCTATTATTTGGCACCATGCCTAAAGGTAGATGACGGATACACACTATGTCACCAGTGTACTGTAGTATGTGGCACCTAACCTCAAGGTAAAGGACAGATACATACTTTGTCACAAAATAGCTGACAGATTCACACTATATCACCACTGTACTGTAGTATGTGGCACCATACCTAAAGGTAGGTGACAGATACACACTATGTCACCATTGTATTGTAGAATGTGACACAATTCCTTAAGGTAGATGACAATTACACACTATGTCACCAGTGTAATGTAGTATGTGGGACCATACCTCAAAGTAGAAGACAGATACACACTATGTCACCATTGTACTATATAATTTGGCACCATACCTGAAGGTAGATGACAGATACACACTATGATGCCACTGTACTCTTGTATGTAGCACCATAACTGAAGGTAGATGACAGATACACGCTCTATCACCATTGTACTATATTAGGTGGCATGATACCTTAAGGTACACGGCAGATAACACTATGTCCCTATTCTACTGTAGTATGTGGCACTATACCTCAAGGTAGAGGACACATAAATACTCTGTCACAAGGTAGATGACAGATACACACTATATCACCATAGTACTGTATTATGTTGCACTATACCCTAAGGTAGATGACAGTTACACACTAAGTCATCATTGCACTGTAGTATGTGGCACCATAACTAAAGGTAGGTGACATTGTACTGTAGTGTGTGGCACCATACCTAAAGGTACATGGCAGAAACACACTATGTTGTCAATGTACTCTATTATGTTGCACTGTACCTTAAGGTATATGACATGCACACTATGTCATCACTGTATCATGTGTATGTAGTATATTGAACCAAAGCTAAAGGGACATGGCAAATACATACTTGCAAGTGTACTGTAATATGTGCCATCATACCTGAAGGTAGATGACAGATACACACTATATCACCACTGTATTGTAGTATGTGGCCCAACAACTAAAGGTAGATGACAGATACACACTATTTCACCATTGTACTCTATTATGTGGCACTTACCTAAAGGTACATGGCAGATACACACTATGTCACCATTGAACTATATTTTGTGGCACTGTAGTACGTGGCACCATACTTAAACGTATATGGCAGATAACATTATATTGCCACTGTACTGTATTATGTTGCACTATACCTGAAAGTAGATGACAGATACACACTATGCCATCACTGTACCCTATTATTTGGCACCATACCTAAAGGTAGATGACGGATACACACTATGTCACCAGTGTACTGTAGTATGTGGCACCTAACCTCAAGGTAAAGGACAGATACATACTGTAGTATGTGGCACCATACCTAAAGGTAGGTGACAGATACACACTATGTAACCATTGTATTGTAGAATGTGACACAATTTTTTAAGGTAGATGACAGTTATACACACTATATCGCCATAGTACTGTATTATGTTGCACTATACCCTAAGGTAGATGACAGTTACACACTAAGACATCATTGCACTGTAGTATGTGGCACCATAACTAAAGGTAGGTGACATTATACTGTAGTATGTGGCACCATACCTAAAGGTACATGGCAGAAACACACTATGTTGTCAATGTACTCTATTATGTTGCACTGTACCTTTAGGTATATGACATGCACACTATGTCATCACTGTATGTAGTATATGGAACCACAGCTAAAGGGACATGGCAGATACATACTATGTTGCAAGTGTACTGTAATATGAGCCACCATACCTGAAAGTAGATGACAGATACACACTATAGCACCACTGTACTGTAGTATGTGGCCCAACAACTAAAGGTAGATGACAGATACACACTATGTCACCATTGTACTCTATTATGTGGCACTTACCTAAAGGTACATGGCAGATACACACTATGTCACCATTGAACTATATTTTGTGGCACCATACATAAAGGTAGATGACACATTCACACTATATCACCACTGTACTGTAGTATGTGGCACTATGTTGCCACTATACTGTAGTATGTGGCACCATACCTAAAGGTAGATGACAGATACACACTATATCGCCGTAGTACTGTATTATGTTGCACTATACCCTAAGGTAGATGACAGTACACACTAAGGCATCATTGCACTGTAGTATGTAGCACCATAACTAAAGGTAGGTGACATTGTACTGTAGTATGTGGCACCATAAATAAAGGTACATGGCAGAAACACACTATGTTGTCAATGTACTCTATTATGTTGCACTGTACCTTTAGGTATATGACATGCACACTATGTCATCACTGTATGTAGTATATGGAACCACAGCTAAAGGGACATGGCAGATACATACTATGTTGCAAGTGTACTGTAATATGAGCCACCATACCTGAAAGTAGATGACAGATACACACTATAGCACCACTGTACTGTAGTATGTGGCCCAACAACTAAACGTAGTTGACAGATACACATTATGTCACCATTGTACTCTATTATGTGGCACTTACCTAAAGGTACATGGCAGATACACACTATGTCACCATTGAACTATATTTTCTGGCACCATACATAAAGGTAGATGACAGATTCACACTATATCACCACTGTACTGTAGTATGTGGCACTATGTTGCCACTATACTGTAGTATGTGGTACCATACCTAAAGGTAGGTGACAGATACACACTATGTAACCATTGTATTGTAGAATGTGACACAATTTCTTAAGTTAGATGACAGTTATACACACTATATCGCCATAGGACTGTATTATGTTGCCCTATACCCTAAGGTAGATGACAGTTACACACTAAGGCATCATTGCACTGTAGTATGTGGCACCATAACTAAAGGTAGGTGACATTATACTGTAGTATGTGGCACCATACCTAAAGGTACATGGCAGAAACACACTATGTTGTCAATGTACTCTATTATGTTGCACTGTACCTTTAGCTATATGACATGCACACTATGTCATCACTGTATGTAGTATATGGAACCACAGCTAAAGGGACATGGCAGATACATATTATGTTGCAAGTGTACTGTAATATGAGCCACCATACCTGAAGGTAGATGACAGATACACACTATAGCACCACTGTACTGTAGTATGTGGCCCAACAACTAAAGGTACATGGCAGATACACACTATGTCACCATTGAACTATATTTTGTGGCACCATACATAAAGGTAGATCACAGATTCACACTATATCATCACTGTACTGTAGTATGTGGGACTATGTTGCCACTATAATGTAGTATGTGGCACCATACCTAAAGGTACATGGCAGAAACACACTATCTTGTCAATGTACTCTATTATGTTGCACTGTACCTTTAGGTATATGACATGCACACTATGTCATCACTGTATGTAGTATATGGAACACAGCAAGACTAAAGGGACATGGCAGATACATACTATGTTGCAAGTGTACTGCAATATGAGCCACCATACCTGAAAGTAGATAACAGATATACACTATAGCACCACTGTACTGTAGTATGTGGCCCAACAACTAAAGGTAGATGACAGATACACACTATGTCACCATTGTACTCTATTATGTGGCACTTACCTAAAGGTACATGGCAGATACACACTATGTCACCATTGAACTATATTTTGTGGCACCATACATAAAGGTAGATGACACATTCACACTATATCACCACTGTACTGTAGTATGTGGCACTATGTTGCCACTATACTGTAGTATGTGGCACCATACCTAAAGGTAGGTGACAGATACACACTATGTAACCATTGTACTGTAGAATGTGACACAATTCCTTAAGGTAGATGACAGTTACACACTATGTCACCAGTGTAATGTAGTATGTGGGACCATACCTCAAGGTAGAGGAAAGATACACACTATGTCACCATTGTACTGTATTATGTGGCACCATACCTGAAGGTAGATGACAGATACACACTTTGTCCCTATTTTACTGTAGTATGTGGCACTAAACCTCAAGGTAGAGGACACATAAATACTATGTCACAAGGTAGATGACAGATACACACTATATCACCATAGTACTGTATTATGTTGCACTATACCCTAAGGTAGATGACAGTTACACACTAAGTCATCATTGCACTGTAGTGTGTGGCACCATACCTAAAGGTACATGGCAGAAACACACTATGTTGTCAATGTACTCTATTATGTTGCACTGTACCTTAAGGTATATGACATGCACACTATGTCATCACTGTATGTAGTATATGGAACCACAGCTAAAGGGACATGGCAGATACATACTATGTTGCAAGTGTACTGTAATATGTGCCACCATACCTGAAGGTAGATGACAGATACACACTATAGCACCACTGTACTGTAGTATAGGCCCAACAACTAAAGGTACATGGCAGATACACACTATGTCACCATTGAACTATATTTTGTGGCACCATACATAAAGGTAGATGACAGATTCACACTATATCATCACTGTACTATAGTATGTTAGGCACTATGTTGCCACTATAATGTAGTATGTGGCACCATACCTAAAGGTACATGGCAGAAACACACTATGTTGTCAATGTACTCTATTATGTTGCACTGTACCTTTAGGTATATGACATGCACACTATGTCATCACTGTATGTAGTATATGGAACCACAGCTAAAGGGACATGGCAGATACATACTATGTTGCAAGTGTACTGTAATATGAGCCACCATACCTGAAAGTAGATGACAGATACACACTATAGCACCACTGTACTGTAGTATGTGGCCCAACAACTAAAGGTAGATGACAGATACACACTATGTCACCATTGTACTCTATTATGTGGCACTTACCTAAAGGTACATGGCAGATACACACTATGTCACCATTGAAATATTTTTGGCACCATACATAAAGGTAGATGACACATTCACACTATATCACCACTGTACTGTAGTATGTGGCACTATGTTGCCACTATACTGTAGTATGTGGCACCATACCTAAAGGTAGATGACAGATACACACTATATCGCCGTAGTACTGTATTATGTTGCACTATACCCTAAGGTAGATGACAGTTACACACTAAGGCATCATTGCACTGTAGTATGTGGCACCATAACTAAACGTAGGTGACATTGTACTGTAGTATGTGGCACCAAATAAAGGTACATGGCAGAAACACACTATGTTGTCAATGTACTCTATTATGTTGCACTGTACCTTTAGGTATATGACATGCACACTATGTCATCACTGTATGTAGTATATGGAACCACAGCTAAAGGGACATGGCAGATACATACTATGTTGCAAGTGTACTGTAATATGAGCCACCATACCTGAAAGTAGATGACAAATACACACTATAGCACCACTGTATTGTAGTATGTGGCCCAACAACTAAACGTAGATGACAGATACACACTATGTCACCATTGTACTCTATTATGTGGCACTTACCTAAAGGTACATGGCAGATACACACTATGTCACCATTGAACTATATTTTGTGGCACCATACATAAAGGTAGATGACACATTCACACTATATCACCACTGTACTGTAGTATGTGGCACTATGTTGCCACTATACTGTAGTATGTGGCACAATACCTAAAGGTAGGTGACAGATACACACTATGTAACCATTGTACTGTAGAATGTGACACAATTCCTTAAGGTAGATGACAGTTACACACTATGTCACCAGTGTAATGTAGTATGTGGGACCATACCTCAAGGTAGAGGAAAGATACACACTATGTCACCATTGTACTGTATTATGTGGCACCATACCTGAAGGTAGATGACAGATACACACTTTGTCCCTATTTTACTGTAGTATGTGGCACTATACCTCAAGGTAGAGGACACATAAATACTATGTCACAAGGTAGATGACAGATACACACTATATCACCATAGTACTGTATTATGTTGCACTATACCCTAAGGTAGATGACAGTTACACACTAAGTCATCATTGCACTGTAGTATGTGGCACCATAACTAAAGGTAGGTGACATTGTACTGTAGTGTGTGGCACCATACCTAAAGGTGCATGGCAGAAACACACTATGTTGTCAATGTACTCTATTATGTTGCACTGTACCTTAAGGTATATGACATGCACACTATGTCATCACTGTATCATGTGTATGTAGTATATTGAACCAAAGCTAAAGGGACATGGCAAATACATACTTGCAAGTGTACTGTAATATGTGCCATCATACCTGAAGGTAGATGACAGATACACACTATATCACCACTGTATTGTAGTATGTGGCCCAACAACTAAAGGTAGATGACAGATACACACTATTTCACCATTGTACTCTATTATGTGGCACTTACCTAAAGGTACATGGCAGATACACACTATGTCACCATTGAACTATATTTTGTGGCACTGTAGTACGTGGCACCATACTTAAACGTATATGGCAGATAACATTATATTGCCACTGTACTGTATTATGTTGCACTATACCTGAAAGTAGATGACAGATACACACTATGCCATCACTGTACCCTATTATTTGGCACCATACCTAAAGGTAGATGACGGATACACACTATGTCACCAGTGTACTGTAGTATGTGGCACCTAACCTCAAGGTAAAGGACAGATACATACTGTAGTATGTGGCACCATACCTAAAGGTAGGTGACAGATACACACTATGTAACCATTGTATTGTAGAATGTGACACAATTTTTTAAGGTAGATGACAGTTATACACACTATATCGCCATAGTACTGTATTATGTTGCACTATACCCTAAGGTAGATGACAGTTACACACTAAGGCATCATTGCACTGTAGTATGTGGCACCATACCTAAAGGTACATGGCAGAAACACACTATGTTGTCAATGTACTCTATTATGTTGCACTGTACCTTTAGGTATATGACATGCACACTATGTCATCACTGTATGTAGTATATGGAACCACAGCTAAAGGGACATGGCAGATACATACTATGTTGCAAGTGTACTGTAATATGAGCCACCATACCTGAAAGTAGATGACAGATACACACTATAGCACCACTGTACTGTAGTATGTGGCCCAACAACTAAAGGTAGATGACAGATACACACTATGTCACCATTGTACTCTATTATGTGGCACTTACCTAAAGGTACATGGCAGATACACACTATGTCACCATTGAACTATATTTTGTGGCACCATACATAAAGGTAGATGACACATTCACACTATATCACCACTGTACTGTAGTATGTGGCACTATGTTGCCACTATACTGTAGTATGTGGCACCATACCTAAAGGTAGGTGACAGATACACACTATGTAACCATTGTACTGTAGAATGTGACACAATTCCTTAAGGTAGATGACAGTTACACACTATGTCACCAGTGTAATGTAGTATGTGGGACCATACCTCAAGGTAGAGGAAAGATACACACTATGTCACCATTGTACTGTATTATGTGGCACCATACCTGAAGGTAGATGACAGATACACACTTTGTCCCTATTTTACTGTAGTATGTGGCACTATACCTCAAGGTAGAGGACACATAAATACTATGTCACAAGGTAGATGACAGATACACACTATATCACCATAGTACTGTATTATGTTGCACTATACCCTAAGGTAGATGACAGTTACACACTAAGGCATCATTGCACTGTAGTATGTGGCACCATAACTAAAGGTAGGTGACATTATACTGTAGTATGTGGCACCATACCTAAAGGTGCATGGCAGAAACACACTATGTTGTCAATATACTCTATTATGTTGCACTGTACCTTAAGGTATATGACATGCACACTATGTCATCACTGTATGTAGTATATGGAACCACAGCTAAAGGGACATGGCAGATACATACTATGTTGCAAGTGTACTGTAATATGTGCCACCATACCTGAAGGTAGATGACAGATACACACTATAGCACCACTGTACTGTAGTATGTGGCCCAACAACTAAACGTAGATGACAGATACACACTATGTCACCATTGTACTCTATTATGTGGCACTTACCTAAAGGTACATGGCAGATACACACTATGTCACCATTGAACTATATTTTCTGGCACCATACATAAAGGTAGATGACAGATTCACACTATATCACCACTGTACTGTAGTATGTGGCACTATGTTGCCACTATACTGTAGTATGTGGTACCATACCTAAAGGTAGGTGACAGATACACACTATGTAACCATTGTATTGTAGAATGTGACACAATTTCTTAAGTTAGATGACAGTTATACACACTATATCGCCATAGTACTGTATTATGTTGCACTATACCCTAAGGTAGATGACAGTTACACACTAAGGCATCATTGCACTGTAGTATGTGGCACCATAACTAAAGGTAGGTGACATTATACTGTAGTATGTGGCACCATACCTAAAGGTACATGGCAGGAACACACTATGTTGTCAATGTACTCTATTATGTTGCACTGTACCTTTAGCTATATGACATGCACACTATGTCATCACTGTATGTAGTATATGGAACCACAGCTAAAGGGACATGGCAGATACATATTATGTTGCAAGTGTACTGTAATATGAGCCACCATACCTGAAGGTAGATGACAGATACACACTATAGCACCACTGTACTGTAGTATGTGGCCCAACAACTAAAGGTAGATGACAGATACACACTATGTCACCATTGTACTCTATTATGTGGCACTTACCTAAAGGTACATGGCAGATACACACTATGTCACCATTGAAATATATTTTTTGGCACCATACATAAAGGTAGATGACACATTCACACTATATCACCACTGTACTGTAGTATGTGGCACTATGTTGCCACTATACTGTAGTATGTGGCACCATACCTAAAGGTAGATGACAGATACACACTATATCGCCGTAGTACTGTATTATGTTGCACTATACCCTAAGGTAGATGACAGTTACACACTAAGGCATCATTGCACTGTAGTATGTGGCACCATAACTAAAGGTAGGTGACATTATACTGTAGTATGTGGCACCATAAATTAAGGTACATGGCAGAAACACACTATGTTGTCAATGTACTCTATTATGTTGCACTGTACCTTTAGGTATATGACATGCACACTATGTCATCACTGTATGTAGTATATGGAACCACAGCTAAAGGGACATGGCAGATACATACTATGTTGCAAGTGTACTGTAATTTGAGCCACCATACCTGAAAGTAGATGACAAATACACACTATAGCACCACTGTATTGTAGTATGTGGCCCAACAGCTAAACGTAGATGACAGATACACACTATGTCACCATTGTACTCTATTATGTGGCACTTACCTAAAGGTACATGGCAGATACACACTATGTCACCATTGAACTATATTTTCTGGCACCATACATAAAGGTAGATGACAGATTCACACTATATCACCACTGTACTGTAGTATGTGGCACTATGTTGCCACTATACTGTAGTATGTGGCACCATACCTAAAGGTAGGTGACAGATACACACTATGTAACCATTGTATTGTAGAATGTGACACAATTTTTTAAGGTAGATGACAGTTATACACACTATATCGCCATAGTACTGTATTATGTTGCACTATACCCTAAGGTAGATGACAGTTACACACTAAGGCATCATTGCACTGTAGTATGTGGCACCATAACTAAAGGTAGGTGACATTGTACTGTAGTATGTGGCACCATAAATAAAGGGACATGGCAGATACATACTATGTTGCAAGTGTACTGTAATATGAGCCACCATACCTGAAAGTAGATGACAAATACACACTATAGCACCACTGTATTGTAGTATGTGGCCCAACAGCTAAACGTAGATGACAGACACACTATGTCACCATTGTACTCTATTATGTGGCACTTACCTAAAGGTACATGGCAGATACACACTATGTCACCATTGAACTATATTTTGTGGCACCATACATAAAGGTAGATGACACATTCACACTTTGTCCCTATTTTACTGTAGTATGTGGCACTATACCTCAAGGTAGAGGACACATAAATACTATGTCACAAGGTAGATGACAGATACACACTATATCACCATAGTACTGTATTATGTTGCACTATACCCTAAGGTAGATGACAGTTACACACTAAGTCATCATTGCACTGTAGTATGTGGCACCATAACTAAAGGTAGGTGACATTGTACTGTAGTGTGTGGCACCATACCTAAAGGTGCATGGCAGAAACACACTATGTTGTCAATGTACTCTATTATGTTGCACTGTACCTTAAGGTATATGACATGCACACTATGTCATCACTGTATGCAGTATATGGAACCACAACTAAAGGGACATGGCAGATACATACTATGTTGCAAGTGTACTGTAATATGTGCCACCATACCTGAAGGTAGATGACAGATACACACTATAGCACCACTGTACTGTAGTATGTTGCCCAACAACTAAAGGTACATGGCAGATACACACTATGTCACCATTGTACTCTATTATGTGGCACTTACCTAAAGGTAAATGTCAGATACACACTATGTCACATTGAACTATATTTGTGGCACCATACATAAAGGTAGATGACACATTCACACTATATCACCACTGTACTGTAGTATGTGGCACTATGTTGCCACTATACTGTAGTATGTGGCACCATACCTAAAGGTAGGTGACAGATACACACTATGTAACCATTGTACTGTAGAATGTGACACAATTCCTTAAGGTAGATGACAGTTACACACTATGTCACCAGTGTAATGTAGTATGTGGGACCATACCTCAAGGTAGAGGAAAGATACACACTATGTCACCATTGTACTGTATTATGTGGCACCATACCTGAAGGTAGATGACAGATACACACTTTGTCCATATTGTACTGTAGTATGTGGCACTATACCTCAAGGTAGAGGACACATAAATACTATGTCACAAGTAGATGACAGATACACACTATATCACCATAGTACTGTATTATGTTGCACTATACCCTAAGGTAGATGACAGTTACACACTAAGTCATCATTGCACTGTAGTATGTGGCACCATAACTAAAGGTAGGTGACATTGTACTGTAGTGTGTGGCACCATACCTAAAGGTATATGGCAGAAACACACTATGTTGTCAATGTACTCTATTATGTTGCACTGTACCTTAAGGTATATGACATGCACACTATGTCATCACTGTATGTAGTATATGGAACCACAGCTAAAGGGACATGGCAGATACATACTATGTTGCAAGTGTACTGTAATATGTGCCACCATACCTGAAGGTAGATGACAGATACACACACTATAGCACCACTGTACTGTAGTATGTGGCCCAACAACTAAAGGTACATGGCAGATACACACTATGTCACCATTGAACTATATTTTGTGACACCATACATAAAGGTAGATGACAGATTCACACTATATCATCACTGTACTGTAGTATGTGGCACTATGTTGCCACTATAATGTAGTATGTGGCACCATACCTAAAGGTACATGGCAGAAACACACTATGTTGTCAATGTACTCTATTATGTTGCACTGTACCTTTAGGTATATGACATGCACACTATGTCATCACTGTATGTAGTATATGGAACCACAGCTAAAGGGACATGGCAGATACATACTATGTTGCAAGTGTACTGTAATATGAGCCACCATACCTGAAAGTAGATGACAGATACACACTATAGCACCACTGTACTAGTATGTGGCCCAACAACTAAAGGTAGATGACAGATACACACTATGTCACCATTGTACTCGATTATGTGGCACTTACCTAAAGGTACATGGCAGATACACACTATGTCACCATTGAACTATATTTTGTGGCACCATACATAAAGGTAGATGACACATTCACACTATATCACCACTGTACTGTAGTATGTGGCACTATGTTGCCACTATACTGTAGTATGTGGCACCATACCTAAAGGTAGATGACAGATACACACTATATCGCCGTAGTACTGTATTATGTTGCACTATACCCTAAGGTAGATGACAGTTACACACTAAGGCATCATTGCACTGTAGTATGTAGCACCATAACTAAAGGTAGGTGACATTGTACTGTAGTATGTGGCACCATAAATAAAGGTACATGGCAGAAACACACTATGTTGTCAATGTACTCTATTATGTTGCACTGTACCTTTAGGTATATGACATGCACACTATGTCATCACTGTATGTAGTATATGGAACCACAGCTAAAGGGACATGGCAGATACATACTATGTTGCAAGTGTACTGTAATATGAGCCACCATACCTGAAAGTAGATCACAGATACACACTATAGCACCACTGTACTGTAGTATGTGGCCCAACAACTAAACGTAGATGACAGATACACACTATGTCACCATTGTACTCTATTATGTGGCACTTACCTAAAGGTACATGGCAGATACACACTATGTCACCATTGAACTATATTTTCTGGCACCATACATAAAGGTAGATGACAGATTCACACTATATCACCACTGTACTGTAGTATGTGGCACTATGTTGCCACTATACTGTAGTATGTGGTACCATACCTAAAGGTAGGTGACAGATACACACTATGTAACCATTGTATTGTAGAATGTGACACAATTTCTTAAGTTAGATGACAGTTATACACACTATATCGCCATAGGACTGTATTATGTTGCCCTATACCCTAAGGTAGATGACAGTTACACACTAAGGCATCATTGCACTGTAGTATGTGGCACCATAACTAAAGGTAGGTGACATTATACTGTAGTATGTGGCACCATACCTAAAGGTACATGGCAGAAACACACTATGTTGTCAATGTACTCTATTATGTTGCACTGTACCTTTAGCTATATGACATGCACACTATGTCATCACTGTATGTAGTATATGGAACCACAGCTAAAGGGACATGGCAGATACATACTATGTTGCAAGTGTACTGTAATATGAGCCACCATACCTGAAGGTAGATGACAGATACACACTATAGCACCACTGTACTGTAGTATGTGGCCCAACAACTAAAGGTAGATGACAGATACACACTATGTCACCATTGTACTCTATTATGTGGCACTTACCTAAAGGTACATGGCAGATACACACTATGTCACCATTGAACTATATTTTGTGGCACCATACATAAAGGTAGATGACACATTCACACTATATCACCACTGTACTGTAGTATGTGGCACTATGTTGCCACTATACTGTAGTATGTGGCACCATACCTAAAGGTAGGTGACAGATACACACTATGTAACCATTGTACTGTAGAATGTGACACAATTCCTTAAGGTAGATGACAGTTACACACTATGTCACCAGTGTAATGTAGTATGTGGGACCATACCTCAAGGTAGAGGAAAGATACACACTATGTCACCATTGTACTGTATTATGTGGCACCATACCTGAAGGTAGATGACAGATACACACTTTGTCCCTATTTTACTGTAGTATGTGGCACTATACCTCAAGGTAGAGGACACATAAATACTATGTCACAAGGTAGATGACAGATACACACTATATCACCATAGTACTGTATTATGTTGCACTATACCCTAAGGTAGATGACAGTTACACACTAATTCATCATTGCACTGTAGTATGTGGCACCATAACTAAAGGTAGGTGACATTGTACTGTAGTGTGTGGCACCATACCTAAAGGTACATGGCAGAAACACACTATGTTGTCAATGTACTCTATTATGTTGCACTGTACCTTAAGGTATATGACATGCACACTATGTCATCACTGTATGTAGTATATGGAACCACAGCTAAAGGGACATGGCAGATACATACTATGTTGCAAGTGTACTGTAATATGTGCCACCATACCTGAAGGTAGATGACAGATACACACTATAGCACCACTGTACTGTAGTATGTGGCCCAACAACTAAAGGTACATGGCAGATACACACTATGTCACCATTGAACTATATTTTGTGGCACCATACATAAAGGTAGATGACAGATTCACACTATATCATCACTGTACTGTAGTATGTGGGACTATGTTGCCACTATAATGTAGTATGTGGCACCATACCTAAAGGTACATGGCAGAAACACACTATCTTGTCAATGTACTCTATTATGTTGCACTGTACCTTTAGGTATATGACATGCACACTATGTCATCACTGTATGTAGTATGGAACCACAGCTAAAGGGACATGGCAGATACATACTATGTTGCAAGTGTACTGCAATATGAGCCACCATACCTGAAAGTAGATGACAGATACACACTATAGCACCACTGTACTGTAGTATGTGGCCCAACAACTAAAGGTAGATGACAGATACACACTATGTCACCATTGTACTCTATTATGTGGCACTTACCTAAAGGTACATGGCAGATACACACTATGTCACCATTGAACTATATTTTGTGGCACCATACATAAAGGTAGATGACACATTCACACTATATCACCACTGTACTGTAGTATGTGGCACTATGTTGCCACTATACTGTAGTATGTGGCACCATACCTAAAGGTAGGTGACAGATACACACTATGTAACCATTGTACTGTAGAATGTGACACAATTCCTTAAGGTAGATGACAGTTACACACTATGTCACCAGTGTAATGTAGTATGTGGGACCATACCTCAAGGTAGAGGAAAGATACACACTATGTCACCATTGTACTGTATTATGTGGCACCATACCTGAAGGTAGATGACAGATACACACTTTGTCCCTATTTTACTGTAGTATGTGGCACTATACCTCAAGGTAGAGGACACATAAATACTATGTCACAAGGTAGATGACAGATACACACTATATCACCATAGTACTGTATTATGTTGCACTATACCCTAAGGTAGATGACAGTTACACACTAAGTCATCATTGCACTGTAGTGTGTGGCACCATACCTAAAGGTACATGGCAGAAACACACTATGTTGTCAATGTACTCTATTATGTTGCACTGTACCTTAAGGTATATGACATGCACACTATGTCATCACTGTATGTAGTATATGGAACCACAGCTAAAGGGACATGGCAGATACATACTATGTTGCAAGTGTACTGTAATATGTGCCACCATACCTGAAGGTAGATGACAGATACACACTATAGCACCACTGTACTGTAGTATATGGCCCAACAACTAAAGGTACATGGCAGATACACACTATGTCACCATTGAACTATATTTTGTGGCACCATACATAAAGGTAGATGACAGATTCACACTATATCATCACTGTACTATATTATGTGGCACTATGTTGCCACTATAATGTAGTATGTGGCACCATACCTAAAGGTACATGGCAGAAACACACTATGTTGTCAATGTACTCTATTATGTTGCACTGTACCTTTAGGTATATGACATGCACACTATGTCATCACTGTATGTAGTATATGGAACCACAGCTAAAGGGACATGGCAGATACATACTATGTTGCAAGTGTACTGTAATATGAGCCACCATACCTGAAAGTAGATGACAGATACACACTATAGCACCACTGTACTGTAGTATGTGGCCCAACAACTAAAGGTAGATGACAGATACACACTATGTCACCATTGTACTCTATTATGTGGCACTTACCTAAAGGTACATGGCAGATACACACTATGTCACCATTGAAATATATTTTTTGGCACCATACATAAAGGTAGATGACACATTCACACTATATCACCACTGTACTGTAGTATGTGGCACTATGTTGCCACTATACTGTAGTATGTGGCACCATACCTAAAGGTAGATGACAGATACACACTATATCGCCGTAGTACTGTATTATGTTGCACTATACCCTAAGGTAGATGACAGTTACACACTAAGGCATCATTGCACTGTAGTATGTGGCACCATAACTAAAGGTAGGTGACATTGTACTGTAGTATGTGGCACCATAAATTAAGGTACATGGCAGAAACACACTATGTTGTCAATGTACTCTATTATGTTGCACTGTACCTTTAGGTATATGACATGCACACTATGTCATCACTGTATGTAGTATATGGAACCACAGCTAAAGGGACATGGCAGATACATACTATGTTGCAAGTGTACTGTAATTTGAGCCACCATACCTGAAAGTAGATGACAAATACACACTATAGCACCACTGTATTGTAGTATGTGGCCCAACAGCTAAACGTAGATGACAGATACACACTATGTCACCATTGTACTCTATTATGTGGCACTTACCTAAAGGTACATGGCAGATACACACTATGTCACCATTGAACTATATTTTCTGGCACCATACATAAAGGTAGATGACAGATTCACACTATATCACCACTGTACTGTAGTATGTGGCACTATGTTGCCACTATACTGTAGTATGTGGCACCATACCTAAAGGTAGGTGACAGATACACACTATGTAACCATTGTATTGTAGAATGTGACACAATTTTTTAAGGTAGATGACAGTTATACACACTATATCGCCATAGTACTGTATTATGTTGCACTATACCCTAAGGTAGATGACAGTTACACACTAAGGCATCATTGCACTGTAGTATGTGGCACCATAACTAAAGGTAGGTGACATTGTACTGTAGTATGTGGCACCATAAATAAAGGTACATGGCAGAAACACACTATGTTGTCAATGTACTCTATTATGTTGCACTGTACCTTTAGGTATATGACATGCACACTATGTCATCACTGTATGTAGTATATGGAACCACAGCTAAAGGGACATGGCAGATACATACTATGTTGCAAGTGTACTGTAATATGAGCCACCATACCTGAAAGTAGATGACAAATACACACTATAGCACCACTGTATTGTAGTATGTGGCCCAACAGCTAAACGTAGATGACAGATACACACTATGTCACCATTGTACTCTATTATGTGGCACTTACCTAAAGGTACATGGCAGATACACACTATGTCACCATTGAACTATATTTTGTGGCACCATACATAAAGGTAGATGACACATTCACACTTTGTCCCTATTTTACTGTAGTATGTGGCACTATACCTCAAGGTAGAGGACACATAAATACTATGTCACAAGGTAGATGACAGATACACACTATATCACCATAGTACTGTATTATGTTGCACTATACCCTAAGGTAGATGACAGTTACACACTAAGTCATCATTGCACTGTAGTATGTGGCACCATAACTAAAGGTAGGTGACATTGTACTGTAGTGTGTGGCACCATACCTAAAGGTGCATGGCAGAAACACACTATGTTGTCAATGTACTCTATTATGTTGCACTGTACCTTAAGGTATATGACATGCACACTATGTCATCACTGTATGCAGTATATGGAACCACAACTAAAGGGACATGGCAGATACATACTATGTTGCAAGTGTACTGTAATATGTGCCACCATACCTGAAGGTAGATGACAGATACACACTATAGCACCACTGTACTGTAGTATGTTGCCCAACAACTAAAGGTACATGGCAGATACACACTATGTCACCATTGTACTCTATTATGTGGCACTTACCTAAAGGTACATGTCAGATACACACTATGTCACCATTGAACTATATTTTGTGGCACCATACATAAAGGTAGATGACACATTCACACTATATCACCACTGTACTGTAGTATGTGGCACTATGTTGCCACTATACTGTAGTATGTGGCACCATACCTAAAGGTAGGTGACAGATACACACTATGTAACCATTGTACTGTAGAATGTGACACAATTCCTTAAGGTAGATGACAGTTACACACTATGTCACCAGTGTAATGTAGTATGTGGGACCATACCTCAAGGTAGAGGAAAGATACACACTATGTCACCATTGTACTGTATTATGTGGCACCATACCTGAAGGTAGATGACAGATACACACTTTGTCCATATTTTACTGTAGTATGTGGCACTATACCTCAAGGTAGAGGACACATAAATACTATGTCACAAGGTAGATGACAGATACACACTATATCACCATAGTACTGTATTATGTTGCACTATACCCTAAGGTAGATGACAGTTACACACTAAGTCATCATTGCACTGTAGTGTGTGGCACCATACCTAAAGGTACATGGCAGAAACACACTATGTTGTCAATGTACTCTATTATGTTGCACTGTACCTTAAGGTATATGACATGCACACTATGTCATCACTGTATGTAGTATATGGAACCACAGCTAAAGGGACATGGCAGATACATACTATGTTGCAAGTGTACTGTAATATGTGCCATCATACCTGAAGGTAGATGACAGATACACACTATAGCACCACTGTACTGTAGTATGTGGCCCAACAACTAAAGGTACATGGCAGATACACACTATGTCATCATTGAACTATATTTTGTGGCACCATACATAAAGGTAGATGACAGATTCACACTATATCATCACTGTACTGTAGTATGTGGCACTATGTTGCCACTATAATGTAGTATGTGGCACCATACCTAAAGGTACATGGCAGAAACACACTATGTTGTCAATGTACTCTATTATGTTGCACTGTACCTTTAGGTATATGACATGCACACTATGTCATCACTGTATGTAGTATATGGAACCACAGCTAAAGGGACATGGCAGATACATACTATGTTGCAAGTGTACTGTAATATGAGCCACCATACCTGAAAGTAGATGACAGATACACACTATAGCACCACTGTACTGTAGTATGTGGCCCAACAACTAAACGTAGATGACAGATACACACTATGTCACCATTGTACTCTATTATGTGGCACTTACCTAAAGGTACATGGCAGATACACACTATGTCACCATTGAACTATATTTTGTGGCACCATACATAAAGGTAGATGACAGATTCACACTATATCATCACTGTACTGTAGTATGTGGCACTATGTTGCCACTATACTGTAGTATGTGGCACCATACCTAAAGGTAGGTGACAGATACACACTATGTAACCATTGTATTGTAGAATGTGACACAATTTCTTAAGTTAGATGACAGTTATACACACTATATCGCCATAGTACTGTATTATGTTGCACTATACCCTAAGGTAGATGACAGTTACACACTAAGGCATCATTGCACTGTAGTATGTGGCACCATAACTAAAGGTAGGTGACATTATACTGTAGTATGTGGCACCATATCTAAAGGTACATGGCAGAAACACACTATGTTGTCAATGTACTCTATTATGTTGCACTGTACCTTTAGGTATATGACATGCACACTATGTCATCACTGTATGTAGTATATGGAACCACAGCTAAAGGGACATGGCAGATACATACTATGTTGCAAGTGTACTGTAATATGAGCCACCATACCTGAAGGTAGATGACAGATACACACTATAGCACCACTGTACTGTAGTATGTGGCCCAACAACTAAAGGTAGATGACAGATACACACTATGTCACCATTGTACTCTATTATGTGGCACTTACCTAAAGGTACATGGCAGATACACACTATGTCACCATTGAACTATATTTTGTGGCACCATACATAAAGGTAGATGACACATTCACACTATATCACCACTGTACTGTAGTATGTGGCACTATGTTGCCACTATACTGTAGTATGTGGCACCATGCCTAAAGGTAGGTGACAGATACACACTATGTAACCATTGTACTGTAGAATGTGACACAATTCCTTAAGGTAGATGACAGTTACACACTATGTCACCAGTGTAATGTAGTATGTGGGACCATACCTCAAGGTAGAGGAAAGATACACACTATGTCACCATTGTACTGTATTATGTGGCACCATACCTGAAGGTAGATGACAGATACACACTTTGTCCCTATTTTACTGTAGTATGTGGCACTATATCTCAAGGTAGAGGACACATAAATACTATGTCACAAGGTAGATGACAGATACACACTATATCACCATAGTACTGTATTATGTTGCACTATACCCTAAGGTAGATGACAGTTACACACTAAGTCATCATTGCACTGTAGTATGTGGCACCATAACTAAAGGTAGGTGACATTGTACTGTAGTGTGTGGCACCATACCTAAAGGTACATGGCAGAAACACACTATGTTGTCAATGTACTCTATTATGTTGCACTGTACCTTAAGGTATATGACATGCACACTATGTCATCACTGTATGTAGTATATGGAACCACAGCTAAAGGGACATGGCAGATACATACTATGTTGCAAGTGTACTGTAATATGTGCCGCCATACCTGAAGGTAGATGACAGATACACACTATAGCACCACTGTACTGTAGTATGTGGCCCAACAACTAAAGGTACATGGCAGATACACACTATGTCACCATTGAACTATATTTTGTGGCACCATACATAAAGGTAGATGACAGATTCACACTATATCATCACTGTACTGTAGTATGTGGCACTATGTTGCCACTATAATGTAGTATGTGGCACCATACCTAAAGGTACATGGCAGAAACACACTATGTTGTCAATGTACTCTATTATGTTGCACTGTACCTTTAGGTATATGACATGCACACTATGTCATCACTGTATGTAGTATATGGATCCACAGCTAAAGGGACATGGCAGATACATACTATGTTGCAAGTGTACTGTAATATGAGCCACCATACCTGAAAGTAGATGACAGATACACACTATAGCACCACTGTACTGTAGTATGTGGCCCAACAACTAAAGGTAGATGACAGATACACACTATGTCACCATTGTACTCTATTATGTGGCACTTACCTAAAGGTACATGGCAGATACACACTATGTCACCATTGAACTATATTTTGTGGCACCATACATAAAGGTAGATGACACATTCACACTATATCACCACTGTACTGTAGTATGTGGCACTATGTTGCCACTATACTGTAGTATGTGGCACCATACCTAAAGGTAGGTGACAGATACACACTATGTAACCATTGTACTGTAGAATGTGACACAATTCCTTAAGGTAGATGACAGTTACACACTATGTCACCAGTGTAATGTAGTATGTGGGACCATACCTCAAGGTAGAGGAAAGATACACACTATGTCACCATTGTACTGTATTATGTGGCACCATACCTGAAGGTAGATGACAGATACACACTTTGTCCCTATTTTACTGTAGTATGTGGCACTATACCTCAAGGTAGAGGACACATAAATACTATGTCACAAGGTAGATGACAGATACACACTATATCACCATAGTACTGTATTATGTTGCACTATACCCTAAGGTAGATGACAGTTACACACTAAGTCATCATTGCACTGTAGTATGTGGCACCATAACTAAAGGTAGTGACATTGTACTGTAGTGTGTGGCACCATACCTAAAGGTACATGGCAGAAACACACTATGTTGTCAATGTACTCTATTATGTTGCACTGTACCTTAAGGTATATGACATGCACACTATGTCATCACTGTATGTAGTATATGGAACCACAGCTAAAGGGACATGGCAGATACATACTATGTTGCAAGTGTACTGTAATATGTGCCACCATACCTGAAGGTAGATGACAGATACACACTATAGCACCACTGTACTGTAGTATGTGGCCCAACAACTAAAGGTACATGGCAGATACACACTATGTCACCATTGAACTATATTTTGTGGCACCATACATAAAGGTAGATGACAGATTCACACTATATCATCACTGTACTGTAGTATGTGGCACTATGTTGCCACTATAATGTAGTATGTGGCACCATACCTAAAGGTACATGGCAGAAACACACTATGTTGTCAATGTACTCTATTATGTTGCACTGTACCTTTAGGTATATGACATGCACACTATGTCATCACTGTATGTAGTATATGGAACCACAGCTAAAGGGACATGGCAGATACATACTATGTTGCAAGTGTACTGTAATATGAGCCACCATACCTGAAAGTAGATGACAGATACACACTATATCACCACTGTACTGTAGTATGTGGCCCAACAACTAAAGGTAGATGACAGATACACACTATGTCACCATTGTACTCTATTATGTGGCACTTACCTAAAGGTACATGGCAGATACACACTATGTCACCATTGAACTATATTTTGTGGCACCATACATAAAGGTAGATGACACATTCACACTATATCACCACTGTACTGTAGTATGTGGCACTATGTTGCCACTATACTGTAGTATGTGGCACCATACCTAAAGGTAGATGACAGATACACACTATATCGCCGTAGTACTGTATTATGTTGCACTATACCCTAAGGTAGATGACAGTTACACACTAAGGCATCATTGCACTGTAGTATGTGGCACCATAACTAAAGGTAGGTGACATTGTACTGTAGTATGTGGCACCATATAAAGGTACATGGCAGAAACACACTATCTTGTCAATGTACTCTATTATGTTGCACTGTACCTTTAGGTATATGACATGCACACTATGTCATCACTGTATGTAGTATATGGAACCACAGCTAAAGGGACATGGCAGATACATACTATGTTGCAAGTGTACTGTAATATGAGCCACCATACCTGAAAGTAGATGACAGATACACACTATAGCACCACTGTACTGTAGTATGTGGCCCAACAGCTAAACGTAGATGACAGATACACACTATGTCACCATTGTACTCTATTATGTGGCACTTACCTAAAGGTACATGGCAGATACACACTATGTCACCATTGAACTATATTTTGTGGCACCATACATAAAGGTACATGGCAGAAACACACTATGTTGTCAATGTACTCTATTATGTTGCACTGTACCTTTAGGTATATGACATGCACACTATGTTATCACTGTATGTAGTATATGGAACCACAGCTAAAGGGACATGGCAGATACATACTATGTTGCAAGTGTACTGTAATATGAGCCACCATACCTGAAGGTAGATGACAGATACACACTATAGCACCACTGTACTGTAGTATGTGGCCCAACAACTAAAGGTAGATGACAGATACACACTATGTCACCATTGTACTCTATTATGTGGCACTTACCTAAAGGTACATGGCAGATACACACTATGTCACCATTGAACTATATTTTGTGGCACCATACATAAAGGTAGATGACACATTCACACTATATCACCACTGTACTGTAGTATGTGGCACTATGTTGCCACTATACTGTAGTATGTGGCACCATACCTAAAGGTAGGTGACAGATACACACTATGTAACCATTGTATTGTAGAATGTGACACAATTTCTTAAGGTAGATGACAGTCATACACACTATATCGCCATAGTACTGTATTATGTTGCACTATACCCTAAGGTAGATGACAGTTACACACTAAGGCATCATTGCACTGTAGTATGTGGCACCATAACTAAAGGTAGGTGACATTATACTGTAGTATGTGGCACCATACCTAAAGGTACATGGCAGAAACACACTATGTTGTCAATGTACTCTATTATGTTGCACTGTACCTTTAGGTATATGACATGCACACTATGTCATCACTGTATGTAGTATATGGAACACAGCTAAAGGGACATGGCAGATACATACTATGTTGCAAGTGTACTGTAATATGAGCCACCATACCTGAAAGTAGATGACAGATACACACTATAGCACCAATGTACTGTAGTATGTGGCCAACAACTAAAGGTAGATGACAGATACACACTATGTCACCATTGTACTCTATTATGTGGCTCTTACCTAAAGGTACATGGCAGATACACACTATGTCACCATTGAACTATATTTTGTGGCACCATACATAAAGGTAGATGACACATTCACACTATATCACCACTGTACTGTAGTATGTGGCACTATGTTGCCACTATACTGTAGTATGTGGCACCATACCTAAAGGTAGGTGACAGATACACACTATGTAACCATTGTACTGTAGAATGTGACACAATTCCTTAAGGTAGATGACAGTTACACACTATGTCACCAGTGTAATGTAGTATGTGGGACCATACCTCAAGGTAGAGGAAAGATACACACTATGTCACCATTGTACTGTATTATGTGGCACCATACCTGAAGGTAGATGACAGATACACACTTTGTCCCTATTTTACTGTAGTATGTGGCACTATACCGCAAGGTAGAGGACACATAAATACTATGTCACAAGGTAGATGACAGATACACACTATATCGCCATAGTACTGTATTATGTTGCACTATACCCTAAGGCAGATGACAGTTACACACTAAGCATCATTGCACTGTAGTATGTGGCACCATAACTAAAGGTAGGTGACATTGTACTGTAGTGGTGGCACCATACCTAAAGGTACATGGCAGAAACACACTATGTTGTCAATGTACTCTATTATGTTGCACTGTACCTTAAGGTATATGACATGCACACTATGTCATCACTGTATGTAGTATATGGAACCACAGCTAAAGGGACATGGCAGATACATACTATGTTGCAAGTGTACTGTAATATGTGCCACCAAACCTGAAGGAAGATGACAGATACACACTATAGCACCACTGTACTGTAGTATGTGGCCCAACAACTAAAGGTAGATGACAGATACACACTATGTCACCATTGTACTCTATTATGTGGCACTTACCTAAAGGTGCATGGCAGATTCACACTATGTCACCATTGAACTATATTTTGTGGCACCATACATAAAGGTAGATGACAGATTCACACTATATCACCACTGTACTGTAGTATGTGGCACTATGTTGCCACTATAATGTAGTATGTGGCACCATACCTAAAGGTAGGTGACAGATACACACTATGTAACCATTGTATTGTAGAATGTGACACAATTTCTTAAGGTAGATGACAGTCATACACACTATATCGCCATAGTACTGTATTATGTTGCACTATACCCTAAGGTAGATGACAGTTACACACTAAGGCATCATTGCACTGTAGTATGTGGCACCATAACTAAAGGTAGGTGACATTGTACTGTAGTATGTGGCACCATAAATAAAGGTACATGGCAGAAACACACTATGTTGTCAATGTACTCTATTATGTTGCACTGTACCTTTAGGTATATGACATGCACACTATGTCATCACTGTATGTAGTATATGGAACCACAGCTAAAGGGACATGGCAGATACATACTATGTTGCAAGTGTACTGTAATATGAGCCACCATACCTGAAAGTAGATGACAGATACACACTATAGCACCACTGTACTGTAGTATGTGGCCCAACAGCTAAACGTAGATGACAGATACACACTATGTCACCATTGTACTCTATTATGTGGCACTTACCTAAAGGTACATGGCAGATACACACTATGTCACCATTGAACTATATTTTGTGGCACCATACATAAAGGTAGATGACAGATTCACACTATATCACCACTGTACTGTAGTATGTGGCACTATGTTGCCACTATACTGTAGTATGTGGCACCATACCTAAAGGTAGGTGACAGATACACACTATGTAACCATTGTATTGTAGAATGTGACACAATTTCTTAAGCTAGATGACAGTTATACACACTATATCGCCATAGTACTGTATTATGTTGCCCTATACCCTAAGGTAGATGACAGTTACACACTAAGGCATCATTGCACTGTAGTATGTGGCACCATAACTAAAGGTAGGTGACATTATACTGTAGTATGTGGCACCATACCTAAAGGTACATGGCAGAAACACACTATGTTGTCAATGTACTCTATTATGTTGCACTGTACCTTTAGGTATATGACATGCACACTATGTCATCACTGTATGTAGTATATGGAACCACAGCTAAAGGGACATGGCAGATACATACTATGTTGCAAGTGTACTGTAATATGAGCCACCATACCTGAAGGTAGATGACAGATACACACTATAGCACCACTGTACTGTAGTATTTGGCCCAACAACTAAAGGTAGATGACAGATACACACTATGTCACCATTGTACTCTATTATGTGGCACTTACCTAAAGGTACATGGCAGATACACACTATGTCACCATTGAACTATATTTTGTGGCACCATACATAAAGGTAGATGACACATTCACACTATATCACCACTGTACTGTAGTATGTGGCACTATGTTGCCACTATACTGTAGTATGTGGCACCATACCTAAAGGTAGGTGACAGATACACACTATGTAACCATTGTACTGTAGAATGTGACACAATTCCTTAAGGTAGATGGCAGTTACACACTATGTCACCAGTGTAATGTAGTATGTGCGACCATACCTCAAGGTAGAGGAAAGATACACACTATGTCACCATTGTACTGTATTATGTGGCACCATACCTGAAGGCAGATGACAGATACACACTTTGTCCCTATTTTACTGTAGTATGTGGCACTATACCTCAAGGTAGAGGACACATAAATACTATGTCACAAGGTAGATGACAGATACACACTATATCACCATAGTACTGTATTATGTTGCACTATACCCTATGGCAGATGACAGTTACACACTAAGTCATCATTGCACTGTAGTATGTGGCACCATAACTAAAGGTAGGTGACATTGTACTGTAGTGTGTGGCACCATACCTAAAGGTACATGGCAGAAACACACTATGTTGTCAATGTACTCTATTATGTTGCACTGTACCTTAAGGTATATGACATGCACACTATGTCATCACTGTATGTAGTATATGGAACCACAGCTAAAGGGACATGGCAGATACATACTATGTTGCAAGTGTACTGTAATATGTGCCACCATACCTGAAGGTAGATGACAGATACACACTATAGCACCACTGTACTGTAGTATGTGGCCCAACAACTAAACGTAGATGACAGATACACACTATGTCACCATTGTACTCTATTATGTGGCACTTACCTAAAGGTACATGGCAGATACACACTGTCACCATTGAACTATATTTTGTGGCACCATACATAAAGGTAGATGACAGATTCACACTATATCACCACTGTACTGTAGTATGTGGCACTATGTTGCCACTATAATGTAGTATGTGGCACCATACCTAAAGGTAGGTGACAGATACACACTATGTATCCATTGTATTGTAGAATGTGACACAATTTCTTAAGGTAGATGACAGTTATACACACTATATCGCCATAGTACTGTATTATGTTGCACTATACCCTAAGGTAGATGACAGTTACACACTAAGGCATCATTGCACTGTAGTATGTGGCACCATAACTAAAGGTAGGTGACATTATACTGTAGTATGTGGCACCATACCTAAAGGTACATGGCAGAAACACACTATGTTGTCAATGTACTCTATTATGTTGCACTGTACCTTAAGGTATATGACATGCACACTATGTCATCACTGTATGTAGTATATGGAACCACAGCTAAAGGGACATGGCAGATACATACTATGTTGCAAGTGTACTGTAATATGCGCCACCATACTGAAGGTAGATGACAGATACACACTATATCACCAGTGTAATGTAGTATGTGGCCCAAAAACTGAAGGTAGATGACAGATACACACTATTTCACCATTGTACTCTATTATGTGGCACTTACCTAAAGGTACATGGCAGATACACACTATGTCACCATTGAACATATTTGTGGCACCATACATAAAGGTAGATGACACATTCACACTATATCACCACTGTACTGTAGTATGTGGCACTATGTTGCCACTATACTGTAGTATGTGGCACCATACCTAAAGGTAGGTGACAGATACACACTATGTAACCATTGTACTGTAGAATGTGACACAATTCCTTAAGGTAGATGACAGTTACACACTATGTCACAGTGTAATGTAGTATGTGGGACCAAACCTCAAGGTAGAGGAAAGATACACACTATGTCACCATTGTACTGTATTATGTGGCACCATACCTGAAGGTAGATGACAGATACACACTTTGTCCCTATTTTACTGTAGTATGTGGCACTATACCTCAAGGTAGAGGACACATAAATACTATGTCACAAGGTAGATGACAGATACACACTATATCGCCATAGTACTGTATTATGTTGCACTATACCCTAAGGTAGATGACAGTTACACACTAAGTCATCATTGCACTGTAGTATGTGGCACCATAACTAAAGGTAGGTGACATTGTACTGTAGTGTGTGGCACCATACCTAAAGGTACATGGCAGAAACACACTATGTTGTCAATGTACTCTATTATGTTGCACTGTACCTTAAGGTATATGACATGCACACTATGTCATCACTGTATGTAGTATATGGAACCACAGCTAAAGGGACATGGCAGATACATACTATGTTGCAAGTGTACTGTAATATGCGCCACCATACCTGAAGGTAGATGACAGATACACACTATATCACCACTGTACTGTAGTATGTGGCCCAACAACTAAAGGTAGATGACAGATACACACTATGTCTCCATTGTACTCTATTATGTGGCACTTACCTAAAGGTACATGGCAGATACACACTATGTCACCATTGAACTATATTTTGTGGCACTGTAGTACGTGGCACCATACTTAAACGTATATGGCAAATAACATTATATTGCCACTGTACTGTATTATGTTGCACTATACCTGAAAGTAGATGACAGATACACACTATGCCATCACTGTACCCTATTATTTGGCACCATACCTAAAGGTAGATGACGGATACACACTATGTCACCAGTGTACTGTAGTATGTGGCACATAACCTCAAGGTAAAGGACAGATACATACTTTGTCACAAAATAGCTGACAGATTCACACTATATCACCACTGTACTGTAGTATGTGGCACTATGTTGCCACTATACTGTAGTATGTGGCAACACATCTAAAGGTAGGTGACAGATACACACTATGTCACCATTGTACTGTAAAATGTGACACAATTCCCTAAGGTAGATGACAGATACACTATGTCACCAGTGTAATGTAGTATGTGGGACCATACCTCAAAGTAGAGGACAGATACACACTATGTCACCATTGTACTGTATTATGTAGCACCATAACTGAAGGTAGATGACAGATACACACTCTATCACAATTGTACTATATTAGGTGGCATGATACCTAAAGGTACATGGCAGATAACACTATGTCTCTATTCTACTGTAGTAAGTGGCACTATACCTCAAGGTAGAGGAAACATAAATACTCTGTCACAAGGTAGATGACAGATACACACTATATCGCCATAGTACTGTATTATGTTGCACTATACCCTAATCTAGATGACAGTTACACACTAAGGCATCATTGCACTGTAGTATGTGGCACCATAACTAAAGGTAGGTGACATTGTACTGTAGTATGTGGCACCATACCTAAAGGTACATGGCAGAAACACACTATGTCATCACTGTATGTAGTATATGGAACCACAGCTAAAGGGACATGGCAGATACATACTATGTTGCAAGTGTATAGTAATATGAGCCACCATACTGAAAGTAGATGACAGATACACACTATAGCACCACTGTACTGTAGCATGTGGCCCAACAACTAAACGTAGATGACAGATACACACTATGTCACCATTGTACTCTATTATGTGGCACTTACCTAAGGTACATGGCAGATACACACTATGTCACCATTGAACTATATTTTGTGGCACCATACATAAAGGTAGATGACACATTCACACTATATCACCACTGTACTGTAGTATGTGGCACTATGTTGCCACTATACTGTAGTATGTGGCACCATACCTAAAGGTAGGTGACAGATACACACTATGTAACCATTGTATTGTAGAATGTGACACAATTTCTTAAGGTAGATGACAGTCATACACACTATATCGCCATAGTACTGTATTATGTTGCACTATACCCTAAGGTAGATGACAGTTACACACTAAGGCATCATTGCACTGTAGTATGTGGCACCATAACTAAAGGTAGGTGACATTATACTGTAGTATGTGGCACCATACCTAAAGGTACATGGCAGAAACACACTATGTTGTCAATGTACTCTATTATGTTGCACTGTACCTTTAGGTATATGACATGCACACTATGTCATCACTGTATGTAGTATATGGAACCACAGCTAAAGGGACATGTCAGATACATACTATGTTGCAATTGTACTATAATATGAGCCACCATACCTGAAAGTAGATGACAGATACACACTATAGCACCACTGTATGTAGTATGTGGCCCAACAACTAAAGGTAGATGACAGATACACACTATGTCACCATTGTACTCTATTATGTGGCTCTTACCTAAAGGTACATGGCAGATACACACTATGTCACCATTGAACTATATTTTGTGGCACCATACATAAAGGTAGATGACACATTCACACTATATCACCACTGTACTGTAGTATGTGGCACTATGTTGCCACTATACTGTAGTATGTGGCACCATACCTAAAGGTAGGTGACAGATACACACTATGTAACCATTGTACTGTAGAATGTGACACAATTCCTTAAGGTAGATGACAGTTACACACTATGTCACCAGTGTAATGTAGTATGTGGGACCATACCTCAAGGTAGAGGAAAGATACACACTATGTCATCACTGTATGTAGTATATGGAACCACAGCTAAAGGGACATGGCAGATACATACTATGTTGCAAGTGTACTGTAATATGAGCCACCATACCTGAAAGTAGATGACAGATACACACTATAGCACCACTGTACTGTAGTATGTGGCCCAACAGCTAAACGTAGATGACAGATACACACTATGTCACCATTGTACTCTATTATGTGGCACTTACCTAAAGGTACATGGCAGATACACACTATGTCACCATTGAACTATATTTTGTGGCACCATACATAAAGGTAGATGACAGATTCAACTATATCACCACTGTACTGTAGTATGTGGCACTATGTTGCCACTATACTGTAGTATGTGGCACCATACCTAAAGGTAGGTGACAGATACACACTATGTAACCATTGTATTGTAGAATGTGACACAATTTCTTAAGCTAGATGACAGTTATACACACTATATCGCCATAGTACTGTATTATGTTGCCCTATACCCTAAGGTAGATGACAGTTACACACTAAGGCATCATTGCACTGTAGTATGTGGCACCATAACTAAAGGTAGGTGACATTATACTGTAGTATGTGGCACCATACCTAAAGGTACATGGCAGAAACACACTATGTTGTCAATGTACTCTATTATGTTGCACTGTACCTTTAGGTATATGACATGCACACTATGTCATCACTGTATGTAGTATATGGAACCACAGCTAAAGGGACATGGCAGATACATACTATGTTGCAAGTGTACTGTAATATGAGCCACCATACCTGAAGGTAGATGACAGATACACACTATAGCACCACTGTACTGTAGTATGTGGCCCAACAACTAAAGGTAGATGACAGATACACACTATGTCACCATTGTACTCTATTATGTGGCACTTACCTAAAGGTACATGGCAGATACACACTATGTCACCATTGAACTATATTTTGTGGCACCATACATAAAGGTACAACATTCACACTATATCACCACTGTACTGTAGTATGTGGCACTATGTTGCCACTATACTGTAGTATGTGGCACCATACCTAAAGGTAGGTGACAGATACACACTATGTAACCATTGTACTGTAGAATGTGACACAATTCCTTAAGGTAGATGGCAGTTACACACTATGTCACCAGTGTAATGTAGTATGTGCGACCATACCTCAAGGTAGAGGAAAGATACACATGTCACCATTGTACTGTATTATGTGGCACCATACCTGAAGGCAGATGACAGATACACACTTTGTCCCTATTTTACTGTAGTATGTGGCACTATACCTCAAGGTAGAGGACACATAAATACTATGTCACAAGGTAGATGACAGATACACACTATATCACCATAGTACTGTATTATGTTGCACTATACCCTATGGCAGATGACAGTTACACACTAAGTCATCATTGCACTGTAGTATGTGGCACCATAACTAAAGGTAGGTGACATTGTACTGTAGTGTGTGGCACCATACCTAAAGGTACATGGCAGAAACACACTATGTTGTCAATGTACTCTATTATGTTGCACTGTACCTTAAGGTATATGACATGCACACTATGTCATCACTGTATGTAGTATATGGAACCACACTAAAGGGACATGGCAGATACATACTATGTTGCAAGTGTACTGTAATATGTGCCACCATACCTGAAGGTAGATGACAGATACACACTATAGCACCACTGTACTGTAGTATGTGGCCCAACAACTAAACGTAGATGACAGATACACACTATGTCACCATTGTACTCTATTATGTGGCACTTACCTTAAAAGGTACATGGCAGATACACACTGTCACCATTGACTATATTTTGTGGCACCATACATAAAGGTAGATGACAGATTCACACTATATCACCACTGTACTGTAGTATGTGGCACTATGTTGCCACTATAATGTAGTATGTGGCACCATACCTAAAGGTAGGTGACAGATACACACTATGTATCCATTGTATTGTAGAATGTGACACAATTTCTTAAGGTAGATGACAGTTATACACACTATATCGCCATAGTACTGTATTATGTTGCACTATACTCTAAGGTAGATGACAGTTACACACTAAGGCATCATTGCACTGTAGTATGTGGCACCATAACTAAAGGTAGGTGACATTTACTGTAGTATGTGGCACCATACCTAAAGGTACATGGCAGAAACACACTATGTTGTCAATGTACTCTATTATGTTGCACTGTACCTTAAGGTATATGACATGCACACTATGTCATCACTGTATGTAGTATATGGAACCACAGCTAAAGGGACATGGCAGATACATACTATGTTGCAAGTGTACTGTAATATGCGCCACCATACCTGAAGGTAGATGACAGATACACACTATATCACCAGTGTAATGTAGTATGTGGCCCAAAAACTGAAGGTAGATGACAGATACACACTATTTCACCATTGTACTCTATTATGTGGCACTTACCTAAAGGTACATGGCAGATACACACTATGTCACCATTGAACTATATTTTGTGGCACCATACATAAAGGTAGATGACACATTCACACTATATCACCACTGTACTGTAGTATGTGGCACTATGTTGCCACTATACTGTAGTATGTGGCACCATACCTAAAGGTAGGTGACAGATACACACTATGTAACCATTGTACTGTAGAATGTGACACAATTCCTTAAGGTAGATGACAGTTACACACTATGTCACCAGTGTAATGTAGTATGTGGGACCAAACCTAAAGGTAGAGGAAAGATACACACTATGTCACCATTGTACTGTATTATGTGGCACCCATACCTGAAGGTAGATGACAGATACACACTTTGTCCTATTTTACTGTAGTATGTGGCACTATACCTCAAGGTAGAGGACACATAAATACTATGTCACAAGGTAGATGACAGATACACACTATATCGCCATAGTACTGTATTATGTTGCACTATACCCTAAGGTAGATGACAGTTACACACTAAGTCATCATTGCACTGTAGTATGTGGCACCATAACTAAAGGTAGGTGACATTGTACTGTAGTGTGTGGCACCATACCTAAAGGTACATGGCAGAAACACACTATGTTGTCAATGTACTCTATTATGTTGCACTGTACCTTAAGGTATATGACATGCACACTATGTCATCACTGTATGTAGTATATGGAACCACAGCTAAAGGGACATGGCAGATACATACTATGTTGCAAGTGTACTGTAATATGCGCCACCATACCTGAAGGTAGATGACAGATACACATATATCACCACTGTACTGTAGTATGTGGCCCAACAACTAAAGGTAGATGACAGATACACACTATGTCTCCATTGTACTCTATTATGTGGCACTTACCTAAAGGTACATGGCAGATACACACTATGTCACCATTGAACTATATTTTGTGGCACTGTAGTACGTGGCACCATACTTAAACGTATATGGCAAATAACATTATATTGCCACTGTACTGTATTATGTTGCACTATACCTGAAAGTAGATGACAGATACACACTATGCCATCACTGTACCCTATTATTTGGCACCATACCTAAAGGTAGATGACGGATACACACTATGTCACCAGTGTACTGTAGTATGTGGCACATAACCTCAAGGTAAAGGACGATACATACTTTGTCACAAAATAGCTGACAGATTCACACTATATCACCACTGTACTGTAGTATGTGGCACTATGTTGCCACTATACTGTAGTATGTGGCAACACATCTAAAGGTAGGTGACAGATACACACTATGTCACCATTGTACTGTAAAATGTGACACAATTCCCTAAGGTAGATGACAGATACACACTATGTCACCAGTGTAATGTAGTATGTGGGACCATACCTCAAAGTAGAGGACAGATACACACTATGTCACCATTGTACTGTATTATGTAGCACCATAACTGAAGGTAGATGACAGATACACACTCTATCACAATTGTACTATATTAGGTGGCATGATACCTAAAGGTACATGGCAGATAACACTATGTCTCTATTCTACTGTAGTAAGTGGCACTATACCTCAAGGTAGAGGAAACATAAATACTCTGTCACAAGGTAGATGACAGATACACACTATATCGCCATAGTACTGTATTATGTTGCACTATACCCTAATCTAGATGACAGTTACACACTAAGGCATCATTGCACTGTAGTATGTGGCACCATAACTAAAGGTAGGTGACATTGTACTGTAGTATGTGGCACCATACCTAAAGGTACATGGCAGAAACACACTATGTCATCACTGTATGTAGTATATGGAACCACAGCTAAAGGGACATGGCAGATACATACTATGTTGCAAGTGTATAGTAATATGAGCCACCATACCTGAAAGTAGATGACAGATACACACTATAGCACCACTGTACTGTAGCATGTGGCCCAACAACTAAACGTAGATGACAGATACACACTATGTCACCATTGTACTCTATTATGTGGCACTTACCTAAAGGTACATGGCAGATACACACTATGTCACCATTGAACTATATTTTGTGGCACCATACATAAAGGTAGATGACACATTCACACTATATCACCACTGTACTGTAGTATGTGGCACTATGTTGCCACTATACTGTAGTATGTGGCACCATACCTAAAGGTAGGTGACAGATACACACTATGTAACCATTGTATTGTAGAATGTGACACAATTTCTTAAGGTAGATGACAGTCATACACACTATATCGCCATAGTACTGTATTATGTTGCACTATACCCTAAGGTAGATGACAGTTACACACTAAGGCATCATTGCACTGTAGTATGTGGCACCATAACTAAAGGTAGGTGACATTATACTGTAGTATGTGGCACCATACCTAAAGGTACATGGCAGAAACACACTATGTTGTCAATGTACTCTATTATGTTGCACTGTACCTTTAGGTATATGACATGCACACTATGTCATCACTGTATGTAGTATATGGAACCACAGCTAAAGGGACATGTCAGATACATACTATGTTGCAATTGTACTATAATATGAGCCACCATACCTGAAAGTAGATGACAGATACACACTATAGCACCACTGTACTGTAGTATGTGGCCCAACAACTAAAGGTAGATGACAGATACACACTATGTCACCATTGTACTCTATTATGTGGCTCTTACCTAAAGGTACATGGCAGATACACACTATGTCACCATTGAACTATATTTTGTGGCACCATACATAAAGGTAGATGACACATTCACACTATATCACCACTGTACTGTAGTATGTGGCACTATGTTGCCACTATACTGTAGTATGTGGCACCATACCTAAAGGTAGGTGACAGATACACCACTATGTAACCATTGTACTGTAGAATGTGACACAATTCCTTAAGGTAGATGACAGTTACACACTATGTCACCAGTGTAATGTAGTATGTGGGACCATACCTCAAGGTAGAGGAAAGATACACACTATGTCATCACCATTGTATGTATGTATGTGGACCATACCTGAAGGTAGATGACAGATACACACTTTGTCCCTATTTTACTGTAGTATGTGGCACTATACCTCAAGGTAGAGGACACATAAATACTATGTCACAAGGTAGATGACAGATACACACTATATCGCCATAGTACTGTATTATGTTGCACTATACCCTAAGGTAGATGACAGTTACACACTAAGTCATCATTGCACTGTAGTATGTGGCACCATAACTAAAGGTAGGTGACATTGTACTGTAGTGTGTGGCACCATACCTAAAGGTACATGGCAGAAACACACTATGTGTCAATGTACTATATTATGTTGCACTGTACCTTAAGGTAATGACATGCACACTATGGTCATCACTGTATGTAGTATATGGAACCACAGCTAAAGGGACATGGCAGATACATACTATGTTGCAAGTGTACTGTAATATGTGCCACCATACCTGAAGGAAGATGACAGATACACACTATAGCACCACTGTACTGTAGTATGTGGCCCAACAACTAAAGGTAGATGACAGATACACACTATGTCACCATTGTACTCTATTATGTGGCACTTACCTAAAGGTACATGGCAGATTCACACTATGTCACCATTGAACTATATTTGTGGCACCATTACATAAAGGTAGATGACAGATTCACACTATATCACCACTGTACTGTAGTATGTGGCACTATGTTGCCACTATAATGTAGTATGTGGCACCATACCTAAAGGTAGGTGACAGATACACACTAGTAACCATTGTATTGTAGAATGTGACACAATTTCTTAAGGTAGATGACAGTCATACACACTATATCGCTATAGTACTGTATTATGTTGCACTATACCGTAAGGTAGATGACAGTTACACATTAAGGCATCATTGCACTGTAGTATGTGGCACCATAACTAAAGGTAGGTGACATTATACTGTAGTATGTGGCACCATACCTAAAGGTACATGGTAGAAACACACTATGTTGTCAATGTACTCTATTATTGCACTGTACCTTAGGTATATGACATGCACACTATGTCATCACTGTATGTAGTATATGGAACCACAGCTAAAGGGACATGGCAGATAACATACTATGTTGCAAGTGTACTGTAATATGAGCCACCATACCTGAAAGAGGTGACAGATAACACTATAGCCCCACTGTACTGTAGTATGTGGCCAACAACTAAAGGTAGATGACAGATACACACTATGTCACCATTGTACTCTAATTATGTGGCACTTACCTAAAGGTACATGGCAGATTACACACTATGTCACCATTGAACTATATTTTGTGGCACCATACATAAAGGTAGATGACAAATTCACACTATATTACCACTGTACTGTAGTATGTGGCACTATGTTGCCACTATACTGTAGTATGTGGCACCATACCTAAAGGTAGGTGACAGATACACACTATGTCCACCAGTGTACTGTAAAATGTGACACAATCCTTAAGACTAGATGACAGATACACACTATGTCACCAGTGTAATGTAGTTATGTGGGACCATACCTCAAAGTAGAGGACAGATACACACTATGTCACCATTCTACGTGTTATGTAGCACCATAACTGAAGGTAGATGACAGATACACACTTATCACCATTGTTACTATATTAGGTGGCATGATACTAAAGGTACACGGCAGATAACACTATGTCTCTATTCTACTGTAGTATGTGGCAATATACCTCGAGGTAGAGCACACATAAATACTCTGTCACAAAGGTAGATGACAGATACACATTATATCGCCATAGTACTGTATTATGTGCATATACCCTAATCTAGATGACAGTACACACTAAGGGATCATTGCACTGTAGTATGTGGCACCATAACTAAAGGTAGGTGACATTTGTACTGTAGTATGTGGCACCATACCTAAAGGTACATGGCAAAACACACTATGTTGTCAATGTACTCTATTATGTTGCACGTACCTTTATGTATTGACATGACACTATGTCATCACTGTATGTAGTATATGGAACCACAGCTAAAGGGACATGGCAGATACATACTATGTTGCAAGTGTACTGTAATATGAGCCACCATACCTGAAAGTAGATGACAGATACACACTTAGCACCACTATACTGTAGTATGTGCCCAACAAACTAAAGGTAGATGACAGATACACACTATGTCACCATTGGTACTCTATTATGTGGGCACTTACCTAAAGGTACATGGCAGACACACACTATGTCACCATGAACTAATTTGTGGCACCATACATAAAGGTAGATCAAAGATTTACACTATATCACCACTGTACTGTAGTATGTGGCACTATGTTGCCACTATACTGTAGTATGTGGCACATACCTAAAGGTAGGGACAGATACACACTATGTAACCATTGTACTGTAGAATGTGACACAATTCTTAAGGTAGATGACAAGTTACACACTATGTCACCAGTGTAATGTAGTATGTGGGACCATACCTCAAGGTAGAGGAAAGATACACACTATGTCACCATTGTACTGTATTATGTGGCACCATACCTGAAGGTAGATGACAGATACACACTTTGTCCCTATTTTACTGTAGTATGTGGCACTATACCTCAAGGTAGAGGACACATAAATACTATGTCACAAGGTAGATGACAGATACACACTATATCGCCATAGTACTGTATTATGTTGCACTATACCCTAAGGTAGATGACAGTTACACACTAAGTCATCATTGCACTGTAGTATGTGGCACCATAACTAAAGGTAGGTGACATTGTACTGTAGTGTGTGGCACCATACCTAAAGGTACATGGCAGAAACACACTATGTTGTCAATGTACTCTATTATGTTGCACTGTACCTTAAGGTATATGACATGCACACTATGTCATCACTGTATGTAGTATATGGAACCACAGCTAAAGGGACATGGCAGATACATACTATGTTGCAAGTGTACTGTAATATGTGCCACCATACCTGAAGGTAGATGACAGATACACACTATAGCACCACTGTACTGTAGTATGTGGCCCAACAACTAAAGGTAGATGACAGATACACACTATGTCACCATTGTACTCTATTATGTGGCACTTTTCTAAAGGTACATGGCAGATACACACTATGTCACCATTGAACTATATTTTGTGGCACCATACATAAAGGTAGATGACACATTCACACTATATCACCACTGTACTGTAGTATGTGGCACTATGTTGCCACTATAATGTAGTATGTGGCACCATACCTAAAGGTAGGTGACAGATACACACTATGTAACCATTGTATTGTAGAATATGACACAATTTCTTAAGGTAGATGACAGTTATACACACTATATCGCCATAGTACTGTATTATGTTGCACTATACCCTAAGGTAGATGACAGTTACACACTAAGTCATCATTGCACTGTAGTATGTGGCACCATAACTAAAGGTAGGTGACATTATACTGTAGTATGTGGCACTATACCTAAAGGTACATGGTAGAAACACACTATGTTGTCAATGTACTCTATTATGTTGCACTGTACCTTTAGGTATATGACATGCACACTATGTCATCACTGTATGTAGTATATGGAACCACAGCTAAAGGGACATGGCAGATACATACTATGTTGCAAGTGTACTGTAATATGAGCCCCATACCTGAAAGTAGATGACAGATACACACTATAGCACCACTGTACTGTAGTATGTGGCCCAACAACTAAAGGTAGATGACAGATACACACTATGTCACCATTGTACTCTATTATGTGGCACTTACCTAAAGGTACATGGCAGATACACACTATGTCACCATTGAACTATATTTTGTGGCACCATACATAAAGGTAGATGACACATTCACACTATATCACCACTGTACTGTAGTATGTGGAACTATGTTGCCACTATACTGTAGTATGTGGCACCATACCTAAAGGTAGGTGACAGATACACACTATGTAACCATTGTACTGTAGAATGTGACACAATTCCTTAAGGTAGATGACAGTTACACACTATGTCACCAGTGTAATGTAGTATGTGGGACCATACCTCAAGGTAGAGGAAAGATACACACTATGTCACCATTGTACTGTATTATGTGGCACCATACCTGAAGGTAGATGACAGATACACACTTTGTCCCTATTTTACTGTAGTATGTGGCACTATACCTCAAGGTAGAGGACACATAAATACTATGTCACAAGGTAGATGACAGATACACACTATATCGCCATAGTACTGTATTATGTTGCACTATACCCTAAGGCAGATGACAGTTACACACTAAGTCATCATTGCACTGTAGTATGTGCCACCATAACTAAAGGTAGGTGACATTGTACTGTAGTGTGTGGCACCATACCTAAAGGTACATGGCAGAAACACACTATGTTGTCAATGTACTCTATTATGTTGCACTGTACCTTAAGGTATATGACATGCACACTATGTCATCACTGTATGTAGTATATGGAACCACAGCTAAAGGGACATGGCAGATACATACTATGTTGCAAGTGTACTGTAATATGCGCCACCATACCTGAAGGTAGATGACAGATACACACTATATCACCACTGTACTGTAGTATGTGGCCCAACAACTAAAGGTAGATGACAGATACACACTATTCACCATTGTACTCTATTATGTGGCACTTACCTAAAGGTACATGGCAGATACACACTATGTCACCTTTGAACTATATTTTGTGGCACCATACATAAAGGTAGATGACACATTCACACTATATCACACTGTACTGTAGTATGTGGCACTATGTTGCCACTATAATGTAGTATGTGGCACCATACCTAAAGGTAGGTGACAGATACACACTATGTAACCATTGTATTGTAGAATATGACACAATTTCTTAAGGTAGATGACAGTTATACACACTATATCGCCATAGTACTGTATTATGTTGCACTATACCCTAAGGTAGATGACAGTTACACACTAAGTCATCATTGCACTGTAGTATGTGGCACCATAACTAAAGGTAGGTGACATTATACTGTAGTATGTGGCACTATACCTAAAGGTACATGGTAGAAACACACTATGTTGTCAATGTACTCTATTATGTTGCACTGTACCTTTAGGTATATGACATGCACACTATGTCATCACTGTATGTAGTATATGGAACCACAGCTAAAGGGACATGGCAGATACATACTATGTTGCAAGTGTACTGTAATATGAGCCACCATACCTGAAAGTAGATGACAGATACACACTATAGCACCACTGTACTGTAGTATGTGGCCCAACAACTAAAGGTAGATGACAGATACACACTATGTCACCATTGTACTCTATTATGTGGCACTTACCTAAAGGTACATGGCAGATACACACTATGTCACCATTGAACTATATTTTGTGGCACCATACATAAAGGTAGATGACACATTCACACTATATCACCACTGTACTGTAGTATGTGGAACTATGTTGCCACTATACTGTAGTATGTGGCACCATACCTAAAGGTAGGTGACAGATACACACTATGTAACCATTGTACTGTAGAATGTGACACAATTCCTTAAGGTAGATGACAGTTACACACTATGTCACCAGTGTAATGTAGTATGTGGACCATACCTCAAGGTAGAGGAAAGATACACACTATGTCTCCATTGTACTGTATTATGTGGCACCATACCTGAAGGTAGATGACAGATACACACTTTGTCCCTATTTTACTGTAGTATGTGGCACTATACTTCAAGGTAGAGGACACATAATACTATGTCACAAGGTAGATGACAGATACACACTATATCGCCATAGTACTGTATTATGTTGCACTATACCCTAATCTAGATGACAGTTACACACTAAGTCATCATTGCACTGTAGTATGTGGCACCATAACTAAAGGTAGGTGACATTGTACTGTAGTGTGTGGCACCATACCTAAAGGTACATGGCAGAAACACACTATGTTGTCAATGTACTCTATTATGTTGCACTGTACCTTAAGGTATATGACATGCACACTATGTCATCACTGTATGTAGTATATGGAACCACAGCTAAAGGGACATGGCAGATACATACTATGTTGCAAGTGTACTGTAATATGCGCCACCATACCTGAAGGTAGATGACAGATACACACTATATCACCACTGTACTGTAGTATGTGGCCCAACAACTAAAGGTAGATGACAGATACACACTATTTCACCATTGTACTCTATTATGTGGCACTTACCTAAAGGTACATGGCAGATACACACTATGTCACCTTTGAACTATATTTTGTGGCACCATACATAAATTTAGATGACAGATTCACACTATATTACCGCTGTACTGTAGTACGTGGCACCATACCTAAAGGTACATGGCAGATACACACTATGTCACCATTGAACTATATTTTGTGGCACCATACATAAAGGTAGATGACAGATTCACACTATATTACCGCTGTACTGTAGTACGTGGCACCATACCTAAACGTATATGGCAGATAACATTATATTGCCACTGTACTGTATTATGTTGCACTATACCTGAAAGTAGATGACAGATACACTATGCCATCACTGTACATTTGGCACCATACCTAAAGGTAGATGACGGATACACACTATGTCACCAGTGTACTGTAGTATGTGGCGCCTAACCTCAAGGTAAAGGACAGATACATACTTTGTCACAAAATAGCTGACAGATTCACACTATATCATCACTGTACTGTAGTATGTGGCACTATGTTGCCACTATACTGTAGTATGTGGCACCATACCTAAAGGTAGGTGACAGATACACACTATGTAACCATTGTACTGTAGAATGTGACACTATTCCTTAAGGTAGATGACAATTACACACTATGTCACCAGTGTAATGTAGTATGTGGGACCATACCTCAAGGTAGAGGACAGATACACACTATGTCACCATTGTACTGTATTATGTGGCACCATACCTGAAGGTAGATTACAGATACACACCATGTCGTCACTGTAGTGTAGTATATGGCATGTATATGAAGTTAGATGACTAATACACACTATGTTGCCACTCTATGTAGTATGTGGCAGCATAACTGAAAGCAGAGGACAGATACACACTATGTCACTATGTTCTGTACATTAGTATTTGGCATTATACCTCAAGGCAGATACATTTATTCCATAATGTGGCAGCATGCCTTTAGGTGATGAAGGAGCAGTATTCATTGGTATAAATTTTTTGCCAATTTGATTCAACATCATTGAACATGTTTAAAGCAAATAACATTTAAGCCCAAAATTATCCAGCTGTTAAAATTCTCATCTAAATGTTTCAATTCTAAATTTAGATATCACAAGACAATTTGTTTACACCCTACCCCCTACAAACATAGTTTGAGGTGGCTATCAGTAATCACTATGTCTGTCCATCTGTAAAATTGTATTCAATACATAACTATCAAATCTTTTCGTGGATTTTGTTCAAACATGGAAACAATCTATACCAACATGAAACAATGCATCAGGTACCACATTTAGGTTGTAGGCCAAAGGACAAGGTCACATATCAGTGGTTGATTGATTGAATATGGTTTTATGTCCGTCAAGAATATTCACTTATATCGAGACATTACCAGCTATAGGTGAAGTGATAGAAACTTTGACGTTTAAAAAGCACTTGGGCAATGTACAGGGTTCTTTAACATGCTAGGAGGCATCTGTTTTTAAGGTCTTGGAATAAAGTATCATAGCATGTATTCAAAAGTTCAAGAAAATCACAGAAAATTATCATTTCATTTTATCATTGGAAGAAAAATCAAGATCTAGCTGATGCTGATGGCTACAACACACTAGGATTTCCTTGTCACTGTATTAGTAATATGTACATTTAAAGTATAATCAGAAATAGATTACACTCAGTTTTATGGATTTTTCTCAAAAACCAGTTGAAGATGAGAAACAGAAATTTGGCTGTGAATATAACAAGACTCAGCCCATAATGATTTGAGTTTTTCATCGCTTTGAACTTTGCATCTGTATAGTGTAAATTTTTGTCAAAAATGTTCAAGCTGAAAAAATCTAAGTTTTTGACACCTGTTATGACAAACGCAACCCCTTTTACTATGAGTTTCATTCAAAGTTTAAAAGGTGTCACAGGTGATTGACTTATAGACTGGACAACAGCTTGATGACACCAAAATGAGGCCAAAGGAAAATATACACCTGTGTATGAAGAGAGTAACATGGATCCAACAATTGTCAAGTAAATTGCAAAATGACTTGCATTTGAAATGAATGCAATTGATACATTTTTTTTACTGTTTACAAGAATATAAGCACTAATTGCTTTTAATCCATTGCTCAATTAAGCTACAGGTTAAATGGTAGTACCAATGTTAGGTTTGAGATGACATATATAATACATCTTTGTATATTTCTGAGAATTAAAAAAAGAATTCCAGATACAAATGTACCTTCCCCTCACCCATATACGCATTTCCCCATCTGAATCATAAAGGAAATTCCTTTAGAATGCATTATTGTAAAATAACAATAAACAGAACTTGATTTGGTTTGGCCTTAATATGGTTGATTAGTCTTCCTTGCATAATAAACAGGTTATATGATGAAAAAAGGTCATAAACTATCATTATGCCTTAAATGGGAAAAAGGCGGAGTAAATAGACTTTATTAATTTTCCATCATTTCAGAAATTGTGAAATTTTTCACAGTAAAGCTCGATTATGGCAAACTATACATTATGGAAACCTAAAGTGCATATTAGGCCAGTTGATTATAAAATATTTTATTACTAAGAAAAAATGAAATATTTTCAGTAACAAATTTTTTACAGACAAATAACTGAGTGTAATCCATTTCTGTTTATACTTTAGTACATGTTAAACACAAAAACAAGAAAGGGAATTGAAACCCTGGCAAGAAAGAGTGAGGTATAATACTCATTCTATATGGAGTCACTGGAGTGATCAAGCATGTAATATTTATTACACAAGTCGACTTAAGTGGGCAGACTTGGAAATGTGGTACTATCTCTGGCTGTCGGAGTCAAAGATTTTGGGTTCGAACCTCACTCAAAGCACTTGATGGGAATCAGTTGGATTTTCATAATTGATGATTGGAACTACTAATAAGAAATAATTTGTAACAAATACATTCGAAATGAACAATTGTTCATTTTTATGTACAAATTATGGACTTTCTGATGTCAAATTTAATTTTATTTTGAAATGGCATTTTCAGCTTAATTAATCTAACTTGAAGTTTTGTGCCATGTACACATAACTTGGAAAAAATTAAAACATAACCATACCCTGCATCTAGTCTTAGATTCAGGAGGCAGGAATAACCTTCCACTAGGAAGAGCAGCAGCCATAACCTTGTGTTATTTCTTGTTGTCTGTCTGTAGATTTTTCCCATTTAAAAGGGAACTGATCATCAATTATTAAATAATTTCATCAAGCACTTAAAATCTAGTCAAAATCGATCAATGATAGATTAAATCCATCATTGGCACATAACTACTCACTCTGGAATTTGACATTTTCTGAGATGGTTTTCATTTCCTGTCCTTACTACTAAGAGTTGTAAAAAGCTAAGTAGTCTTTGTAATGAGACTCAAAATCAAGGTCTCGTGTCACGGTGCATTGCTAAAGACACCATTGTACAGTTTGAAAAAGAGTAGATTGGCCACCTGTAGTCACTATAGAGGACACTTACAGTTACAGTGATTGAAACAGACTGAGCAAGATAAGTGATGGAGTTTTACATCCCAGTAAAGATCCTACTTGTATCAATGTAGCCACAGTTGGCCGTGGTGTAGCTGACTAATAACTGATGTGCAAGCCGGGTGCCAAAGGCACGTCCTTCAAGGGGGGGTTGGGAAATTTTGAAAATTTGGAACAAACAGGTGCTGTTTTCTGGATCGTTAATAAACGAATATGTACAGTCGAAAAAAGAAGTAAAATTCAGTTTTTGACCTTTTAATTATTAGAAAAAGTTTGTGAACGTTACAACAACGATTGACCGATTACAAATTCAGTTTAAAAAACACGTAAACTAACTAGTATCGACGATACACGTACCTAGATGGAAATTACATTGATGTAAATCGTCCCATTTTGATGTCAATAATTTGCTCAAATGTGGCTCTTTCACTCTTACACTTTTATCCAACAGCCCTATATGGCGGCAAAAAAGTTTTAGATCCCATCACTGCCGGGCATCGGCATGCACTAAAAAGCTAATACTGGAAGTTAATATTCAAATGTAAATGGCAAATTGATAAACGACTAGAAAGTATATGGTGCCGGATTTGTAAGCTACATGTAAGCTAGGACCCAGTATAGAATTCTATACTGGGTCCTGGATGCAAGGTACACATTTTTAAATTCATTTTTTTAGTTTTCTAAAAAAGTAGTTTTATTAGGTTGAATCAGTTACAATACATGAATGAACACTTTCTTGGTAAATTTATGTGCAAGCCCAAGCTTACTTGGTGTATAGGCAGCGATGCCACTGGTTGGGGCATGGCATAGGAAACTGGAGTACCTGGAGAAAACCATCTACTTTCGGCAAGGGAACTTGTCAAACTTTCTCATGCTAAGATCTGTCCTGAGTTATGTTCGACTCAGAAAACTGATCTGTCCTGATTAATGTTCGACTCAGAATACTGCTTCTCATGCTAAGATCTGTCCTGAGTTATTTTGACACCCCTAAAGGTGTCGCCAACTAGTAATATTATGCAGATATAGATCATATTTGGTATCATTGTAAAGGGAACATGTTCAGCTTTTATCAAAAACAAACATACTAATCCATATCCGAATCACAATCCAAAAGAAAAGTAAAAACTTTGGAACTGACACGTAAACTTCCACCAGGGAAGTGAGGCCGGGTATTCGGAAAGGTAAGCACCTCCTGTTTAGCTAGCTACACCCGCCACGTGTGTAATCAAAATTGTGTGAAAGGAACATCAAGCTATGAGACGTCAAATATATCCAGGGCAATCATCAAACTTGTCAACAATACTGTGATGACGGACATAAAACTTTTTGAGGGCCTTGATAAGCCTAGGCTTGCAATATCCCTAGGTCAACAATTTATTTGCAAGCAAAAAAGGAAAGTTCACAATAGAAAAATTGAAGTTTGTCATATAGTTTCAAATGTAGCCTTTCGTGTGCGTCATAATTCAGGTATAAGTCTAAATATGAAGCAGAACTTGAGGAATCAATCGTGTCTTTTATTTCAAGCTCACTAAGATAGATGACATTTACATAGTCTTCAAATTTAGAATTGTTAAGAGACAGAACGTCATCTATATATCTGTATGTTGAGTTTATAAAATACAAAGTTGGTTGATGTAGCTGCTACTATGTCGTCACCATGACGTCATAAACACAAGTTTTGAGAAAACGCTATAAAATCGTGTCAATTTATCCTTTATAAAATTATTTCTGTACAGCATAATAAAACACATTAAGACAAAGTATGTTTTTCATTTACTGAATGAATTGTAGTTATAAATGATCATATTCTCATCCTCAAGAAAAGACACCACTTTATTAGAAAAATATATATATATTAAAGATACCCTTTTTTAAAAAATGATCGAAACGGGGTAAGGAAACGTTTTTATCTTTGTTGTCGATGATATTATGTAGATATATCATTATAAAGGGAACAGTTTCAGCTTTAATAAAGTACAAACTTGATTGGTGTAGCTATTACTGTGACTTTCCGTGATGTCATAAACTCAATTTTTGAAGATGAACGCTGTAGAATCATTTTGAATTATACTATATGAAATTATCTCTGTATCACCCAATAAAACACATTGAAACACTGCATGCTTTTCATTTACTTCATAAATTGTTGTTTTAAATGTTCATAATTCTCATTTTAAAGAAAAGACTCCATTCTGTTAGGAAAAATATATTAATTTAAAGATGCCCTTTTATTTAAGATTGATTGAATTTTATGATTAATAGTTTTCTCGATTAAAGTAACCCAGTGTGTTTAATTTCTTTGTATAAATAATATCATCATCATCATCATTATCATCATCATCAATCAATTTTTTCATAAATTCATGACAATACAAATTTACAAAAATGCCCAACATATAGGATTATGGGTGATGACCCATAATCCTATAGCTAACAAAAGCTTAATTAAGAATCTTAGTTTGAGAATGCCTTTTAGTTCAAAGTATTACCAGTGGTGATTTAGCAGGTGTTTTAATGGTAGTCATATGCCACAGGGTTGTTATATGCATCTAGAGCAGTGGAAACCTAACATGCGATTTCTGCCATTGACTAGTTGAAGCGAATAGGAACATCAAGAATAAATCTCTTTTACTTCACTGCATGCTTTTCATTTACTTTACCTACTGCACATAGAAATTTTCTAAAGATATTTTTTATTATCTTTATGCTTTATCACTACAGTATTTCCACAAAGTAACATCGGTATCACCAGAAAAAAAACATTGACCGTAAACCATAGAAAAAAATGTAGGAGGATGTCAGGACAATGCATAGAACAGATGTCAACTCAAACCATCATCAATTTATAAAAATAAAAGCTGCCAAACAAATCCTGGAAAAACAAAACATGATCGAGTGAGAAAATTGAAACAATTGGAAAAGAAAGAAGAATTAAGATTAATCTGAAGAACAGGTTTTATGCTTTAACAGCTATGGGTGATGATTAATGAGAGCTGGGATGTCATAAAAAGGGCATATCAGTATAACAACACAGATAATATGGTTGGCAGAGGAAACACGGAACAAAATATCACAAGGAAATGAAAGAGAAAATAACAAATAGCAGAACCAGATTAGCAAAAAATAGCATGAAGGGAGTATGAAGAGACAAAGGAAGAAATATAAAGGAACACAAACAAGTGCATTTCAAACCTAGGGTGACGTCTTGCAATGTGCTGTATAAGTCAGGCGCGATAGATGACTCTCTCTTAAAAGATCAGTGCTCCTAATGCACCTTCAATTTGTCGTCTAATACAAATGGTATATAGTGTTCACTTATTCTCTATTACCCGACCTATTCCAAAAATTTAACCACTGTGGTACCTCAGTTGGTAGAGTGCTTGCTCCGTAAGTGGGAGGTCGTGGGTTCGATCCCAGGCAGGGTCAAGCACTCGCCATTACGAAATGAAAGTCACGGTTCTTTTGGATGGGAACTTAAAATAAACAAGGTCCCATGTCACTGTGGGCTTGGCACGCTAAATAATGCCTTCAGTGCACCACACAGGCAAAATTTCTGCACCTTCGTCTATAGCTGGGATGTTTCGATATAAGTGAAATATTCTTGACTGGGACGTTAAACATCATTACTCATTTCAACTCATTAGTCTGAAAATAGGCTGCATAACCGTTATTTCGTCAAGCATTCGGTAATTTCAATTACTAGTAGCTTTCAGAATTTCCGGTTTCTGTTGCCATGGTAACCGATATTTATCGAAAAATATTTTTTATTCTTATTTAGTATAAGAAAAAATAGAGTAAAATATATTTATGGTTTTACCTTCCATCGATAATTTTTTTAAAAAATGTCGAAACTGCGATCTATTTGGTTGTTAAAACATAAATTTAGCACATATATAGTGTTTGTTTTAAGTATTTGGCTGAAAATACACAAAACTTGCTGCTTTTATTTTTTTTTTATTTTTTGGGAAAACGTGAAAATTTGGATATAATTTTTATACAGCAATTTTCCGCAATATCTAAATTTAATATGGACTCGTATAAATATATTTCTAGTGTGTCAAAATTAGGATATGAGCAATTTGAAACAAATGCAAAATTGTGCAAAATATTACTCATTTTCGTGGTAAAATCAATAGTTACGTTGCCATAGTAACTGATATTTAGATTTTATGCACCTGTAAGTGAAGTATTGTATATAGGGGATACTAAATATATATGGGTTGGTATTTACAACTTTAAGTCTAAATACCCGGAAAATTGCGTTGAAAATCAGGTACTGGTTTTGTAAAAAAAAAAAAAAAACCACAAAAAATAGCTCTGCAACTCTTTCTTTTTTTATATTAGGAAATGGTTTTGCTTTCGAGTAACGAGTACTATTATCCACTAGTGTCTATATGTAACAGTAGCCATTTTTAGATATCAGTGCTACAGCAACTCGTTTAAATTAAGTGACTTTCCGAAATGTACGCTGTCATTCATAACGGCTAACATTCGATTGTAAACCTTGCAATTAAAAACTTGACATAATCCTATCTGTAGTTTTTTTTTCGAAGATGACCTGACTAAACCGAATCATGTACTAAATATATAGTTCTATTTCATTAACTGTTTAAACAACTTTATCAAGTTGTTGAATTCACTTTTTAATTCCCTTTCACAAACCATGAAAACACATTCATTTTCAGAAAATTTCTTATGACAAGATTTTGCACGCTTCTTATATCTTTTTAATGGCATATGATTGTGCCTTCCTCACATCATCAACTGGAATATCAAAACCACACTTTTTCTTTCTCCTTTTGTTTGGTGTTTGAACTTCTTGTAAACTGCACGACACTCTTATACATTAATAATTGTTTGTTGTTTATTCGCTTTCTATTTTGTCACATCTTTAGTCTTGATCTGAATGATTTGGTTCCCTTGTTCTTTAACACTTGCGCTTTAACATAACCGTGCCTTTTAATATCACCACTTAAATACGGAGTGTCATTAAATATCGTTGCTTCAAACAATCGTCTCAATAGATAACTCATAACCGCATTTTAATTGTACATAATTATCATTTACAGCATTACATGAACTTAGCTGTATGCATACACTCTGAACCAACTTCTTATACTCAGTACTTTGATTACTAGGATACCAACCTCAACTTCTACAAGTTCAAGAGATCATGCACTAAAATCCGGGGTAACGAGGCTAAAAGGTTTGAAGGTTGATTTTGTAAAAAAAAAAACTGTCCGTAAAACCAATGTCTTACGCATTCAGTCGTTTCCAATTAAAATAAGAAACAGTTTTTGAAGAAAAGTCTGCAAACGTTAAATTTTGGGAAAAACCAAAAATTCCAGATCTTGGAGCATTTTCTGGGAACAACAACACAACGTATCTTTCATTTTGGACACATGATAGATTAAAATGCAAAACATCCTGACAGATTCCCGATTTTGTGTCAAAGGCGATAAAATCGATATTGTAAAATATAATTTATCATATCTACCCTTGGTTGTTGTTTATAATACATTGGATTTCTATAGATAAAAGTGTTACAAATATTCAGAAAATATGAAACCTTAATACCGTAGCAAATAATAATGTTTCCCCTAACCAAAACAACGAAAATGTCAAAAATACATTATTTTGGCACATGCTTGCCAATAAGTGTTTAAAATAAAACATAATTGTTTGTTACATCTCCCGTTTGTTCCAAACATGTTTATAAAACAACAATATGTAGAGTCTTTGGTGATTTTGTTTGCAAATTTGCACTTTTCAATATAACAATTATGTGGAAAATGAGTTTTCGTTTATAGTTGAAACGGATAAATTTATTTCCCCTACAACAAAATTGAAAAAACAGGTGAAAATCAATGTTTATGCAATATATGCTGATATGTGTTTCTAATAAAGATTTTGAGAAAAATTAAACACAACAATGATATAACAAGCTGCGAGAATTTAAAATATTTGTGAAATGCTTTAGCTTAGGATAGATAGGTCTAACTTACATAATAAAATAATAATTATATTATTCATTTATATGTAAATTGCAATAAGAAAAAAGAAGCTTCGCCTCTGATATTTAGGCATTGAATCTCGACTGTTATATATTGACGCAATTCTCTGACGCAATAAAGAGTCTAATGACACCAAAAACTATCGGAAATAGCAAACCTTCTTGATGAGGTGAATAAAATTATTTCCACTACCCCAAAATTATGAAAAAACTGTTTAGGTTAGTATTTTTTGGTGAAGGTTTTTAACAAGTGTCTATGCAACAATTATGTTTTAATGCAATGTAGAAGAGGCTAATATTCATATTTAAACTTGAAAATCAAAACAAACTTGTCAAAATCACAATCCCCACAAAAGTAATAACTTTGAAACTAGCAAATTGGCCCGGGTGGTCCTGAAGCACTTCCTGTTTAGCAATTACACTTTCCACGTATAATGTAAAACTGAGTGTAAGGCATTTTTGGTTATAGTGTTAAATGAACATATTTTCATTAGATAAATTTTAATCAGATCCATGAGCTATATAAACCATATTCATTATTACTTTGCATGTCTCCAATAAATCTTATTTTAAAAAGTCTGAACTGACAAAATTTCTATATCCAATAACATCTTTATATTCCTTAAAGGAATGATTGATAGATATAACATGACAAATAAATTGCCTGGCCATAATATAATGGTAAAAGAAAGTGCTATTCAGCCTTAAGACTGTAGCAAGTGCCCAGTGCCACGTACTTTTAAGAATATAAGATTTTGGGCAGAAACTGAAATTGTACGTAGGTTACTTCCTAATATCACGATGCCATTAGAAAAAGTTGCAAAGTGTGTAAATTGTGGCCGCAATCTTGGATAAATGCGGTTTTAATGGTTTAGTAAACTTCTTTTGCCATATAATCACGAATGATAGGTTAACATCACTACGTAACCGAGGTCATAGAAAACTAGAAAGATATAAGAAATGCTTTAAGACCAAGATGTTTTAACAAAGAATATAGCCCTGTAGATAATTATGTTTTAGCTAAAATAAGCTAGACATGGATAACAAAGGTCGGATTGAAAAAGCGAAATTGCAAACATTACCAGAGTGGCAAAGATCGATGGAACAACGGGTATGATGAGATAAGTAAATATCTGACATTTTTGGCAGGGAAAAAAGCCAGGTGCTCGGGAAGAGTAATCGCCTCCTGCAAAGTTGAGAATGAAAGTAGTGACAAGAAGAGTCATTTCAATTCAGAAGGTTTGGAAGGAAACAAGATCTAAACTAATTTATTGTTAGATTGTTGAATCTGTAATTGAAACATATTTATATTTAAACCAAAGAAGCTCTTCCATCATGTACTGTTCGACAAACAACTTTATTGCGTCTTTAATCAGTTTAAGAGGAAGGATGTAGATTTATATGCATGTCAAAGTAAATGGCTAGTGATTTTGAAGATGATTTTGAAAATTTGTCCCAAGACTGACTGACGCTGCTTTGCAAATAACAAAGTGTATTACAAGTTTAGAGTGCGTAACATTTACACAATTATTTTTGCGCTTTGTCTTATTTGCAAATTTGTATTTTGGATTTCTTAAGTCTTTTGTCTTGTTTGGTTAGAATGTGTTTTATTCAAATGTGGTTCAAAATAAAATTCAGTGTCTTTCACCTTTCCATACTTGACCCTGTAGCTGTGATCAGTATGTTTTTTAACTCAAATGCGGCATTTATATTCTAACTCTCAAGTAAAGTAGTTTAAGTAGGCTACTGTTCTTGTCATTTTATGTATACAAAATAGAATTTAAACGCATTGCTTTTTTACCAATCTGAAAACCTATCCGTTTACTGACATTTGTACTATTATATAGTACTATTATTGTACTATATATGTCTCAAATACATGTATTCATATGATTTTGTTATATTTCTTCTTCCAATGCAAGATAAGCCATTACTTCTGAGCCTGGAAAGGATTTCGATGTTTTCACATTTTTGGAAATGGGAAATCAATTAAGTCATGATAGGCTACCAAAATTAAAATTTCCGACATATTTTCATGATAGCTACCAAAATTAACATTCGAACATATTTTCGTGTTTTTAGTGTAAGCGCATTAAATCAATATATGATATTTTTAAGTCATTGCCTATATCACAAAAAAAAAGATTCTGTTTTGCCATAAGCACATTGAGTTTTAAATGAAATAAGTAGGCACTATTCTATGAATAAGGCAAACAATTCATGAATTGCAGATCATTTTCACTGAACTATATGTAAATCATTAAAGATAGCACAGCTATATGACTAATATCTTTGTCAGAGCTTACAACTGTCAATTATTTTAAAGAAACGCAAGTGTCAGTTTCCTCAGTCGATAATTGTTTTTTTTACGAATTGTAAGAATCGTGTGATCTCGAATCATGGTCAAATAAAGTCACAAAAATTAAACAAGAAACGAACCACAAATGTAGTAAAATAAAAACCGTTATATGTAGTGACTAAATTTTTGAAAGTAGAAAAATTATTATGGAGCTACCTGAGATTTTTCTATTTTATGTGAGTTGACCTAAACATTATTGTGATTCGTTTTCGCCAATTGGTTTCATGAAAAAAAAATAACGCTTTAAAAATAACTACTGCTACGGTTAAATCTCGCTTCTGGAAACTTGCCCTTAAACGCTTTAGAGTTGTTTATATTTTTTAATCGAATTTTTAAATCATTTAAGTAATTTGCTTTACTGAAAATTTGGCGTTTATCTTGATCTTTTTGCATTTTAACAGTCTCTGCACATTTGACGGACAGACGAAGACTTCATTTATCATTTGAATTTTTTAATGTACGTTATAAGATGTTGTAATTTTAGAACATTTAACATTTTTTTAAACTTTTTTACAATCGAAAAACAATTTTGCAAAAAATATCTTGACACTCTCGCATGCTGTTACAGTGTTATACCATCTAGGAACTCCCATGTGTTCAGTACTTGAACCTAGAAATGTTTTTCTGTTTAGTATTACTAAAAATTAGGTTAGTTGCCCTGCAAATTGCATTGGGCAAATTGCATAATTTGCATATAAGATGGCTGCCTGACGCCAAATTGAAAATCTATCCTTCGTAGGAATTGTTCTACCATAGCTTGTAAAATGCCTTTTAATATGTTTTCAGGTATGAGGAACTCATTTCCGTTGTTATTTTTAATATTTAGCACAATTTAAACAATTCTGACAATTTTTCAATTTTAAATCAATTTCAACTTTTGATACACTTCTGCTGTTGTTGATAAAATTTTGCGGGAAAAACAGCGTGTAGGCTATCTTGCACAGGGGGGTACAAGATGGAGATATCTTGCACCTCTCTTTTCATGAATTTTGTATCTGGGATGCAAAAAAAAAAAGTTCCCTTAACCCAAGGCATCGAATCTATTGGTCTTTTTGCGTCATCTTTTTTCACAGTCCGCAAATGAGGACCTACCCTACCTTTTGCCACTATGTTCCGTGTGATAATTATATATTAAGCTACATGTATTAGAAATAATAATTATAATAGAATTAAGTTAAAACAAACCTGCCCTGTATTTTTCACGCACCGGTGTACACAAAACGTGTTCTCATGTTCCTCAATTTTGATTACACGCGATAGGTGTAGTTAGCTAAACAGGAGTGCAAGTAGTTAGCTAAACCGAAAGCACCCGGTCTTACTTCCATAGCTTCAAAGTTTTTATTTATGGTTTGGTTGTTTGAATTTTATTTGAACATTTTTCAATCCGTTTAAGTTAATAATTGAATTTGAGTGATCAAGTATGGTAGAAATTGTTCTCACTACGGGAACGTGATACAACGAAGCAAGCTGTTGCCCTCAAAACGATTTACTTCTGTCACCACGATGTTATTGATAATTATGTGTCTCTGTATCCAAATTACTTTATTTACTCATGCCTGTGGTACACTCTTCCATCTAGTTCTATTCTGTGCTAGTCTGACCAAATCCTCTTAGTTTTCAGGTTTATCGATTGGTGTTTCTTTGCCTTCCAACTATTCAAGGATTCAACTTCAGAGTTTGTCGAGTTTACGCATTGTATGACCTATTCATCGCCATTTCCGTATTTGATAGCTCCATCTCTATAGTCTTCTCCCATAACTCAATTTTTGTGATTTTTTTCTGGCCATCTTTCAAATCTCTATCAGTTGTTAATGACGACTTGGAGCTTGTTTAGGAGACATTTTGTTGTTTCCCATGTCTCGCAGCCATATAGAAGTATGATTTTCGTGCCCAAGTTGATGTTACCAGCTCTACAAATAGTTGTCATCATTCTAAATAATGTTGCGCACCACCTCAACCATACATAACGTATTGGTGGTTGTTGGCTTATTACTTCCTTGAAGTGTCCCACTCATATTTCCATTTGCTCCTCGGTTGTTTTCAGAGTCTATGGTTCAAACTTTTACGTTGAAAATCATTGCCATCATTTTAGTTTACCATGCGTTGGCGTTAATGCACTCATATAAACAAAACATTGAACTTAGCAACTGTAACATGTGATATGATTGTTAAGTCAAATTGTGTTTTATTCAAAACTTGCCGATGTACATGTGGACATGATGTATGCCATTACAATCAGTTCTCGGAGACCCAGAATGGCAATATTTTGGCCCTTCAGACTACATCTGCAAGTTCTGAAAATGTTGTTAAAGTTGCTTATTCCATTGTTCATGAGTTATTTCAGATTATGAAAACCACATATATTCCAGTATTTCTTCTTATATTATGTGTTAACTAATTACCAATACGCCTTATATATCCCCCACGTAGGAACTTGCTTTCACTGGAAACTGATCGACAATTGGCATAAAATTTTGGTATTCACCTTAAATAGTCTTGAATAATACATCTGTTGGAAATATTGGAGCAACGGTGTAGTGACATCTGTAGATGTCTCGAGCCGAATGTAAACCAAGGAGACTGTGCTTATATCAACATTATAACCAGAAAATGGCATGTGACTTCCTGTTACCAGCAGTTTGCCAGCTGAAATCCTGTCCAGATAGTACGTGTTTTTGTTTTTAGCGCACCAGAGGTCGTTGAATAATTAAATGCGCTGTGTGTATGGGTGAATGTTGTAACATATTTTTGATACTATCGAACAGATTTCAATAAAACTCAGTCAGAAGTATGTATTGGAGGATGCAATTTAGATTTAATCATGACTACCAAAACTAGTTCAAAATGACTTAAGGTTGCAAATATCTTGCGAATCTTTGTTGAAAAACGCGTCAGAAACGCCATGCGTTCATATCACAAGAAAGAGTATAATATGCTCTTTTTAATGAGCATTTAGATTAGTTTACTGTGTGAAATAATTTAAATTAAGTGAATCTTTGTTGAAACACGCGTCAGAAACGCCATGTGTGAATTATGCAGTTTTCGGGGCTAAATGATGAATAATCTGATCAGAGGTTTTTAACCTAGCACAGAAAATATAAAACTGTAAGGGAAATGACAGGCAAATGTAATGTTACAAAAGGTACAAAACATATAGGACGTGTATATTTTTATTCTATGCACAATCAGAAAGGACAAATTCATATATCCATGATCAGCGCATGTCCCAAGCTATCATCATCTGTACAAGTTTCACCATGAAACTCACTATTAGTGTTGTATGCGCAATCCTCTTTATAGCAAGTAAAACCGCTTTGTAACCACGTTGTTTTTCTCCATATATTCGATGCAACCTTCTACCCATTACCAGCACCCAAACTATTATTCAAGTTCATGCTTCATATTCTGGATTTTAAATATTTATAAGCTACTCTTACGTTATATAAAAATTTAAAGGTGCTTTTCACCTTTAAAGATTTTGTAAAGCAAAATAGCGCAGACAACCTATGTACAACCATAATCAAATCTGGTCATTCTGTGCCGTAACGTAATGTTTGGCTGCGTTTGACTTATCAACAAGTCGGCGTAAAAATAGTGCACTCATTTTTTAATTTGCGAAATAAATAAACATTCACATATCATAATGAAGTATAATTATTTTTTATTAAAAAAGTGTCGATAAAATATGAGAAATTTACTGAAGCCCTGGAGTGACATTTTAAGTTACTTCTTATTTATTATTTGTTATTCCTTAATGCTCGAGTGAAGATGAATCGGTATATAATTTATGTTATAATTCATTACAAAGAAGCATTTGCCATGTATTACTTTTCAATGCATCTATTTTTAAGATGTCAGATTATATATTAGTTTCCATTTAGGTGCTTTGCGTCGTATGTTGGTTTGTCCGGACGTCGTTGTTTCCTTTACTAGAAAACGACATGTATGAGGTATATGTACAGATGCAACCATATCAATTCAGGTTTGTTTGCCATGGTGACAGGTGATCTGCGCTAATAATATTATCTTTTACTAAAACCGGGGCCCTGTAGAGAAACCAGGCCCATCACGTGGTTTTCACCAAGTTATCTGGTTAAAGGCTTTTTCGTTTTTCGCATCGAAAGTTAAAATAGTATGGTGGTATCGTCTTATTTATGAGTAAGTGCATACCGAATCGGGTAAGAGCAAGCTGCGTGGTAAAAATCGCACATATTTAAGATACGAAGAAAAAGAAGAAAATGAATGCGATCTAGATCGCAGATCGAACCCAATTTATTCGAGTAGATGCCGTACTTCTCTTCTATTCCATTTTGTCAGTTTAGCCTCTCTGTCTCCCATTCTATACAGACATATCGAGGATATTACCAGACACACTAATGGGCTTGATCATGATGAATTTATTGCCTTAACAATTTTCCTTTGACACATGCTATGTTACTAGTATACCAATACATTTGTGGTCTGCAACTTCTCACTCATTAAATCATTCCAATAAAATAGATAATTATAAACTACCATATCCAATTTATTCCCAATAAGCTTATGACAAAAATGAGGTTGCAGAAAAAAGTTTAAAAAATACGGTAGGACCAATTCGTACAAAATAAGTAATCTGAGGCCATATGTTGACTACAAGCATTTCATATATATTTATGTATTTATAGTAAAGTATAGTCTGTGTGTAGGTATGTTGAAATATTGGAATACATTTGTTGGACAATTTGCACATCTTAGCGTGGGCCCAAAATGGGGAAATGGCAGCGGCATTGTTAAAATTAGTATTTTTGTTAAGTATATGGCATGGTAGATTTTGATATGTAGATGAAGGCAATGGGTTCAAAGGTCAGGGTCAAAGATATCTAAAGAGTAAAAGTCAGTTTGGTGACTTGAAAGATATGGATGTGTCTCTGGCTAGTTTTTTCAGTGAAAATCTAGACACTTTCACAGATTTAGATGGCAATGCCTGCTCATTCCAGGGATACCTGAAATCACATGGACTTTTTTCTTCACAGTATCACTTGTACATAAGAACAAAGCCAAAGCAGGAATCAGCAGTTGTAGAAGATAAAAACTTGGACAAGGAAATGCTCTTCTAGTGAACAATGCAATCCCTGGAATTATTCAGTTGACTTTTAAAAGGAATATAATATCTAGATACTCAAATGAACCAAGTTCCATTTCTTGCTGTTCAATGAAAACATGCTATGATTTGTCAACAACATATCATGATACCACGTATGATGAGTATAATTGTTTATTAGACGAATTTTTTGTAACAAAAATTGAAAAGAATGACAAGCTATATTTAACAGAATTAAATGACATGTCGAGTCAGATAAATATATATACCCTTGCCATTCGCGACATATTCACCAATTGTAACGCCTCGAATGACTCGTTCTTCAGTCGGTAACGCAATCAGTCGAAGTTTGCCGATTGACACTTCCGCTGCTTAGCATCTATGTTACACATTTTTGCATTTAAAACCTCAAGCAAAATTCTTATATAAACGTGTTGTTTGTATAATAAATTTATACTACTGCGGTAGCTCAGTTGGTAGAGCGCTCGCTCCGTAAGTGGCAGTGGGTTCGATCCCCGGCCGGGTCTGACCTAAGAATTGAAAGTGGGTAGTGACTGTTCTTTCGCCAAGCATTCGGTATTATGAAATGACAGTCACGGGTTTTTCGGATGGGAACTTAAATTAAACGAGGTCTTTTATCACGGTAGGCATGGCACGATAAAGAACCCTGCTGTATAATGCCATCATCCCAACACACAGGCAAAATTTCTGCACCTACGTCTATAGCTAGTTATTGGACGTTTCCTCCTTAACTTTGAGAAAGAGAAAATAAGTACAGTTTTTAATTTAATATAAAGTATTTCATAAACTTAACAAGAAATGAATACTTTACAGATAGGAAATATTATGTAACTAAAAGGACACGCCTTGAACAAAATAGTAGGATAAGAAAGTTCGCAATGTTTAACTAAATCCACGTAAAACTATAATGCACTTTTAGATTTTGCTTATCATATATGCAAAGTATTTCGCTTGATTTTAAAAACGCCAAAAGAAATAAATTCACGCGACGACCCGGAAACACAAACTGAAGACATGCGCTTAGCGTTCTCGACAAATTTAGCACATCACATGATAAAATGTAATGATAATTAGGTATCTATTTAAACACTATTGTGTATAGTTTCTGATTTTCCACAACAACATAATGTGTGTTTATGTAGATACCCAATCAATACCCAATACCTAATTAACATTTTATCATGCGATATACTAAAGCATAATTACATTCATATATCTAATGTCAATAACTACAAAAGTCAATTAGGCTCAGGAATAAAATACTTTTTAAGGCGTAATAACGCGAATAAAGACACAATGATGCGAATAACGAAAGGCGTAATGCGATAGAAAAGGAGTAAAAACGCGAATAAAGGCGTTATAACACAAATTGAAAGTCGTAATAGAGGAACAATGACGGCGATATAACGCGAAACAAATGTTTTTCATTTCGATTTCACCTTTATTCGCGTTATTACGTTTTTAGAAAGTCGAGTGAAGAAGAAAAAACTATGCCATTCCAGAATCTCTAATATCTTTGAAAAGATTAATCCACCAATGAGCTTACGAAGTCTCCCCCACCATGCCTCTACGTGCTTTTTCTATAATAAAACTTTTGATGCCGGCCAATAGAGTCTGTTGAATTATATCTAAATAACGGCTGCAAAAAACTGATACTGTTGTTTTCAGTTCCCATATCTGCTCTTAAAATTCTTGGAGCACATTTTACATACATTAAACAATCAAGATAGTACTTGGCAATAATAGCTGGTCGTTATTACTTGAGGCAACTTCAAGCAACATGATTCTTCGACTATTCTTCGTCGATGCATCCATGAATACAGAATCCAAATGGTTTTAACTTATCGTAGCCGTCTATATGCCAGACGTTATTAGGTCCTTAACAGTATACATCCTTCGTTTTAACTTATGCGCTTTTCGTTCTTCTGTTGCATTTGGAAAAATCTGCTGCATTATTTTCATGACATCGTTTCTTTTAACTGCTAGTCCATAATCTCTTACAAGTCTTTTCCACATAGTTCTATATCCTACACACTGTCCACTAACATTGCATTCTTCTCTTATTATATTAACTACATCTTGTGTAGGTGAGTACTGTTTAGGACGTCTCCGTAGATTAAGTTTTCGTAAAATACGTTTCAAATGACGAATGGTCATTTTAATGTGATTGCAGAACAAAAACAGAATTATTTCAGCATACTTGAGACCTTCAATAAAATAGAGATAAATCAACTCGTCTCTGTTCAAATCATTTCCAGACAATGGGATATTCGACGGCAATGCATTTTCTACATGTACAAATGTACATAAAGACAAGAAGATTAATATACTTCTCGACCTGTCTACTCTCTTGCTGTCATTGATAAATTAAAATGGTCGAACAACACAATAACAAAGAAAATAACAAGTAACAAATAAGAAATAACAAGTAACAAATAAGAAATAACAAGTAACAAATAAGAAATAACAAGTTACTAATAAGCAATAAGAAATAACAAATAAGTCGTAAGAAATAACATATAAGTAAAAAGGAATAACAAATAACCAATAAGAAGTAACTAAAATGTCCCTCCAGGGCTTCCGTAGAAATTGTCTGTTTGAACCCTAGCAAATTTTTCATTTGATAACGTTTCCGAAGTCATTTAAATATTCTTGCTCAAAAATGTAGGCCCCCCTTATCTTTTGGTTTTTAAAACTAAAACTCTGCCATAAGAAAGTGCATATCCTGTACTAAAGTTTTATGTAAAACATTTGGTTTCCGACAACCAGGTAAAGCCATATAAGCTATGTAAAATGAAAAAAAAATTGATTTATTGTAAATCCCAAAATTATATTTTTACCATGTCAAAGAAATTGATTATTACTTATGGATGACAATTTGATCTTTGCGAAATATAAGCAGCGTCGGTTGACTTTTTCAGGCACTCTGGTTTCCTTCACAATACTTAAATAGTTATTTCGTGAAATAGACACTTTGAAAATTAGTCCAAAAATCAAGCAAACTATTGACTCACACTTTATCACCTCTGGATTGATTAGAGATGTTCATAAAATGTTGTTATTGTGGCATTGCTGTTAAAATCTTGTAAACATTTTGTTGAAATCGCCTTCCATCTATTTTGCAGTAAGATAAGATTTTTTTAAAACGTAATGGGATAATTTACAGTGGTCCTGGTCTTAAAGAACGATATTTTTGTTCATTCTTGAGTAGTTGCAATTGACTTTTGAACTCGTTGTTCACCGCAGATTGTTGCTGTAGTTCTATCCGAACCTCTGTTTTTGACATGCAACTTAACCTGTAAACGAGAGAACTTATGAATGAAAATACTGCGGCATTGGAAACGCGATAGAATATATTGCACATCGGTAATTGATTGTTATGGAAACTAATGTAAAAGTTAAAATCAGCACGTGACAATAACCGTTATTGTTATACAAAGAGTTTTTAGTTGAGTTGCAACGAAGTTGAACTCCAATATTCATTAAGTGATGCGGGTGGCAGGCGTGTGGCCATGGAATTAGTTATTCCGGATTTTCTTTCTAAACGCCAGCAGATATTTGGTATGCGAGTCCTAACATCACGAGTTACACATCGTGATCAGGTTTGGATTTGTTCTGGTTCATATTTTGTGAAATTATGGGTCATCGTTTTTAAAAAATTTTCTAACCACTCACAACTTTTAATTTAATATTTGGTAAGTGAATCACACATCAAATAGAATATGAAATAGCAACTTGACTTGTGCGCCTTTTTTTAAAGTTGAAATTTAATTACTTTATCATTAAGATATTAAGATGTAGTCACTAAATATCATTAAATTAAATGGATTCATTCAATAAAGAACTACAAAGTTAACGCGATATTTTTATAATTACAATGCGAATATATGATTAATATTATTTAAGGAAAGTCACTCCTTACCGTGATTTCGTCGAACGAAACGCAATTGTGCACCTGATCGTGCATCAAGTTATTGAAATCCAGGCAACTCGAGTTCGTATTCGAACGGTGTATAAATTATTTACAGGATCTAAATATGATTAATAAACATGTCAAAAAAATAGATCTCGATTGTACATGTAGGTTCTGACTTTCAACAATTTAAAAGTGCAAGGTCAGCAATATGGTTTTTATTTTATCTTGTCATACATTTAATCAAATTGCCGTTACCATGGACAATGGAAACTTCGAAATACTGTGAAATATACGTGGAAAGTAGTATAAATTTGCTATCATCACATTTTTCTGGGTTGTAGAATATAGGTTCTGTCGAATTTTATTCGTTTTAGTTATGTTTATAATAAGAGGGAGCTAGTTTTAGAATTTTCTCATTTTCGAAATGAAACGGGGGAATCAATAAAAACCCGCAAAACAGACATTTTTCATTTTGCAGAATTCGAGATAACTACTAAATGTTTTCTTATAAATGAAGGTTCTATTAAAATAAAACTTAACGGCACCTGGTTACATTCTGAAATTCAGTATACTATTAATTAAAACAATCCGTTACCATGGCAATGTGATCTTGGAAAGTCGATAAATTTTGATTGATTGATTGATTATGGTAAAGTATATTTCATTTATATTGGGATAAAGATGAATGACAGTATTGTTTATCATTAGAGTGCACTCAGGGCAATCTGTGAGGTTTCTTAGCATGACATGGTATCGGTTTTTTCCAAGATTAACCTGTGACTTAAAATGTCAAGTACTTGAGGAAAATAAGAAACAATTGTATTTCCAAGTCTTGGTCAGGGTTCGAAACTCGCGACTAAGCCATCGTAGTGGTGATAAAACGTGTTCTTTCGTAATAGACATTTCTCACTTCGATATACTGCCCACACTGACGGTATACGATATACTGTTGAGGGTCGATTCAAAATTTTCAAAGTTCTAGTGTATCTATACATTCACGCCTTCTCACGCTTTTTTAACAAACATCACTTCCCAGAACAGTTGAATCCATGAGACAATTTCATCACTTTTCTTTTAGTATGATCTCTATTTTCCAACGAAATCCATAATAATACTGACGGCTTGATATAAATATATCTTTGACCGACGTAAAGCACTATGAATGAAGACGGCGTGTTTGATACCGTATTGGCACAAAATAAACATTTAATGTTAATGTTAATGTTAATGTTAAGGTAAACATGTACAGTGTCCAGATAACCCTATTACTGTCATTTCAAATGTAGAGTACTTGGCAAAAAGAGTTCTATTTTCTATTGTTGGTCGGACCAAACAGTGGCTCAAGCCCTCACCGTCAACATGCGCTGCTAGACATTTTGCTTGAGTATTTATACGAGATTGCACAAATAAACTTTAATCATAATATGCAATTGTCATAAAACTATAGAAAAATACAAATGATGTTTAATATGAAATTTTGACATCAGGTTTTGCATCTGATGAAAAGCCAAAATGTTTGATAGTGTCGGAATTTTCTAAATGATGGATTTTATCGAATCTGTCTTGTCCTCGCGTAGATTAACCTTTCGCGGTTTTTTTAATTACATTTCAATGTTTTATTTCTACATAATTATTTTTAGCTTTTTTTAAAACTCCAGATTCCATTATATACGACGATTCGGTTCTCTTACTATACTATACGTATTACTTCTATCAATTAGATGCTTTCGACTTGTGTCCTTGTTTGGTTTCTCCTCAATCTTTTATTGATATCATCATACAAGTTACAGTGGACACGCTAATCCAATTCGTAATACAGTGTGTGTTTTTGTGACATCAAAATCACACACAACAATATCAACCGGGAGGAACAACGTTACTATTTCCTTCCTTCTCAATGTAGTATTTTAAGTGACAAAATATATCCTTACACACAGAAACGGTTCTCGGAAAATGTCAGAAAGAAAGAAAATTTAACCCTGTTCAACCCTGTAGAATGTTCAAGTTGGAAATTTAAGTGTACAGAATATTGAACGCTATCTGACGTCACCCTTCCTACCTAGTCCTTTTAACGCCCGGGGCGCACAGGGCAAGGACTAGAGTTTTCCACCGATCTCTGTCTTGTCCCATCTTCTCTAGTTCTACCTCTGGTTTAATTTGTAGAAAAACAATGAGTAATATTCAAGCCGTACGCAATTTTCGTATTTAACGTTTATGTGTCAACTAAACAAGTTACATCTTTGGAAATGACCCCCACTCAAATGTATACCGTATACAGTCAGCGTTAGCAGTATATTGAAGTGGGAAATGTCTAGTATTAAAAAATGTGCACATTAAAATAACACCATTATTTGCAGTTGATAATCAAATAAAAAAGTTTCGATGAACACAGAATACAGTAAAACACATTGCAAAAGCTGGTGATGTCTCGGCTCGGAAAAAGTTTTGATCGCCATTCGAAAATTCTATTGGAACAACATTTAACTACTTATTATAAATAGTTTATGTACTTCGTTGCAACTCGACTAAAACTCTTTTTATAACCATAAAGGTTATTGTCAAAGTCCGCGATTGTCACGTGCTGATTTTAACTTTTATATAGTTTCCAAGTCCTAAAAAATTCAATTACCAGTATGCTTATATTTTCCGAAGACATCCTTTATTTTATTGTATTTTTCTCAGCAGAAATATGAAATATGGAAATATTTCAAGATTTTTCCCCATTTTTCCAGACTTTGAAACTTAGTCTGTTTTTGAACTGGGAGTACAGGTCTACTTTGTGAACTCAACTCCTCTTACAGTTTTCAATCAAAAACCTTTAAACTTCACAGAATGTTTCTGTAAATATTGAAGATGTGCAGCTGACTTTTTGGAAATATTTCAGGATTTTCCCCCCATTTTCCCAGACTTTGAAACTTAGTTACTTTGTACTGTATATATCAAAAGATTATCAAAAATGTGCACCTGACTTAATGGCATTGTTCTCCAGAGTTTGAAAAAAGGGTCTCGTCCAGTCCATTCCAATGTAAAGTTTCTGGTGCACATTTTTTCAATTTACTGTAGCTTTAGAAAATGTTAAATGATTGAGATTTTTCTAATATATATATATATACTTGTTGCATTACTCTCATATATATAGAGGATCTTGCATGAGTGTTTATGTAATATTGAGTTTATTAAACGAGTTGAATAATTTTTTATGCAACGAGCCTTGGCGAGTTGCATAAAACATTATTCAACGAGTTTAATAAATTCAATATTGCATAAACACGAATGCAAGATTCTATTTATTATATAATCCCATAAAAACGGGTTTTTCGTAGATTTAAAACTTGTCTTCTCATTATAAGAAAACAGCTGATTGACCGAAACACAACAACGAATAAGTTCACGTAAATGTGTACAAGCGCCAAAAGTAATTCTGCTGAAATATTATAAGTAAACAATAGTCTGTACGCAGGATACAAAAACAAAACAAACATTTTCAATTTAAATACAATGTATCTTCTTTTTAGAAGAAAAGTACAAAAGTATCAGCTTAAATTAGAATCAACAAACAGTGTCAAATGAAACAAACATCTGTGAACTAGGTCAATCGTTTGACGTCACTCTGGAATGACTTTTATGCTTTTATGACGTCACACTCATTCAATACGATTTTTATTGTATGACCGTATTACATGGATTATTGAGTAGATTATATAATAAATATATATATTGTCATTGTTGGACCTATTCTCCATTTTTCATGACTTTCTGTGCAGTATTTAAAAAAAAGTGCACCTTGCTTTGTGTAATTATTTAAAATTTCTTCCACACTTAACACCCATTATTAATTAATTATTTAAAATTTCTTCCACACTTTACACCCATTGAATAGAAATTAAAAAAAAAACATTGAGCCTTTGACCCATTTTTTAATATTTTTTACATTTAACTTTTATAAAAACTACGGCTGATCAGTGTTATTTGGCTGGCTCCAATTATTATCATGATTCATAAGTTAGTGCTATAATAATAATAATAATAATAATAATAATAATAATAATAATAATAATATTTATAATAATAAATAATAATAACAGGTATTTTTTAAAATTTCATTTTCATTTATTTTTTATTTTTACATTAAAAAATACAAATACAAATGATATTAACATAAAATCCAGGTAAATGAAGGATAAGGAAATAGACTAGAATAACTAAAACAACAGTTAAGACCAATGTTTATATTCACCAGTAATTAAAAGTGGGAGAATCGGGAAGACCCCCTCCCACTTCAAGAAGACAATCATGTTTTTACAGTAATTAGCCATACAGGTAAAAGTACCTAAAATTATTAACTTGATCACATCTGTTATATTAATAAAAAATTTAAATAAATAAATAAATAAATAATAAATAAATAATAAATAAATAAATAAATAAATAAATAAAAGAAATTTAAAAAATAATAATAGATTATGCTATATTAATTTTAATACTATTTTATTTTAAGTTCTCACTTACTAAATAAAACCTAATTATGTAAAGTATATAAATAAAAATTTGAATTAATATCTTAAGAACTAAGTTTGAGTCAATTGAGTATTAAAACTTAAATAACTTATTTAATAACTCAGTCAATAATTAATTAAATTATTTAATTCATTACTTATATATATTTTTTTGTCCCCCCTTTATTTAAAGTGAAATTTACCTGTAATTAATAAGTTAGTGTTTGTTTAGCTAATCTCATGTTAATCCCCAATGTTTACCTAAAATTCCACCTACTCCCACTTCCAATTTAAGGTTTACTTACCATAATTTTAAAAAGTGGGAGTAGGCGGAACGAAATGCTGTTCTTTTAATGTGTGGGTTCGGATTTAAATAACTGTTAAAGAAATGTTGTTAAGGACATTTATTAGGATTACCGCAGATTGTTATGGAAAGCCCCAATCACTTTTATTACATAATTCACATTATGTATACATAATGCACTTTAGGGGAATAAAAGTGATTACGGCGCACATTATCGAAACTAAATTACGGATTTTTTAAATTATCAATCGATAATTTTATTATGTAAATAAATCATGTTCTCATAATGTGAATTATGTAATAAAAGTGAGTGGAGTGTTCAGTTATGGCAAGCTGTAATCCCAAAAGTACATTATCACTGAGGGGCGGATCCAGGATTTTTTGAAAGGGGACCCTTGAGAATTACTATTATATCAATGCTAGGTGCGAGCGCCGAAGGCGTGACCTTCCAGAGACGTGGGATCTAGATAGTAAACGCGATCCGGAACAACAGATATGGGTTGTTACATTAACATATGGGGGTCACATCAGTCAATAGCTCTCTCTCTCTTAATTTTTTTAAAGGGGGGTTGCAACCCCCGCTTAAATACGCCACCGATTATGTACAGAATTATGTATTTTGTACATAATGCATAATTTTGCCCGTTAATGAGCTACCGTTTAGCCAATCAGAAGCCTTGTAGCAACAGGGATCTATTCTAGACTTGTTTTTTATTAGTTCTGCTTCATATTTAGACTTATACCTGAATACCTGAATTATGACGCACACGAAAGGCTACATTTGAAACTTTATGACAAACGTGATGACTTCAATTTTTCTATTGTCAACTTTCCTTTTTTATGCAGCAATATACCTGCTTCGACACGTGTTGCAATCAAACTTTTTTACATTTAAGCATCAATTTACCTTAAATGGTTTCATTATAGTTTGGCAGGCCGATATACTTTAGCGATCACAACTTAAGATCGTGGGACCGTATAGCCAACACAACCTTGTCCGTATACTGATATTAGTTATCGTATTGCGCATGCGTAAGTGTAAATAACACCAGCCTACTACCTGCGTTATACGACCTTAAGTGTAAAAAAAAAAAAAAAAAAAAAAAAAAAAAAACAGCACTGATTGTCTTCTCCATGTTACAATCGGATCAATTAGCGCCACTCGGAATCCGTGCCGACTACTAGTAAATAACGCCAGCCTACTACCTGCCTTATACGACCTTAAGTGTAAATAATCAGTCCGATAAAAATATCATACACGCTGTTGTATATAATATGTATAGATTAATATGTATAGATTTTAAAATATGTATTAAAAAAAAATAATAATAAAAAAAAAAAATAAAATAAAAGCACCGATTGTCTTCTCCATGTTACAATCGGATCAATTAGCGCCACTCGGAATCCGTGCCAACTACTAGTTTTTCCCGAGAACGAAGCGTACAGTAAAAGCCAGTAGCTTCGGCCATGACGTAATCAAAAACTGTGTTTGATTTCTGTAATTGGCGATCCCGCCATTTTGCGAGCACCAAAGTCTGATCGTGATTCGAATGATATTGTTAACAAAATAAATAAATAAACAAACAACTGAATAAATAAATAAATAAATAAATAAATAAATAAATAAATAAATAAATAATTAATTAATTAATTAATTAATTAATTAATTAATTAATTAATTAATTAATTAATTAATTAATTAATTTATTTATACCTAAAAAATAGATAAATTATAATTCTCTTACCCGAATTATCTGATATTCTTGACTGGGGCGTCAATCTCAAATTACTGACTATGTTATAGTACACCAGTATTTACATTCTATATATAGAGCATGTCAATCTGAAATTACTGACTATGTTATAGTGCACCAGTGGTTTCATTCTGTATATAGAACATGTCATTCTGAAATTACTGACTATGTTATAGTACACCAGTGGTTTCATTCTCTTTCTAGAACATGTCAATCTGAAATTACAGACTATGTTATAGTACACCAGTGGTTTCATTCTGTATATAGAGCATGTCAATTGGAAATATTACTATAAGTCATGTTGAAAAAGCTAGATTGAACCTACTGGCTTTGATTTAGAGGCCAGTAGTTTCGTTCCTGACTCTCATATACCAGGTATTCGGGTAATAATGCTTTAATCTACGTTGTAAAACGCTAGATTGAACCTACTGGCTTTGATTTAGAGGCCAGTAGTTTCGTTCCTGACTCTCATATATACCAGGTATTCGGGTAATAATACTATTAAGTCATGTTGTAAAACACTAGATTGAACCTACTGGCTTTGATTTAGAGGCCAGTGGTTTCGATCCTGAGTGTTATATACTTGGTATTCTGGTAATAATACTGTAACCCACTTTGTAAAACGCTAGATTGAACCCACTGGCTTTGATTTAGAGGCCAGTGGTTTCGATCCTGACTGTTATATCCCAGGTATTCGGGTAATAATACTATTAAGTCATGTTGTAAAACACTAGATTGAACCTACTAAATCCTTGCGGACCTTAATAAATCTATCTATCTATTATTTAGATATTAATTATAAATTATTTATTTATTTATTTATTTATTTATTTATTTATTTATTTATTTATTTATTTTATTTATTGTGTTAACAATATCATTCGAATATTACGATTAGACTTTGGTGCTCGAAAAATGGCGGGATCAGCAATTACAGAAACCAAACACAGTTTTTGATTACGTCACGGCCGAAGCTACTGGCTTTTAGTGTCTCCGTACAGACATAATCAACTGTCATCAGTCACTGGACCCATGTGCATATGCTTAGCTTAAATAATAATTGATATAGAGGCATGTATTATTTTTTAAATATATAAAATGTATTTGTTTTTCTTATAAGAACATAAAATCTTTTAAATTTGGCCCTTCATTGGCGTATCTTGTATGTAAAGTGACCCAGTGAATCTTGTATCTGGTTCTGGACCATGATCTTAACCAGCTCTGTTATATCATTATTCATATCATATATGAGAAACTGAATAATTTGCACATGCAACACTGCAGGCTGATGAGACATTTCTAGATCATTGTCTTTCTGAGAAAATTGCAGTGACCCACAGGGAGTGAAGGACTGGAAGGTGAGACTTCCCATACAGGCTGCTGAAAGGGATTCCAGGGGCCAGTTTCATAATAAAATTTAAAAAATACTGATTATATAAAAAAGAGTAAAGGGGAACAACGAATCGGATCTTTCACTTGTAGGTGCTCTGACAAAACTCCACATTACTTTTTAAATTTGTTTCCGATCATCGTGATCTTGGTGTCATTTTGTTCCCAGATAAATATTCTTTAAGTTGGCATTCAATTTTTGGACATAATTTAAAATCTTAATAAAATGTTCAAACGGAAAACACAGAAAAACATTGTAATTTTGCCTGATGTAGCTAAGCCCATCCATGTAAAAGTAGCTTAAAATTCGCATTACGATCATGTTTTTCCAACTACCAGCGTCCGTGTCAACTGCAAATGCTGATGTGGATCGAAGAACTAAATAAAAAGCAAGCGTTACTCACTTCTTAATCTACAAGCCATTATATCCCATTTTGCTCCTTCCTTTATCATGCCACCATCTTGTAATCATATTTGTCCTTATTATAAGCTGCTATTTGATTGGTTAAAAATATTTCACCCCCTCCATTGTCATTTGTAGAATTTTGTCAATGTATCAACTTTTCTATCAAAATGGCTTTATAATGATTGATACTTTAAAAAGAAATATGAAATAAGTTTATGTATAATCATTTTTTGAGATAAAAGCAGAAAAATTACAGAATAAAAGATGGCAGATAAATACACTATAATATAATTGTGCTCCCTTCATATGTCATGGCACCTGATCATGCTAATGGTAGATTACAAATATACACAAAATGACATCCTAGCACTACCCTCTATGACATGATAGCTACTGGTAGATGGAAGATTGACACTGACATTATTACACTCGTTTCTGTGACATGATACCTACTGGTAGATGACAGATGGACACTGTAGCATTATTACACTCTCCTCTGTGACAGGATACCTAATGATAGATGACAGATGGACACTATGACATTATTACACTCCCCTTTATGACATGATGCCTGCTGGTAGATGACAGATTGACACTATGATATCATAGCACTCCCCTCTATGACATGATACCTGGTTGTAGATGGCAGTTTCACAAAATGACATCATAGCACCCCCTCTTTGAAATGATTACTACTGGTAAATGACAGATGGACACTATGACATGCACTCCCCTCTAAGACATGATAGCTGCTTGTAAATTGCAGATTCACACTATGACATCATAACACCCTTTCTTTGAAATGATAACTACTGGCAAATGACAGATAGACACTATGGCATTATTACACTCCCCTTTCTGACATGGTACCTGCTGGTAGATAACAGATTGACACTATGACATCACAGCACTCCCCTCTATGACATGATACCTGCTTGTTGATGAAAGATTGACACTGGCATAAAAGCACTCCCCTCTATGACATGATACTTGCTTCATGACAGATTGACACTAACATCATAGCACTCCCCTCTATGACATGATACCTTCTGGTTGATGACAGATTGACACTAACATTAAAGCACTCCCCTCTATGACATGATACCTGCTTGATGATGACAGATTGACACTGACATTATAGCACTACCCTCTATGACATGATACCTGATTGCCGATGACAGATTGACACTGACATTATAGCACTCCCCTCTATGGCATGATACCAACTTCTTGATGACAGACTTTCTTTGACATTAAAGCACTCCCCTCTATGATATGATACCTGCTTGATGATGACAGATTGACACTGACATTATAGAACTCCCCCTGATGACATGATACCTGCTTGTTGATGACAGATTGTCACTGTGTCATGAAATCAGCAAATATCATGAAATATGTGGTAATATGCCCGGAAAATACTTAAAATGAAACAAGGAACATGAACACAAATTTTATGTAGATAGTAAATTCAATGTATTTGTGAGTCGACTCGTATTTATACATATAATAAATCTCCCCCCCCCCATTAATATGAAACAGAAAAAGTCTATATTTGTTATTATAAGAGTTCAATACCCGAATGAGACTGGAATTGTCTCGCACGGTCTGTTCCACCACTTGTTTCCTAGTCTGGCGACTAAATAGGAATTTATCCACCATAAATATGTGTAATTTGAGTTCACAAGATTTCATTCAAAAGTGTAACTAACATTTTCTTTATCAGTTTGTTCCTGAGGTGTAGCGTACACCACAAGAAATTTTGCATGAACAAATGTCAGTTTTCATAGTATTCCAAGTTGTTAAACTTTATAAGAAACTGATAATTTTCTCTGGATATATTTGGATGATAAACCAATTTATCCATATGGGAAATTTTTAAGATACCCGAGACTGGCGGCCTTTCAAGTTTATTCCATGTCAAGACCCTATACATATACAGAACCAAAAACCAACATTTAGAAACACACCTTTAAAATATTTGGAGCAATGAATTAAAAAAAGCAAAATTTCCAATAAATTCAAAAATTTCAAATCAAACAAACAAAAAGAAAACTGTCCTACCTGACAAACTGCTGGTATTAGCACCTGAGGGTTGTATTAAAAACATGCATGTTCTGTATTAACATGTCAGCCCCAAAACCCATGCTATCCTGCAGCACATGTGTTCAGTTCCAAACCTCCAGCCAATCTGACCACTAACCAACACCAAGTTAAAACTACAACTTCCTGTCCCAGATAATGGACTTAATTTGCATAATTAATGGTCAAAACTACCTGACAGCAATACAGGACAACTTTGACACCTGTGTCAGAAGAAGCTACTAGTGGGATAGTTTAATCCCATAATTATGTAACAATATAAAAAGAAACCATAACAATTAAGTTTGTTACACTATGACATTATACCACTACTCTCTATGGCATGACACCTGCTTGTTGATGACAGATTGACACTATGACATGAGAGTGATCCCCTCTTTGACATGATACCTGCTTGTAGATGACAGATATACAATATGCCATCAAAGCACTCCCCTCTATGACATGATACCTGCTGGTAGGTGATAAACTGATACTATGACATTATTACACTACCCTCTATGACATGATAACTAATGACACATTATAGATTGACACAATGACATCATAGCACTCCACTCTATGACATGATAATTGCTGGTATATGACAGATAGGCAATATGTCATCATATCACTACCCTCTGTGACATGATAACTGCTGGTAGATGACAGATTGACACTATGACATCATAGCACTCCACTCTATGACATGATAACTGCTGGTAGATGACAGATTGTTGCTATAACACCATAGCATTCCTTTCTATGACATGATAACTGCTGGTAGATGGCAGATTGACACTATGTCATTTTAGCACTCCCCTCTATGACATGATAACTGCTGGCAGGTGACACATTGACACCATGCCATTATAGCACTCCTCTCTATGGCATGATAACTGCTGGTAGGTGACAGACTGATACTATGACATTATTGCAGTACCCTCTATGACATGATACCTGCTAGTTGATGGCAGATTGAGACTACAACATTATTGCATTATCCTCTATGGCATGATAACTACTGGTAGATGACAGATTGACACTGTGACATCATAACACTCCACTCTATGACATGATAACCGCTGGTAGATGAGAGATTGACACTATAACATCATAGCACTCCACTCTATAACATCATTAACTGCTGGTAGATGCCAGATTGACACTATGACAATTTAGCTCTCCCCTCTTTGACATAATAACTGCTGGTAGGTGACAGATTGACACTATGACATCATAGCACTTCACTCTGTGACATGATAACGGCTTGTTGATGACAGATTGACACTATGGTATTATTCCACTACCCTCTATGACATGATAACTGCTGGTAAGTGACAGATTGACACTATGACATTATATCACTCCACTCTGTGACATGATACCTGTTTTTTGATGACAGATTGTCACTGTCATAAAACCAGGAAATATCATGAAATATGTGGTAATATGCCAGAAAATACTTAAAATGAAACAAGGAACATAAACACAAATTTTATATAACTTTATATGGCATGATAACTACTGGTAGATGACAGATTGACACTATGACATCATAGCACTCCAGTCTATGACCTGATAACTGCTGGTAGATGAGAGATTGACACTGACATCATAGCACTTCGGTCTATGACATGATAACTACTGGTAGATGACAGATTGGCACTTTGTCATTGTAGCACTACCCTCTATGACATGATACCTGCTGGTAGGTGACAGACTTCAGACAGAGTTCAATACGCGAATGAGACTGGAATCGTCTCGCACTGTCTGTTCCACCACTTGTTTCCTAGTCTGGTGATGACTGATATTAACACTGTAAATTATATTCTCTCATATGTTAAATAGGAATTTATCCACCATAAAAAATGTGTAATTTCAATTCACAAGATTTTATTCAAGAGTGTAACTAACATTTTCTTTATCAGTTTGTTCCTGAGGTGTAGCGTACACCACAAGAAATTTTACATGAACAAATGTCAATTTTCATAGTATTCCAAGTTGTTAAACTTTATAAGAAACTGATAATTTTCTCTGGATATATTTGGATGATAAACCAATTTATCCATATGGGAAATTTTTAAGATACCCGAGACTGGCGGCCTTTTAAGTTTATTCCATGTCAAGACCCTATACATATACAGAACCAAAAAACCAACATTTAGAAACACACCTTTAAAATATTTGGAGCAATAAATTAAAAAAGCAAAATTTTCAATAAATTCAAAAATTCCAAATCAAACAAACAAAAAGAAAACTGTCCTACCTGACAAACTGCTGGTATTAGCACTTGAGGGCTGTATTAAAACATGCATGTTCTGTATTAACATGTCAGCCCCAAAACCCATGCTATTCTGCAGCACATGTGTTCAGTTCCAAACCTCCAGCCAATCTGACCACTAACCAACACCAAGTTAAAACTACAACTTCCTGTCCCAGATAATGGACTTAATTTGCATAATTAAATGGTCAAAACTACCTGACAGCAATACAGGACAACTTTGACACCTGTGTCAGAAGAAGCTACTAGTGGGATAGTTTAATCCCATAATTATGTAACAATATAAAAAAAACCATAACAATTAAGTTTGTTACACTATGACATTATACCACTACTCTCTATGGCATGACACCTGCTTGTTGATGACAGATTGACACTATGACATCAGAGCGATCCCCTCTTTGACATGATACCTGCTTGTAAATGACAGATGTACAATATGCCATCAAAGCACTCCCCTCTATAACATGATAACTACTGGTAGGTGACAGACTGATACTATGACATAGGAGCACTCCCCTCTATAACATAATACCTTCTTGTAGATGACAGATTGGCAATATGTCATCATAGCACTACCCTCTGTGACATGATACCTGCTGGTAGGTGACAGACTGATACTATGACATTATTACACTACCCTCTATGACATGATAACTAATGATACATTACAGATTGACACTATGACATCATAGCACTCCACTCTATGACATGATAACTGCTGGTAGATGACAGATGGGCAATATATCATCATAGCACTCCTTTCTATGACATGATACCTGCTTGTTGATGACAGATTGACACTATGACATCATACCTGCTGTAGATGACAGATGTACAATATGCCATCAAAGCACTCCCCTCTATAACATGATAACTACTGGTAGATGACTGATTGACACTGACATCAGAGCACTCCCCTTTATAAAATAATACCTGCTTGTAGATTACAGATGGGCAATATGTCACCACCCTCTATGCCATGATAAATAATGATACAATACAGATTGACACTATGCCATCATAACACTCCACTCTATGACATGATAACTGCTGGTGGATGACAGATGGACAATATGTCATCATATCACTTCCCTCTATGGCATGATAACTGCTGGTAGATGACAGATTGGCAATATGTCATCATAGCACTCCTTTCTATGACATGATAACTGCTGGTAGATGGCAGATTGACACTATGACATTTTAGCACTCCCCTATATGGCAACTGCTGGCAGGTGACACATTGACACCATGCCATTATAGCACTCCTCTCTATGGCATGATAGCTGCTGGTAGGTGACAGACTGATACTGTAACATTATTGCACTACCCTCTATGACATGATAACTAATGATACAATACAGATTGACACTATGACATCATAGCACTCCACTCTATGACATGATAACTGCTGGTAAATGACAGATGGACAATATGTCATTATATCACTTCCCTCTATGACATGTTAACTGCTGGTAGATGGCAGATTGACACTATGACATTTTAGCACTCCCCTATATGACAACTACTGGTAGGTGACACATTGACACCATGCCATTATAACACTCCTCTCTATGGCATGATAATTGCTGGTAAGTGACAGACTGATACTATGACATTATTGCACTACACTCTATGACATGATAACTGCTTGTTGATGACAAATTGGCACTATGACATCATAGCACTCCACTCTATGACACGATAACCACTGGCAGATGAGAAATTGGCACTATGGCATCATAGGACTCCACTCTATGACATCATTAACTGTTGGTTGATGACATATTGACGCTATGACACCATAGCACTCCTTTCTGTGACATGATAATTGCTGGTAGATGACAGATTGACACTATGACAATTTTGCTCTCCCCTCTATGACATAATAACTGCTTGTGGATGACAGATTGACACTATGACATCATATGACACCATAACTGCTGGTAGATGAAAGATTGACACTATGGCACTATAGCACTCCTTTCTATGACATGATAACTGCTGGTAGGTGACACATTGACCCTATGACATCATAGCACTCCACTATATGACATGATAACTGCTGGTAGATGAGAGATTGACACTATGACATCATAGCACTCCACTCTATGACATCATTAACTGCTGCTAGATGAGAGATTGACACTATGACAATTTACCTCTCCCCTTTATGACATGATAACTACTGGTAGGTGACAGATTGACACTATGACATCATAGCACTCCACTCTATGACATGATAACTACTAATAGATAACAGATTGACACTATGACATTATAGCACTCCCCTCTGACATGATAACTGCTGTTGGATTACAGATTGGCACTATGTCATTGTAGCACTACCCTCCATGGCACAATACCTGCTGGTAGGTGACAGACTGATACTATGATATTATTGCACTACCCTCTATGACATGATAACTACTGGTAGATCACAGATTGACACTATGACATCATAGCACTCCACTTTATGTCATGATAACTGCTGGTAGATGACAGATGGGCACTTTGTCATTGTAGCACTACCCTCTATGACATGATAACTACTGGTAGATGACAGATTAACACTATGATGCCATAGCACTCACCTCTATGACACAACCGCTGGTAGATGACAGATTGACACTATGTCATTTTAGCACTCACCTCTATGACATAACTGCTGGTAGATGACAGATTGACACTATGATATTTTACCACTACACTCTATAACATGATAACTGCTGGTCGATGACAGATTGAATTTTAGGACATTTAATCTGAATGTGACTTGACTGGCCCACTTTCACAATCATTCCTAACTAAGGTTTTCTTTAATTTAAATTTAGCAGATTTTGACATTTATGAAACTCAAAATACTAGTTCTAATATTGCACAAAACTAAAGTACATGTTATAGGCTGGAAGTGATCTTCAGGTTGACACCTAAAATTTCTGAAAAATAACAAAATTATCACTATTTTACTTTTACTTGATTTAAATTAAGGAAACTCTTAGTCAAGGAATTATTGTGAAACTGGAGCCTGGTACTTAAATGCAGGGTTGGTTGCTAGTACATGTCAACACACAGTTTCACATGTTCGCTTTCAGTAAGTGGACTGGTGTTGTGTTATTACATGCAATAGCAACACAAACTAAAATTATATTCAGTATTCAGTCTTTCTTTTCACCAAACTTGATACTGTTAGATGAAAACATGTAACTCAATCAGTAAAGAATCCAACTCTAGATCCAAGGATGATGGTTTGGAATATTGTTTGTACTGCCATCACTATTAATTCTGTAATTAACCTTAATCCTTAAGCAAACCATGTCATTTGGGCTAGCACCTTAAAAATCAAACTGCCTGCTAAGATTCAAAATGAACAATCATGGGGGCAGGGGTGCACCTGTAATTGCATTGATTTATTTGTAAGCTTTTGTTTATAGATACAGTCCAACCTGTCAATAACAACACTGTCTATAGTGATTAGGTTTTTTTTCAAGTCCAGACCACTTTTGCTACGTATTTCACATCTCTATAGTGGTGATCTGTCCAATTTTAGTCCAAAAGTCATCACTTACCTATCTATAACAGTCAGTGCTTTATTACAAGTTTACACCTCAGTAAAGATTTTTTTCACTTAAATTGAGGCAGTCAGTTAAGGAGTGGAGTGGTTTTTATGCCCATACTGTCAATTTTCTGAATTTCAAAATTCATTTGGTCAGTTCTGGGATGATGGAGGAAACTGAAGTACCCAGAGGAAACCACTGGCTTTCAGCAAGTAAACAGACACGATTCCCAAGTTGAATTGGAACCTAGCTAGGCGATGAGAGAAACTATGATAGTTATTGGATGGTAGAGGAAACCAGAAAGTTAACAGAAAACCTGCATTCAGGATTCTTACACTTTTAAGGAGTTGGTCAGTTTTGGGAAATGGAGGAAAACGTAGTGCTTGGGGAAAACTACTGACCTTCGCCAAGCCAACTAACAGGGTTTCTCGCATTCTGACCAGCCCAAATGGTTTTGAACCTAGCTGGTGAAGTCAGCTAAAGGAAACCAGAGTGCCTAGAGAAAACCTGCAGTCAATTCAGTTTTTTTCATGTATATCAAGGCGGTCAATTGTGGGATAGTGGAGGAAACCAGAGTGTCCAAAGAAAACCACCAACCCTCTGCAAGCAAACTTGCATTAGCATCTGCCCTAGTAGACTTTTAATCTACTGACCCAAGCGGTGAGAGACACTGTGAAGTTAGTTAAGGGGTGGTAGAGGAAACCAGTACCTAGAGAAAATTACAGACCATTGGTAAGCTGACAACCTTTCTTGCACTAGGACCTGTACTGAGTTGGATTTGAACTTAGATATTGAGAGGTCACGTGAGCTAGACCGCTTGGCCATCAAGGCCCCCCTCACTGTCACAGGCACATGGATATTTTCGTCAGACATTGACTTACTAGTACTATAAATAATATTTACAGTGCCTTTTGAATTCCTTTGATGAACTCATTGTAGAAAATTTGGAACATTCTCGGCAATGACCCATGCTTTTTCACATACATTGTGCGTATGAATACACCTTTGCACAACCCAGTCTAACAAAACATCGCGCATTGATGTTTTGAATACCCTGTCATCTATATAATGGGGATTTTTAACAAATTCAACATTTAACAGTTGTAATTTGACAATTAATATGAATTTGTAACTTTTTTTGTCAATTCGACTAAAATTTTATGACACGTTCTTTTGTTTTCAGCATACTTTTTTTTCAGCCGCCTATTACGTCACATCATCAATGAGTAGGCGGGAATCATCTTGAGTGACATATTGGCTGTTCCCAGAATGTTTTCATTGCCGACAGATTCGATATTTACTGGGTTTTTTTGTATGGCGTTTCACGATAGTGAACGCGTACTTTGCTATTGATTTCTTCCAAGATATCGGGCTTCTTTGCTATGAAATTATAAGATATGAGTATGCATGGAAATAGTACGCCTGGTAAATGAACATGAAAGAAAGATATCTCTTTTATCGTGAGATATGTATTCTGAGACGGGTAATGCATTTGGTTACATATGTACATTTGGAATAAATTTTTGGAATACATTTGGGAATCTAGTAAAATATTGCGACGGGATGCATCCAATAATTTCTGCAATTTGGCGAACTGATCTCGTGTTTACAATAAAAAGTAGTCCCGAGAAGTTTGCGTCCTAGGATGTAAAATCATAACTTTTTATGAAATAAACAGCAATGGCAGGTTGGTTTAATTATGTCTTCATGAAATCTACGGTAATTTAAATTTATTTTGAAGGATATGATAACGTATTTTGATGTTGAGGCAATTGTGTCATATTTTAAAACTGTTTATCGATTAGATTTCACTTTCGTGAAAGGAAGATAATTCGTACAGTGTTGTGTGCAAATGACCACATGTGGATTTTAAATACTTCACCATTAACATGAAACGGGAATATTGTGAGTGATAATCAACAGTTTATTAAAACCCAGATTTAACAGCAAATAATCCAGTTACATACAACCGCTAGAATGTACCCCCTCATAGCCACGGTAGGGTCTGCAAAACTCCACTTTCTCTCTATCCGAAATGACAAAACGATCGGGTACGACTTTATTAAAGTTTAATTACTGATTATCTTTTTCATATATTTATGAAATTATTATTTTCTACCATTTAATTTAGCAATACATGGTTTGGTACATTGTTTCTTTTTCCAAAAAACATCCGTCGGACTATGCATAGATCATTTTAGATTTGCTAGTTTTAAAATCTGGGTCATCACTTGATGTCCCGGAATAAAAAGAAATTCAATTCTTAAATAAATACCAATAGACCTATTTTAATTAAGTAATATATCCAGCATTTCATAAACTAAATCAATGTGAATTCACAAACATTGACATTTTACTGTCATTTTCAGAAACAAGACTTTGCCCCTACCACCACCACCACCACGACCATGGGTATGGACAGGTTCTTGCATTTTAGGTCACCTGACCAAAAGGTCATGTGAGCTTATGGCATAGCGCAGCGTGTGTATGTGTGTGTGTGCTTCGTTAACACCTATTTTCAACTTCTCCTCTGAAACTGCTTGACTAATTTCAATGAAACTTAGTCAGAAGTATATATGGGCTGGTACAATTCAGATTTGTTCATGGTGTTGCCATGGCTACCATAACTAAATCAAGATGTCCTAGGTGTGCAAAAATCTTAAAAAATCTTCTTCTCCGAAAGTGATGATTAGAGAAAAAATCTGATGTGATATTTGGCTTCTCTAGGGTCTTAAGCCTACAGTGTTAATTTTATGAAATTCGGACAATAAAAGCTTGCACGTTTTTGCGTTTAATTTTTAAAAAATCATAAAATAGCTTGACTATTTGACTATAATGACAAGAGGTTTTCAGTTTTGACATATTCTAGATATTTTACCTCCAGATTGGGGTCAAGTTCAATTGTGAAGGTCATGAACTAATTTTTTTACCTCCGATTTTAATTATTATCTGGAAAACTATAAACTTTTTGTATAGACATGTATATTAGAATATTGTTGGTATATATATAACGATCATTTTGATTTATAGATTTAGGTCATAAGCTCAAATGTCAAGGTCACAGATGTGATATAATACTGAAATGGTTAATTATCTTGAGCACTATTAACTTTCCGTATAGGCATGTATATTAGAATGTTGTAGGTATTGAAAGATCGACCATTTTGATATATAGATTAAGGTCATGGGTTCAAGGTCAAGGTCACAGATGTGATAGAATACTGAAATAGTTAATTATATTGAGCACTATTAATTTTTTGTATAGGCTTTTACATTAGAATGTTGTAGGTGTTGATACAATGATCATTTTGATGTATTGAAAAAGGTCATGGTTCAAAGGTCAATGTCACAGATGCAAAACAATACCGAAATGGTTCATTATCTCGAAAACTATAAACTTTTTGTATAGGCATGTATATTAGAAGATTAGGTATTGGCATCACAATAATTTTGATATATCAATAAAGGTCATACATTCAAGGGTCAAGGTCACAGATTCCAAAAAATCCCAAAATCGTCTAGGTTTTTACTTTTCTACTTTTATTTTCACTATTTTAGCCTCAAATCATTTCTATTATGAAAGATTTTTACATTGGGGTTTCAGTATTTATGTTTTTTGAAATGTATCAGCAAGCCATTATTTGTCAGGTGAGCGTATCAGGCCCATGGGCCTCTTGTTTTTAAATGTGGGAATTTCAGTAATTTTTGGAAATATTTCGACGGTAGCATTGTGAAATAATGCAAAAATCATTAAAATAACATTAACAATAAATAATACAAGAACATGTCCACAAGTACTGTCCCCGCCTTGGTAGGTTATGGTAGGTCAATTTAGGTGTAGAATATGTCTCATAAAAAACGACAACAATAAAAATGTACTTTGATGGATCGAATTAAAACAATATGACATGCATATTTTAAGTAAACTATGAGTGGCGCTTGTTATAAACATGCTCAACTAGGTAGTAGACCTCAGTCATGATAGGGCCAGATGTGGGACGGTCAAAAGTAGTGCATAAAACAAACCCAGATGCCTTTCCTTAGACCATGCTATTTAAATTTGTTAATAGGTAGTAGTTTGCAATATTGCCAAGGTGAGAGGTTCTTAGGTTTGCAAAAATTAAAACCTGAATTGATTGACTATAGCACTATATTTCCGGCGTAAGGACTTCCGCCGCACCATACACTTCCTATGGCAAGACCACATTTTGGGTGTAAACATTGCCATGTGCTTTTAGCATGGTTGGCACATTTCCCAAATTTCTGAAAAATGAATCCAACAAGACCCTGGTTTTCCTTCACAAAGACAAAGTGGAATATTTAAGGATTCAGGGAAAATGTGTGCCATTGTATGTAGTTCGAGGTTTGTTTACCATCTGATTCTATGAATATGGCCTATTTGGGGTAATATTTTGCAATTTTTTGTGTGGTTGCCATGGAAACAAAATGTTTTCCAAAATTGTGAAAATTTGCACTTGGGTCATAAATACAATATAGAAATATTGTTTTAATTCTCCTGAATTGAAAAAGTATCAACATTCATGTTGTTTCAGCAAAATTATTGAAATATGGGTGCATAACACTAAATGTGTTAAGTCCAAAATTGGCTAATTTTGAGTGTCAAGTCACAACTGAGGTCTGTAACCATAAGAAAGAATACAAAATCATGAAAAGTCATAAAATTCATGAAGAAAATCTTATTTCTACTTGTTTTATACTATTATATATCAGTCACTTTGGAAAAATGTGGAATAAACTCATTTGCAATGGTTTTCAGTGTAAAAGGTCAAAGGTCAGTTTAAGTGCAAAAAGGTCAAATTGATTTATGTATTTAGGGTGAGCTATTTTGGACAATTTTTATATTATTTTAGTTACTTTTCTTGCAAAATCTATTGGAAAACAGTTGGGTTATATGTGTAAACATTGAAATCACCATGGAAACTGAGTCAACAAGAGCAAATGTACCAATTGTTCCATGTGAATGGATTTCAATTTGTCTTATATTTGGCAGTGTGTGCTATCCTAAAAGCTTAAACATGGCAAAACAGTGTGCATATTGCAGCAATTCATATTTTGCAACCAATATTCATCAACTTTAACTATATGAATCTGCATAAAATTCAAATATTAGTGTACCCTAAAACCAATGACATCATATTTTGCAATTATGATGTCATCAAAACATTTGGAGGTGTTTGAATAATGGAATTCAAGAATTATCTCCCATTATCTCTATTATGCAGTATGAAATTTCTTGATTTTTAACTGAAAACAAGTGAATTTCAATAGACATTGATACAAAAATTCAAAATTTCATGGACTATTCCACAGTTATTGGCATTATTTGAAAATCTTAATTGATTAAATTCAGCTTGTGCTGTACTTTTACTTGTTTTGATATTCATTCCTTTTGATTTGGTAAAATTGGCAACAATTTGGCAAAAACTAGAGTTTGAATGTAAAATTTTGATATGCACATTCAGCATAAGACAACTATGAATGTAATTCTCTGTTTATTATTTGGTTTAAAGTCATTTGGAAAAAGCATTCAAACTCCAATGAGTTTGATCAATTTTGCCAAAATTGCCAAAATCAGTCTAAATGATTGTAAAATGACCATATTATGGAATGCTACCCTATCAGTTGAATGAAGCCTATTTTGGCAAAATTTGCAAACACCAGCACCATGTTATATATCATTTAATTCAGAATATTGTCTTCTTTCAGAATATGAAGTAAAATAAGTAAAATTCTGAGTTTTGAAATTTAGCCTGAGCCTTATAAGAAAGAATACAAAATCATGAAAAGTCATAAAATTCATGAAGAAAATCTTATTTCTACTTGTTTTATACTATTATATATCAGTCACTTTGGAAAAATGTGGAATGAACTCATTTGCAATGGTTTTCAGTGTAAAAGGTCAAAGGTCAGTTTAAGTGCAAAAAGGTCAAATTGTCTGATTTATGTATTTAGGGTGAGCTATTTTGGACAATTTTTATATTATTTTAGTTACTTTTCTTGCAAAATCTATTGGAAAACAGTTGGGTTATATGTGTAAACATTGAAATCACCATGGAAACTGAGTCAACAAGAACAAATGTACCAATTGTTCCATGTGAATGGATTTCAATTTGTCTTATATTTGGCAGTGTGTGCTATCCTAAAAGCTTAAACATGGCAAAACAGTGTGCATATTGCAGCAATTCATATTTTGCAACCAATATTCATCAACTTTAACTATATGAATCTGCATAAAATTCAAATATTAGTGTACCCTAAAACCAATGACATCATATTTTGCAATTATGATGTCATCAAAACATTTGGAGGTGTTTGAATAATGGAATTCAAGAATTATCTCCCATTATCTCTATTATGCAGTATGAAATTTCTTGATTTTTAACTGAAACAAGTGAATTTCAATAGATATTGATACAAAAATTCAAAATTTCATGGACTATTCCACAGTTATTGGCATTATTTGAAAATCTTAATTGATTAAATTCAGCTTGTGCTGTACTTTTACTTGTTTTGATATTCATTCCTTTTGATTTGGCAAAATTGGCAACAATTTGGCACAAACAAGAGTTTGAATGTAAAATTTTGATATGCACATTCGCATAAGACAACTATGAATGTAATTCTCTGTTTATTATTTGGTTTAAAGTCATTTGGAAAAAGCATTCAAAGTCCAATGAGTTTGATCAATTTTGCCAAAATTGCCAAAACAGTCTAAATGATTGTAAAATGACCATATTATGGAATGCTACCCTATCAGTTGAATGAAGCCTATTTTGGCAAAATTTGCAAACACCAGCACCATGTTATATATCATTTAATTCAGAATATTGTCTTCTTTCAGAATATGAAGTAAAATAAGAAAAATTCTGAGTTTTGAAATTTAGCCTGAGCCTTATAAGAAAGAATACAAAATCATGAAAAGTCATAAAATTCATGAAGAAAATCTTATTTCTACTTGTTTTATACTATTATATATCAGTCACTTTGGAAAAATGTGGAATGAACTCATTTGCAATGGTTTTCAGTGTAAAAGGTCAAAGGTCAGTTTTTAAGTGCAAAAAGGTCAAATTGTCTGATTTATGTATTTAGGGGATACTATGAGCTATTTTGGACAATTTTTATATTATTTTAGTTACTTTTCTTGCAAAATCTATTGGAAAACAGTTGGGTTATATGTGTAAACATTGAAATCACCATGGAAACTGAGTCAACAAGAACAAATGTACCAATTGTTCCATGTGAATGGATTTCAATTTGTCTTATATTTGGCAGTGTGTGCTATCCTAAAAGCTTAAACATGGCAAAACAGTGTGCATATTGCAGCAATTCATATTTTGCAACCAATATTCATCAACTTTAACTATATGAATCTGCATAAAATTCAAATATTAGTGTACCCTAAAACCAATGACATCATATTTTGCAATTATGATGTCATCAAAACATTTGGAGGTGTTTGAATAATGGAATTCAAGAATTATCTCCCATTATCTCTATTATGCAGTATGAAATTTCTTGATTTTTAACTGGAAACAAGTGAATTTCAATAGACATTGATACAAAAATTCAAAATTTCATGGACTATTCCACAGTTATTGGCATTATTTGAAAATCTTAATTGATTAAATTCAGCTTGTGCTGTACTTTTACTTGTTTTGATATTCATTCCTTTTGATTTGGCAAAATTGGCAACAATTTGGCAAAAACTAGAGTTTGAATGTAAAATTTTGATATGCACATTCGGCATAAGACAACTATGAATGTAATTCTGTTTATTATTTGGTTTAAAGTCATTTGGAAAAAGCATTCAAAGTCCAATGAGTTTGATCAATTTTGCCAAAATTGCCAAAATCAGTCTAAATGATTGTAAAATGACCATATTATGGAATGCTACCCTATCAGTTGAATGAAGCCTATTTTGGCAAAATTTGCAAACACCAGCACCATGTTATATATCATTTAATTCAGAATATTGTCTTCTTTCAGAATATGAAGTAAAATTCTGAGTTTTGAAATTTAGCCTGAGCCTTATAAGAAAGAATACAAAATCATGAAAAGTCATAAAATTCATGAAGAAAATCTTATTTCTACTTGTTTTCTACTATTATATATCAGTCACTTTGGAAGAATGTGGAATGAACTCATTTGCAATGGTTTTCAGTGTAAAAGGTCAAAGGTCAGTTTAAGTGCAAAAAGGTCAAATTGTCTGATTTATGTATTTAGGTGAGCTATTTTGGACAATTTTTATATTATTTTAGTTACTTTTCTTGCAAAATCTATTGGAAAACAGTTGGGTTATATGTGTAAACATTGAAATCACCATGGAAACTGAGTCAACAAGAACAAATGTACCAATTGTTCCATGTGAATGGATTTCAATTTGTCTTATATTTGGCAGTGTGTGCTATCCTAAAAGCTTAAACATGGCAAAACAGTGTGCATATTGCAGCAATTCATATTTTGCAACCAATATTCATCAACTTTAACTATATGAATCTGCATAAAATTCAAATATTAGTGTACCCTAAAACCAATGACATCATATTTTGCAATTATGATGTCATCAAAACATTTGGAGGTGTTTGAATAATGGAATTCAAGAATTATCTCCCATTATCTCTATTATGCAGTATGAAATTTCTTGATTTTTAACTGAAAACAAGTGAATTTCAATAGATATTGATACAAAAATTCAAAATTTCATGGACTATTCCACAGTTATTGGCATTATTTGAAAATCTTAATTGATTAAATTCAGCTTGTGCTGTACTTTTACTTGTTTTGATATTCATTCCTTTTGATTTGGCAAAATTGGCAACAATTTGGCACAAACAAGAGTTTGAATGTAAAATTTTGATATGCACATTCGGCATAAGACAACTATGAATGTAATTCTCTGTTTATTATTTGGTTTAAAGTCATTTGGAAAAAGCATTCAAACTCCAATGAGTTTGATCAATTTTGCCAAAATTGCCAAAATCAGTCTAAATGATTGTAAAATGACCATATTATGGAATGCTACCCTATCAGTTGAATGAAGCCTATTTTGGCAAAATTTGCAAACACCAGCACCATGTTATATATCATTTAATTCAGAATATTGTCTTCTTTCAGAATATGAAGTAAAATAAGTAAAATTCTGAGTTTTGAAATTTAGCCTGAGCCTTATAAGAAAGAATACAAAATCATGAAAAGTCATAAAATTCATGAAGAAAATCTTATTTCTACTTGTTTTCTACTATTATATATCAGTCACTTTGGAAGAATGTGGAATGAACTCATTTGCAATGGTTTTCAGTGTAAAAGGTCAAAGGTCAGTTTAAGTGCAAAAAGGTCAAATTGTCTGATTTATGTATTTAGGGTGAGCTATTTTGGACAATTTTTATATTATTTTAGTTACTTTTCTTGCAAAAGCTATTGGAAAACAGTTGGGTTATATGTGTAAACATTGAAATCACCATGGAAACTGAGTCAACAAGAACAAATGTACCAATTGTTCCATGTGAATGGATTTCAATTTGTCTTATATTTGGCAGTGTGTGCTATCCTAAAAGCTTAAACATGGCAAAACAGTGTGCATATTGCAGCAATTCATATTTTGCAACCAATATTCATCAACTTTAACTATATGAATCTGCATAAAATTCAAATATTAGTGTACCCTAAAACCAATGACATCATATTTTGCAATTATGATGTCATCAAAACATTTGGAGGTGTTTGAATAATGGAATTCAAGAATTATCTCCCATTATCTCTATTATGCAGTATGAAATTTCTTGATTTTTAACTGGAAACAAGTGAATTTCAATAGACATTGATACAAAAATTCAAAATTTCATGGACTATTCCACAGTTATTGGCATTATTTGAAAATCTTAATTGATTAAATTCAGCTTGTGCTGTACTTTTACTTGTTTTGATATTCATTCCTTTTGATTTGGCAAAATTGGCAACAATTTGGCACAAACAAGAGTTTGAATGTAAAATTTTGATATGCACATTCGGCATAAGACAACTATGAATGTAATTCTCTGTTTATTATTTGGTTTAAAGTCATTTGGAAAAAGCATTCAAAGTCCAATGAGTTTGATCAATTTTGCCAAAATTGCCAAAATCAGTCTAAATGATTGTAAAATGACCATATTATGGAATGCTACCCTATCAGTTGAATGAAGCCTATTTTGGCAAAATTTGCAAACACCAGCACCATGTTATATATCATTTAATTCAGAATATTGTCTTCTTTCAGAATATGAAGTAAAATAAGTAAAATTCTGAGTTTTGAAATTTAGCCTGAGCCTTATAAGAAAGAATACAAAATCATGAAAAGTCATAAAATTCATGAAGAAATCTTATTTCTACTTGTTTTCTACTATTATATATCAGTCACTTTGGAAGAATGTGGAATGAACTCATTTGCAATGGTTTTCAGTGTAAAAGGTCAAAGGTCAGTTTAAGTGCAAAAAGGTCAAATTGTCTGATTTATGTATTTAGGGTGAGCTATTTTGGACAATTTTTATATTATTTTAGTTACTTTTCTTGCAAAATCTATTGGAAAACAGTTGGGTTATATGTGTAAACATTGAAATCACCATGGAAACTGAGTCAACAAGAACAAATGTACCAATTGTTCCATGTGATGGATTTCAATTTGTCTTATATTTGGCAGTGTTGCTATCCTAAAAGCTTAAACATGGCAAAACAGTGTGCATATTGCAGCAGCAATTCATATTTTGCAACCAATATTCATCAACTTTAACTATATGAATCTGCATAAAATTCAAATATTAGTGTACCTAAAACCAATGACATCATATTTGCAATTATGATGTCATCAAAAATTTGGAGGTGTTTGAATAATGGAATTCAAGAATTATCTCCCATTATCTCTATTATGCAGTATGAAATTTCTTGATTTTTAAACTGGAAACAAGTGAATTTCAATAGACATTGATACAAAAAATTCAAAATTTCATGGACTATTCCACAGTTATTGGCATTATTTGAAAATCTTAATTGATTAAATTCAGCTTGTGCTGTACTTTTACTTGTTTTGATATTCATTCCTTTTGATTTGGCAAATTGGCAACAATTTGGCAAAAAACTAGAGTTTGAATGTAAAATTTTGATATGCACATTCGGCATAAGACAACTATGAATGTAATTCTGTTTATTATTTGGTTTAAAGTCATTTGGAAAAAGCATTCAAAGTCCAATGAGTTTGATCAATTTTGCCAAAATTGCCAAATCAGTCTAAATGATTGTAAAATGACTATATTATGGAATGCTACCCTATCAGTTGAATGAAGCCTATTTTGGCAAATTTGCAAACCAGCACCATGTTATATATCATTTAATTCAGAATATTGTCTTCTTTCAGAATATGAATAAAATAAGTAAAATTCTGAGTTTTGAAATTTAGCCTGAGCCTTATAAGAAAGAATACAAAATCATGAAAAGTCATAAAATTCATGAAGAAAATCTTATTTCTACTTGTTTTCTACTATTATCAGTCACTTTGGAAGAATGTGGAATGAACTCATTTGCAATGGTTTTCAGTGTAAAAGGTCAAAGGTCAGTTAAGTGCAAAAAGGTCAAATTGTCTGATTTATGTATTTAGGGTGAGCTATTTTGGACAATTTTTATATTATTTTAGTTACTTTTCTTGCAAAATCTATTGGAAAACAGTTGGGTTATATGTGTAAACATTGAAATCACCATGGAAACTGAGTCAACAAGAACAAATGTACCAATTGTTCCATGTGAATGGATTTCAATTTGTCTTATATTGGCAGTGTGTGCTATCCTAAAGCTTAAACATGGCAAAACAGTGTGCATATTGCAGCAATTCATATTTTGCAACCAATATTCATCAACTTTAACTATATGAATCTGCATAAAATTCAAATATTAGTGTACCCTAAAACCAATGACATCATATTTTGCAATTATGATGTCATCAAAACATTTGGAGGTGTTTGAATAATGGGAATTCAAGAATTATCTCCCATTATCTCTATTATGCAGTATGAAATTTCTGATTTAACTGGAAAACAAGTGAATTTCAATAGACATTGATACAAAAATTCAAAATTTCATGGACTATTCCACAGTTATTGGCATTATTTGAAAATCTTAATTGATTAAATTCAGCTTGTGCTGTACTTTTACTTGTTTTGATATTTTCCTTTTGATTTGGCAAAATTGGCAACAATTTGGCAAAACAAGAGTTTGAATGTAAAATTTTGATATGCACATTCGGCATAAGACAACTATGAATGTAATTCTCTGTTATTATTTGGTTTAAAGTCATTGGAAAAAGCATTCAAAGTCCAATGAGTTTGATCAATTTTGCCAAAATTGCCAAAATCAGTCTAAATGATTGTAAAATGACCATATTATGGAATGCTACCCTATCAGTTGAATGAAGCCTATTTTGGCAAAATTTGCAAACACCAGCACCATGTTATATATCATTTAATTCAGAATATTGTCTTCTTTCAGAATATGAATTAAAATAAGTAAAATTCTGAGTTTTGAAATTTAGCCTGAGCCTTATAAGAAAGAATACAAAATCATGAAAAAGTCATAAAATTCATGAAGAAAATCTTATTTCTACTTGTTTTCTACTATTATATATCAGTCACTTTGGAAGATGTGGAATGAACTCATTTGCAATGGTTTTCAGTGTAAAAGGTCAAAGGTCAGTTTAAGTGCAAAAGGTCAAATTGTCTGATTTATGTATTAGGGTGAGCTATTTTGGACAATTTTTATATTATTTTAGTTACTTTTCTTGCAAAAGCTATTGGAAAACAGTTGGGTTATATGTGTAAACATTGAATCACCATGGAAACTGAGTCAACAAGACAAATGTACCAATTGTTCCATGTGACTGGGATTTCAATTTGTCTTATATTTGGCAGTGTGTGCTATCCTAAAAGCTTAAACATGGCAAAACAGTGTGCATATTGCAGCAATTCATATTTTGCAACCAATATTCATCAACTTTAACTATATGAATCTGCATAAAATTCAAATATTAGTGTACCCTAAAACCAATGACATCATATTTTGCAATTATGATGTCATCAAAACATTTGGAGGTGTTTGAATAATGGAATTCAAGAATTATCTCCCATTATCTCTATTATGCAGTATGAAATTTCTTGATTTTTAACTGGAAACAAGTGAATTTCAATAGACATTGATACAAAAATTCAAAATTTCATGGACTATTCCACAGTTATTGGCATTATTTGAAAATCTTAATTGATTAAATTCAGCTTGTGCTGTACTTTTACTTGTTTTGATATTCATTCCTTTTGATTTGGCAAAATTGGCAACAATTTGGCAAAAACTAGAGTTTGAATGTAAAATTTTGATATGCACATTCGGCATAAGACAACTATGAATGTAATTCTCTGTTTATATTTGGTTTAAAGTCATTTGGAAAAAGCATTCAAACTCCAATGAGTTTGATCAATTTTGCCAAAATTGCCAAAATCAGTCTAAATGATTGTAAAATGACCATATTATGGAATGCTACCCTATCAGTTGAATGAAGCCTATTTTGGCAAAATTTGCAAACCCAGCACCATGTTATATATCATTTAATTCAGAATATTGTCTTCTTTCAGAATATGAAGTAAAATAAGAAAAATTCTGAGTTTTGAAATTTAGCCTGAGCCTTATAAGAAAGAATACAAAATCATGAAAAGTCATAAAATTCATGAAGAAAATCTTATTTCTACTTGTTTTCTACTATTATATATCAGTCACTTTGGAAGAATGTGGAATGAACTCATTTGCAATGGTTTTCAGTGTAAAAGGTCAAAGGTCAGTTTAAGTGCAAAAAGGTCAAATTGTCTGATTTATGTATTTAGGGTGAGCTATTTTGGACAATTTTTATATTATTTTAGTTACTTTTCTTGCAAAAGCTATTGGAAAACAGTTGGGTTATATGTGTAAACATTGAAATCACCATGGAACTGAGTCAACAAGACAAATGTACCAATTGTTCCATGTGAATGGATTTCAATTTGTCTTATATTTGGCAGTGTGTGCTATCCTAAAAGCTTAAACATGGCAAAACAGTGTGCATATTGCAGCAATTCATATTTTGCAACCAATATTCATCAACTTTAACTATATGAATCTGCATAAAATTCAAATATTAGTGTACCCTAAAACCAATGACATCATATTTTGCAATTATGATGTCATCAAAACATTTGGAGGTGTTTGAATAATGGAATTCAAGAATTATCTCCCATTATCTCTATTATGCAGTATGAAATTTCTTGATTTTTAACTGGAAACAAGTGAATTTCAATAGACATTGATACAAAAATTCAAAATTTCATGGACTATTCCACAGTTATTGGCATTATTTGAAAATCTTAATTGATTAAATTCAGCTTGTGCTGTACTTTTACTTGTTTTGATATTCATTCCTTTTGATTTGGCAAAATTGGCAACAATTTGGCAAAAACTAGAGTTTGAATGTAAAATTTTGATATGCACATTCGGCATAAGACAACTATGAATGTAATTCTGTTTATTATTTGGTTTAAAGTCATTTGGAAAAAGCATTCAAACTCCAATGAGTTTGATCAATTTTGCCAAAATTGCCAAAATCAGTCTAAATGATTGTAAAATGACCATATTATGGAATGCTACCCTATCAGTTGAATGAAGCCTATTTTGGCAAAATTTGCAAACACCAGCACCATGTTATATATCATTTAATTCAGAATATTGTCTTCTTTCAGAATATGAAGTAAAATAAGTAAAATTCTGAGTTTTGAAATTTAGCCTGAGCCTTATAAGAAAGAATACAAAATCATGAAAAGTCATAAAATTCATGAAGAAAATCTTATTTCTACTTGTTTTCTACTATTATATATCAGTCACTTTGGAAGAATGTGGAATGAACTCATTTGCAATGGTTTTCAGTGTAAAAGGTCAAAGGTCAGTTTAAGTGCAAAAAGGTCAAATTGTCTGATTTATGTATTTAGGGTGAGCTATTTTGGACAATTTTTATATTATTTTAGTTACTTTTCTTGCAAAATCTATTGGAAAACAGTTGGGTTATATGTGTAAACATTGAAATCACCATGGAAACTGAGTCAACAAGAACAAATGTACCAATTGTTCCATGTGAATGGATTTCAATTTGTCTTATATTTGGCAGTGTGTGCTATCCTAAAAGCTTAAACATGGCAAAACAGTGTGCATATTGCAGCAATTCATATTTTGCAACCAATATTCATCAACTTTAACTATATGAATCTGCATAAAATTCAAATATTAGTGTACCCTAAAACCAATGACATCATATTTTGCAATTATGATGTCATCAAAACATTTGGAGGTGTTTGAATAATGGAATTCAAGAATTATCTCCCATTATCTCTATTATGCAGTATGAAATTTCTTGATTTTTAACTGAAAACAAGTGAATTTCAATAGATATTGATACAAAAATTCAAAATTTCATGGACTATTCCACAGTTATTGGCATTATTTGAAAATCTTAATTGATTAAATTCAGCTTGTGCTGTACTTTTACTTGTTTTGATATTCATTCCTTTTGATTTGGCAAATTGGCAACAATTTGGCACAAACAAGAGTTTGAATGTAAAATTTTGATATGCACATTCGGCATAAGACAACTATGAATGTAATTCTCTGTTTATTATTTGGTTTAAAGTCATTTGGAAAAAGCATTCAAACTCCAATGAGTTTGATCAATTTTGCCAAAATTGCCAAAATCAGTCTAAATGATTGTAAAATGACCATATTATGGAATGCTACCCTATCAGTTGAATGAAGCCTATTTTGGCAAAATTTGCAAACACCAGCACCATGTTATATATCATTTAATTCAGAATATTGTCTTCTTTCAGAATATGAAGTAAAATAAGTAAAATTCTGAGTTTTGAAATTTAGCCTGAGCCTTATAAGAAAGAATACAAAATCATGAAAGTCATAAAATTCATGAAGAAAATCTTATTTCTACTTGTTTTCTACTATTATATATCAGTCACTTTGGAAGAATGTGGAATGAACTCATTTGCAATGGTTTTCAGTGTAAAAGGTCAAGGTCAGTTTAAGTGCAAAAAGGTCAAATTGTCTGATTTATGTATTTAGGGTGAGCTATTTTGGACAATTTTTATATTATTTTAGTTACTTTTCTTGCAAAAGCTATTGGAAAACAGTTGGGTTATATGTGTAAACATTGAAATCACCATGGAAACTGAGTCAACAAGAACAAATGTACCAATTGTTCCATGTGAATGGATTTCAATTTGTCTTATATTTGGCAGTGTGTGCTATCCTAAAAGCTTAAACATGGCAAAACAGTGTGCATATTGCAGCAATTCATATTTTGCAACCAATATTCATCAACTTTAACTATATGAATCTGCATAAAATTCAAATATTAGTGTACCCTAAAACCAATGACATCATATTTTGCAATTATGATGTCATCAAAACATTTGGAGGTGTTTGAATAATGGAATTCAAGAATTATCTCCCATTATCTCTATTATGCAGTATGAAATTTCTTGATTTTTAACTGGAAACAAGTGAATTTCAATAGACATTGATACAAAAATTCAAAATTTCATGGACTATTCCACAGTTATTGGCATTATTTGAAAATCTTAATTGATTAAATTCAGCTTGTGCTGTACTTTTACTTGTTTTGATATTCATTCCTTTTGATTTGGCAAAATTGGCAACAATTTGGCAAAACTAGAGTTTGAATGTAAAATTTTGATATGCACATTCGGCATAAGACAACTATGAATGTAATTCTGTTTATTATTTGGTTTAAAGTCATTTGGAAAAAGCATTCAAACTCCAATGAGTTTGATCAATTTTGCCAAAATTGCCAAATCAGTCTAAATGATTGTAAAATGACCATATTATGGAATGCTACCCTATCAGTTGAATGAAGCCTATTTTGGCAAAATTTGCAAACACCAGCACCATGTTATATATCATTTAATTCAGAATATTGTCTTCTTTCAGAATATGAAGTAAAATAAGTAAAATTCTGAGTTTGAAATTTAGCCTGAGCCTTATAAGAAAGAATACAAAATCATGAAAAGTCATAAAATTCATGAAGAAAATCTTATTTCTACTTGTTTTCTACTATTATATATCAGTCACTTTGGAAGAATGTGGAATGAACTCATTTGCAATGGTTTTCAGTGTAAAAGGTCAAAGGTCAGTTTAAGTGCAAAAAGGTCAAATTGTCTGATTTATGTATTTAGGGTGAGCTATTTTGGACAATTTTTATATTATTTTAGTTACTTTTCTTGCAAAATCTATTGGAAAACAGTTGGGTTATATGTGTAAACATTGAAATCACCATGGAAACTGAGTCAACAAGAACAAATGTACCAATTGTTCCATGTGAATGGATTTCAATTTGTCTTATTTGGCAGTGTGTGCTATCCTAAAAGCTTAAACATGGCAAAACAGTGTGCATATTGCAGCAATTCATATTTTGCAACCAATATTCATCAACTTTAACTATATGAATCTGCATAAAATTCAAATATTAGTGTACCCTAAAACCAATGACATCATATTTTGCAATTATGATGTCATCAAAACATTTGGAGGTGTTTGAATAATGGAATTCAAGAATTATCTCCCATTATCTCTATTATGCAGTATGAAATTTCTTGATTTTTAACTGAAACAAGTGAATTTCAATAGATATTGATACAAAAATTCAAAATTTCATGGACTATTCCACAGTTATTGGCATTATTTGAAAATCTTAATTGATTAATTCAGCTTGTGCTGTACTTTTACTTGTTTTGATATTCATTCCTTTTGATTTGGCAAAATTGGCAACAATTTGGCACAAACAAGAGTTTGAATGTAAAATTTTGATATGCACATTCGGCATAAGACAACTATGAATGTAATTCTCTGTTTATTATTTGGTTTAAAGTCATTTGGAAAAAGCATTCAACTCCAATGAGTTTGATCAATTTTGCCAAATTGCCAAAATCAGTCTAAATGATTGTAAAATGACCATATTATGGAATGCTACCCTATCAGTTGAATGAAGCCTATTTTGGCAAAATTTGCAAACACCAGCACCATGTTATATATCATTTAATTCAGAATATTGTCTTCTTTCAGAATATGAAGTAAATAAGTAAAATTCTGAGTTTTGAAATTTAGCCTGAGCCTTATAAGAAAGAATACAAAATCATGAAAAGTCATAAAATTCATGAAGAAAATCTTATTTCTACTTGTTTTCTACTATTATATATCAGTCACTTTGGAAGAATGTGGAATGAACTCATTTGCAATGGTTTTCAGTGTAAAAGGTCAAAGGTCAGTTTAAGTGCAAAAAGGTCAAATTGTCTGATTTATGTATTTAGGGTGAGCTATTTTGGACAATTTTTATATTATTTTAGTTACTTTTCTTGCAAAAGCTATTGGAAAACAGTTGGGTTATATGTGTAAACATTGAAATCACCATGGAAACTGAGTCAACAAGAACAAATGTACCAATTGTTCCATGTGAATGGATTTCAATTTGTCTTATATTTGGCAGTGTGTGCTATCCTAAAAGCTTAAACATGGCAAAACAGTGTGCATATTGCAGCAATTCATATTTTGCAACCAATATTCATCAACTTTAACTATATGAATCTGCATAAAATTCAAATATTAGTGTACCCTAAAACCAATGACATCATATTTTGCAATTATGATGTCATCAAAACATTTGGAGGTGTTTGAATAATGGAATTCAAGAATTATCTCCCATTATCTCTATTATGCAGTATGAAATTTCTTGATTTTTAACTGGAAACAAGTGAATTTCAATAGACATTGATACAAAAATTCAAAATTTCATGGACTATTCCACAGTTATTGGCATTATTTGAAAATCTTAATTGATTAAATTCAGCTTGTGCTGTACTTTTACTTGTTTTGATATTCATTCCTTTTGATTTGGCAAAATTGGCAACAATTTGGCAAAAACTAGAGTTTGAATGTAAAATTTTGATATGCACATTCGGCATAAGACAACTATGAATGTAATTCTGTTTATTATTTGGTTTAAAGTCATTTGGAAAAAGCATTCAAACGTCCAATGAGTTTGATCAATTTTGCCAAAATTGCCAAAATCAGTCTAAATGATTGTAAAATGACCATATTATGGAATGCTACCCTATCAGTTGAATGAAGCCTATTTTGGCAAAATTTGCAAACACCAGCACCATGTTATATATCATTTAATTCAGAATATTGTCTTCTTTCAGAATATGAAGTAAAATTCTGAGTTTTGAAATTTAGCCTGAGCCTTATAAGAAAGAATACAAAATCATGAAAAGTCATAAAATTCATGAAGAAAATCTTATTTCTACTTGTTTTCTACTATTATATATCAGTCACTTTGGAAGAATGTGGAATGAACTCATTTGCAATGGTTTTCAGTGTAAAAGGTCAAAGGTCAGTTTAAGTGCAAAAAGGTCAAATTGTCTGATTTATGTATTTAGGGGAGCTATTTTGGACAATTTTTATATTATTTTAGTTACTTTTCTTGCAAAATCTATTGGAAAACAGTTGGGTTATATGTGTAAACATTGAAATCACCATGGAAACTGAGTCAACAAGAACAAATGTACCAATTGTTCCATGTGAATGGATTTCAATTTGTCTTATATTTGGCAGTGTGTGCTATCCTAAAAGCTTAAACATGGCAAAACAGTGTGCATATTGCAGCAATTCATATTTTGCAACCAATATTCATCAACTTTAACTATATGAATCTGCATAAAATTCAAATATTAGTGTACCCTAAAACCAATGACATCATATTTTGCAATTATGATGTCATCAAAACATTTGGAGGTGTTTGAATAATGGAATTCAAGAATTATCTCCCATTATCTCTATTATGCAGTATGAAATTTCTTGATTTTTAACTGAAACAAGTGAATTTCAATAGACATTGATACAAAAATTCAAAATTTCATGGACTATTCCACAGTTATTGGCATTATTTGAAAATCTTAATTGATTAAATTCAGCTTGTGCTGTACTTTTACTTGTTTTGATATTCATTCCTTTTGATTTGGCAAAATTGGCAACAATTTGGCACAAACAAGAGTTTGAATGTAAAATTTTGATATGCACATTCGGCATAAGACAACTATGAATGTAATTCTGTTTATTATTTGGTTTAAAGTCATTTGGAAAAAGCATTCAAACTCCAATGAGTTTGATCAATTTTGCCAAAATCAGTCTAAATGATTGTAAAATGACCATATTATGGAATGCTACCCTATCAGTTGAATGAAGCCTATTTTGGCAAAATTTGCAAACACCAGCACCATGTTATATATCATTTAATTCAGAATATTGTCTTCTTTCAGAATATGAAGTAAAATAAGTAAAATTCTGAGTTTTGAAATTTAGCCTGAGCCTTATAAGAAAGAATACAAAATCATGAAAAGTCATAAAATTCATGAAGAAAATCTTATTTCTACTTGTTTTCTACTATTATATATCAGTCACTTTGGAAGAATGTGGAATGAACTCATTTGCAATGGTTTTCAGTGTAAAAGGTCAAAGGTCAGTTTAAGTGCAAAAAGGTCAAATTGTCTGATTTATGTATTTAGGGGATAAGCTATTTTGGACAATTTTTATATTATTTTAGTTACTTTTCTTGCAAAATCTATTGGAAAACAGTTGGGTTATATGTGTAAACATTGAAATCACCATGGAAACTGAGTCAACAAGAACAAATGTACCAATTGTTCCATGTGAATGGATTTCAATTTGTCTTATATTTGTCAGTGTGTGCTATCCTAAAAGCTTAAACATGGCAAAACAGTGTGCATATTGCAGCAATTCATATTTTGCAACCAATATTCATCAACTTTAACTATATGAATCTGCATAAAATTCAAATATTAGTGTACCCTAAAACCAATGACATCATATTTTGCAATTATGATGTCATCAAAACATTTGGAGGTGTTTGAATAATGGAATTCAAGAATTATCTCCCATTATCTCTATTATGCAGTATGAAATTTCTTGATTTTTAACTGGAAACAAGTGAATTTCAATAGACATTGATACAAAAATTCAAAATTTCATGGACTATTCCACAGTTATTGGCATTATTTGAAAATCTTAATTGATTAAATTCAGCTTGTGCTGTACTTTTACTTGTTTTGATATTCATTCCTTTTGATTTGGCAAAATTGGCAACAATTTGGCAAAAACTAGAGTTTGAATGTAAAATTTTGATATGCACATTCGGCATAAGACAACTATGAATGTAATTCTCTGTTTATTATTTGGTTTAAAGTCATTTGGAAAAAGCATTCAAACTCCAATGAGTTTGATCAATTTTGCCAAAATCAGTCTAAATGATTGTAAAATGACCATATTATGGAATGCTACCCTATCAGTTGAATGAAGCCTATTTTGGCAAAATTTGCAAACACCAGCACCATGTTATATATCATTTAATTCAGAATATTGTCTTCTTTCAGAATATGAAGTAAAATAAGTAAAATTCTGAGTTTTGAAATTTAGCCTGAGCCTTATGGTAGTAGACCTCAGTCGTGATAAGGCCAGATGTGGGACGGTCAAAAGTAGTGCATAAACTAAACCCAGATGCCTTTCCTTAGACCATGCTCATTTAAATTTGTTAATAGGTAGTAGTTTGCAATATTGCCAAGGTGAGAGGTTCTTAGGTTTGCAAAAATTAAAACCTGAATTGATTGACTATAGCACTATATTTCCGACGTAAGGACTTCCGCCGCACCATACACTTCCTATGGCAAGACCACATTTTGGGTGTAAACATTGCCATGTGCTTTTAGCATGGTTGGCACATTTCCCAAATTTCTGAAAAAATGAATCCAACAAGACCCTGGTTTTCCTTCACAAAAAAAGTGGAATATTTAAGGATTCAGGGAAAATGTGTGCCATTGTATGTAGTTCGAGGTTTGTTTACCATCTGATTCTATGAATAATGGCCTATTTGGGGGTAATATTTTGCAATTTTTTGTGTGGTTGCCATGGAAACAAAATGTTTTCCAAAATTGTGAAAATTTGCACTTGGGTCATAAATACAGTATAGAAATATTGTTTTAATTCTCCTGAATTGAAAAAGTATCAACATTCATGTTGTTTCAGGAAAATTATTGAAATATGCGTGCATAACACTAAATGTGTTAAGTCCAAAATTGGCTAATTTTGAGTGTCAAGTCACAACTGAGGTCTGTAACCCTACGTATACCAACCGGCATTATTGCCGGTTAAGTCTATAGACACTTTTGTTACAAGGCGTCTGATTGGCTAAACGGTACCTCATTAATGGGCAAAATAATGCATTTTGTACATAATACATAATTCTGTACATAATGCAGTTATGGTAGTTAAAGTGATTACAGCGTGCCATAACAGAACGCTTAAATCACTTTTAGTACATAATTCACATTATGAGAATATAATAAAATTATCGATTGATAATTAAAAAATTTCATAATTTAGTTTCGATAATGTGCGCTGTAATCAGTTTTATTCTCATGAAGTGCATTATTTAAACATAATGTGAATTATGTAATTAAAGTGATTGGGGCTTTCCATAGATTGTTGGGTGCTCCTACAACAAGATGGATATACACAAAGAGAAAAATAAGTGTTTTTAATACCAAAATGTATAATATAGTGTTGCTTATATATGGTGTAAAAGGGTGTTTTATAAATAATTTTATGAAACAACTAAGTTTTTATTCAATATTATTAATTATTAGTTTTCTATTTAATATAATATTTAAAAAAATGTTTAGTAAAAAGGAACCATAGAATGGTAAATAATCACCCATATTAGATTATTATAGATATTAGAGAAAGGAAAGATAACCCTTATGTATAAAATATACACTTTGATATAAACAGAAATTGATTACACTCAGTTATTTGTCTCTAAAAAATTTATTATTGAAAATACATGTATTTTATTTTTTCTTGATAAAATGTATTTATAATCAATCGGCCTAATATGCACTTTAGGTTCCCATAATGTATATTTTGCAATAATCCAGCTTTACTGAGAAAAATTTCACAATTTCTGCAATGATGGAAAATTAACAAAGTCTATTTACCCCACCTTTTTTCCCATGTAATGCATAATGATAGTTCATGACTTTTTTTCATCATATAGCCAGTTAATTATGCAAGGAAGTCTAATCAACCATGTGCTCTGTCCTGTATTAAAGCCAAACCTAATCAAGTTCTGTTTAATGTTATTTAACCATAATGGATTCTAAATTAAGTAATTTCGGTTATGATTCAGATGGGAAAATGCGTTGATGGGTGAGGGAAGTTAGGTATGTATCTGGAATTCTTTTTTTTAATTCGCAGACATATACAGAGATGTATATGTACATCTCAAACCTAACATTGGTACTACCTTTTTACCCGTAGCTTAATTGAAATACTCTTATGTTCTTGTAAACAGTTAAAATTAAACATGTATAAATTGCATTCACTTCAAATGCAAGTCATTTTGCAATTTACTTGACAAATGCTGGATCTGTGTTACTTTCTCCATAACCTTGTTTATATACAGGTGTTTATTTTCCTTTGGCCTCATTTTGGTGTCATCAAGCTGTATTTTAGTCTATAAGTAAATCATCTGTGACACCTTTAAGAGGTGGAGTAAAAAATTAAGATTTTTTCAGCTTGAACATTTTTGACAAAAATTTTCACTATACAGAGGCAAAATCTCAAGCGATGAAAAACTCAAACCATTATGATAAATAAGGCTGAGTCATGTTATATACACAGCCAAATTTCTGTTTCTCATCTTCAACTGGTTTTTGAGAAAAATCCATAAAACAGTGTAATCCATTTCTGAGTACTAGTATGTGGCATGTTTTTTTTTACAAACTGCATTATACCCAATTACGGGGTGAGGGACACGGTGGCCGAGTGGTACAAGGCATTGGCTTGCGCTACGATCACAAGGTCTTCCAGCGCTGGATATGAGGTCAACTCCTGCTCGCATCTTATCTGGGAAAGGTTGTCACTTGCCTTACCGATGTTGGGTGGTTGTCTTCGGATACTCTGGTTTCCTTCACCATAAAAGTGTCCGCCTTGATGATAAGTGAAATATTTATGAAAAAGCGTGAACCAATATTAAATAAACCCAATTATGTTTCATTGTGAGCAGAAGAGGTCTTTGTAATTTAATTCATGTCTAATTCTGTAATTGCTAACTGGACCATGGAGCCCCTATTCCATGACTATACAGATCCCAACATATCACTGTTTGGACATACATAGAAGCAACTGTTAAAGGGTGGTATGTGTTTCAGAATCACATTACTATCATTTCAGAAACCAACCTAATTAGGTGTCATTACTCGCTTTTGATAACATAATTATAAAGGTTTTCAAAGTGACTGACTAGATAAACATTACCAACAAATCGGGGAAATTTTTTATGTTTTCGGCATAGGTCTGGTCTATAAATGTTTCTAGCTAATTCAAGCCTACCAATTTTATTCTCCTATTTCTACCCTTTTATGTGTAGCAGGCATAAGTTTTCATCGTGTAAAAATGTGTTAAGAGGTTATTATTACATTTTAGCTCACCTGACCAAAGGTCGTGTGAGCTTATGGCATAGCGCAGCGTGTGTATGTGCCTGTGTGCGTGTTGTTAACACACATTTTTGACTTCTTCTCTGAAACTAGTGGACAGATTTCAATGAAACTTGGTAAGAAGTAAATATGGGCCATGGCTACCATATCTAGGTCAAGGTGACCTAGGGGTGCAAAAATCTTTAAAAATCTTCTCCAAAACCAATGATTAGAGAAAATCTGATGTGATATTTGGCTTCTGTAGGGTCTTAAGCCTATAGTTTGTTCATTTTGTGAAATTTGGACAAAAATAGGTTACGCGTTTTTTGCGTTTAATTTTGAAAAAATCGTAAAATAGCTTCAAATTGTTATAACTTAACTATTTGACCAGATAATGACATGGGGTTTTCAGTTTTGACATGTTCTTGTTATTATCTTCAAAATGGGTCAAGGTCAATTGTGAAGGTCATGACCTAATTTTTTTTAACCTCTGGTTATCTGGAAAACTATAAACTTTTTGTATAGGGATGTATATTAGAATGTTGTAGATATTGATACAACGATCATTTTGATGTATAGAAAAAGGTCATGGGTTCAAAGGTCAAGGTCACAGATGCAATACAATACCAAAATGGTTAATTATCTTGAAAACTATAAATTTTTGTATAGACATGTATATTAGAATGTTGTTAGTATTGATCTAACAATCATTTTTATATATAGATTAAGGTCATGGGTACAAAGGTCAAGGTCACAGATGCGAAATAATACTGAAATGGTTAATTATCTGGAAAACTATAAACTTTTTGTATAGACATGTATATTAGAATATTGTTAGTATTGTTGTAACGATCATTTCCATATATAGATTAAGTTCATGGGTACAAAGGTCAAGGTCACAGATGCGAAATAATACTGAAATGATTAATTATCTTGATAACTATTAACTTTTTGTATAGGTATGAATATTACAATGTTGTAGGTATTGATACAAGGATCAGTTTGATGTATAGAAAAAGGTCATGGGTTCATAGGTTAATGTCATAGATGCAAAACAATACCGAAATGGTTAATTATCTTGTAAACTATAAACTTTCTGTATAGACATGTATATTAGAATATTGTTAGTATTGATGTAACGGACATTTTGATATATAGATTAAGATAATGGGTTCAAAGGTCAAGGTCACAGATGCAAAAGAATACTGAAATGGTTAATTATCTTGAAAACTATTAACATTTTGTATAGGCATGTATATTAGAATGTTGTAGGTATTGATACAACGGTCACTTTGATGTATAGAAAAAGGTCATGGGTTCAAAGGTCAAAGTTACAGATGCAAAATAATATTGAAATTGTTAATTTTCTCAAAAACTATAAACATTTTATATAGGCATGTATATTAGACTCTTAAGTATTGGCATCACAACTATAAATTCTTTATATAGGCATGTATATTAGACTGTTAGGTATTGGATCACAATCATTTTGATCTAATAATAAAGGCTCAAAGTCACAGATACCAAAAAATGTCAAAATGACCTAATATTTTTACTTTTGTACTTTTGTTTTCACAATTTACAAGAGATATAGCTTAGATATTTCTGACTTAGGGCATCTAGTTTCAGATTTGCACAAATCGTAACTGTGGGGGCTAAAATGGGGAAATGGCAAGGTACTTAAGGGGGAAATTGCTAAAATTATTGTATTCGTCAATATATCTCAAAAACTATAAACTTTTTGTATAGGCATGTATATAAGAATATTGTAGGCATTTGCACATCAATAATTTTGATATATGAATGAAGGTCATAGGTTCAAAGGTCAAGATCATAGACGCGAATGAATGCTTAAATGGTTAATTATCTCAAAAACTATAAACTTTTTGTATAGGCATGTATATTAGAATATTGTAGGCATTTGCACAACGATCGTTTTAATATATGAACGAAGGTCATAGGTTCAAAGGTCAAGGTCATAGATGCGATCGAATACTGAAATGGTTAATTATCTCAAAAACTATAAACTTTTTGTATAGGCATGTATATTAGAATACTGTAGGTATGGCCTAATGAACATTTTGATATATAGATGTTTTAGCTGTTTATAAATAATATATTGTAGCTAGACTTTAGATATGTTATATGTAGCATTCTTAAATAATAATTATTATAATTAATTTGCAAAAATCCTTGCATTTAATTGGCCCTTACTGCTGAAAATTTTGACATTCTCTTTTATTAATGTCATTTACCATTGAACCTCTGCATGAGATATGTATTCAGCCTCAGGTGAGCGTTTAGGCCCATGGGCCTCTTGTTTGTAAAAAAGAAATTATATTTTTATCCAGTCAATGACAATCGGCGCAAAAACAAAATTCTTACATTTACTAAATTAATATTAGAACTACATACAAATAAACACGACTTTATTTATTTATTTGAATTGTCACTTTCATATGTATATATAAAAACCACTTAATGGTATTTAAAATTCGAATATTTTTGCAATATAAGTTCTGAAGAGATTTTATTTCCAGACACATAATTAGAAATAAAATAACGTTTTTTTATTTAATGCTTGTGAAAATTAAAGTTTAAAGCTTTTATTGTTAAAATAGTGTAACAGTTTCTATAAAATTTGTTGTATATGCAGATTAAGAAAAAATATGCAATTTTCATCTATTTACTATATAAATCTCTGAACAAATATCGTTATCCGTAAATCATGCCAATTTTCAAAGTAATTTTTTAGAAGGATTTTTCCAATAACGTAAAAGTTTGAAAAACAAGATGCAGAAAAAATGAAAACTATCAATGTGAAATTATCATACTTTCAATTAAATGCTTTGCGTTTTTTCATCAAAATAATCATAATTATCTAAGTTAATTACCACCTATTTACATACGTGAGGTTACTTTAAAGTTTACATGCCGGCAAGTACTATACACATGCCCTGGCGGATCTCCTTGTGATCTCGATGCTAATTTGCATATCAAAAGGGGCCGCGATCTGTTACGGGATGTCGCGAAGTTGCCAATCTCGGGTTTTATATGTCTCTGATATCAGACATCAAAATTCAATTAACTATTATAATTTTTTGCTTAAATGTTGCAGTCCATGTGTCTATTCATTTGCCCAACGGTTGTATACTTCTTACATTTATTTTAACCAATAGTATTGCCGTTTTTACGAACAGGGAAGTTATTTCCATGGAAGTATTGGCATAGGGCTTGAAAAATCTGAGAGCGATTCACCGAACAACTACTCTGACTTCTATCAGTCCGAGAAGATAAATAGTTCTTTAGATGTTTTAATGTCCAGATGTAATACAAGTGAATTGTGTTAACCACAAGGAGTATTTTAGTCTTCAAGTGGTAAGAGAGGCCCTCGTTGGTATAGGCCTATGTTAGTTTCCATTGCAAGTGTATATCAGCGCGGCGCAATAATATTTCGTATTTAGGATATCCCGACCTGGTTCATTGATATTTTCATTACGTGATACGTCACGAGGATTTTCCCGCTTTTATTGGGTAAAATTCATTGCCGTCAGTTTGCCGGTAGCGAATGCAATTAAAGATTAACCCATAAAAAGGCAATAAAAATTTGAAAACAAAAGAAGTTTATTTACAAGTCCATTAGCTATGTTGATAAATCGTTTGTGACTTGTGTATATCGATATTGTAGTTCGCATGCAAATTAGCTATGTGTTTGGGGAGCATGACTGCGTTTGACACCCGGTGCCCCAGCTCAAATGTATTCACATAGCGTAGCACCTGTCCTTTTTAGTCCAGTGCACTTTTGTCCATTTTAAAATAATTATGACACCCTGTCCTTTTCAGTTATCAGTTAAATATCTTATCTTAATTGAAAGGCCCTAGACTCTTGTAAAACTTCATATATGGTACCAGAACAAGAAGCTCTAGTAGGTTGCAAAGTTGATTGTTGTTGAACTTCATTCAAGGTCACATTGACCTAAAGTAGTAAAACCTTAACTAGTGTGGCGACACTTTTAGGGGTTTCGCGGGAAAGAATGGAACAATCTAGAGGATTTCTATTAGTAGAGCTCATCCACAGAACTTGCCACTCAAAAGTTTAACACAGACCTAACGGATAAGTGCCAAACCTACCAATAATTTGGTAAATAATTGGTTACTTTATTATGGGTACAAATTCAAAACGGTACGTTAAATTTATTTTGGATGATAGGGCCGACTTTAAACAGTTATTGTGGATTTTATGTGCAAGATAGAAAAAATATAAAAATACCGTCTTTTCCGTCAGATCTTAAACTTTTTTCGGTCAATGGACGACTTTTTCGTACAATGAACGGTTACTGAACAGGAAACACATATCTTTGCGATATGTAGCAACTATATATACCGTATATATACTGACCGTAAACCATGTATATTTACAATGAAACCACTGGGCAATTTGAACCAAATTTGGTGTGGAAGGTCTTAAAAGTTGTGTTCGGCGTTCCCGCTTCATATTCAAGATACCAGCCGTTACTATAAATGCATAATCTGTCGTTTTAGTCTTTTTTTAGTTCAAATTTGAAACATGGAATATATAAGTTCGACCATTGAACACATAAATCCACTCAAACAATACCAATGTGTATTCCTTTCTCGTGAAACCAAATAACTTGCAAATATGCGTAATAAATGAAGCGCGGACCTCCAGACAGACCTGGAAGTGAGGTCAGGTGCTCCGGAAGTCGTATCTCCTGCTCCAATGCGACACCCGCCATGTATTCATTATGGTAGTAGTTTTATGTTCAAGAGAGGAAACACAAATATTTAATTGGTGTTAAAGATGTCTGGAAATTGTGGAACTGGACAAATGCCAGTAACCAAAGGCCCGTTGCCATTATGGTACGACTTGGGCACTTGGACTACATTCGATATGAAGGGGTGATGTGGTTAAGTAAGTTTATTGTGGGCTGTGTGACCCCTAAAGGTGACCTAGGGGTGCAAAAATCTTAAAAAAAATCTTCTTCTCCGAAAGCAATCGTTGGAGAAAAATTCTGATGTGATATATCGCTTCTCTAGAGTCTTAAGGGTATAGTTGGTTCATTTTGTGAAATTCGGACAAAAAATAGGTAACGCGTTTTTGCGATTACTTTTGAAAAAAAATCGTAAATAGCTTAAAATTGTTATAACTTGACTATTTCACCAGATAATGGGGTTTTCAGTTTTGACATTTTCTTGTAATTATCTTCAAAATGAGGTCAAGGTCAATTGTGAATGTCGTGACCTATTTTTTTTTACCTCTGATTTTAATTATTATCTCGAAAACTATAAACTTTTTGTATAGACATGTATATTAAAATTGTTAGTATAGATGTAATGATCATTTTGATAATAGATTAAGGTAATAGTCAAGGTCACACAACTGAAAGAATACTGAAATGGTTATTAACTTGAAAACTATTAACTTTTTATATGGGCATGTTGTAGGTATTGATGTAACAATCATTTTGAGTTTTCGTTTCCCCCGGCTCTGTTGCTTTTAAGGATTTGGGAAGTCTACAAGAACAGTTTTCGAACTTCCTTTAAAAAATACTTGCAGGTATTGAACTGATTTTTTGCAAGTTGGTCTAGCACTCTACCACTATGTGATCTAGTTCACGTTTCACTCTGCTCCGCTGAAATGTACGTGTTTACGGTTATGGCAGCATTTGACTTGATCCAATATGAGAGCGGGAGGTATGTGAGGTTGCTCACAGAGATTTATTTAATTTCTAATTTTTTTTAAAATAACAGCTCTAGGTCAAGGTGAAGAAATTTTGCCTTTGCGTTGCGCTGCTCTGATGGCATTCAATAGCAGGGTTCTTTATTGTGCCAAGCCTATTGTAACACGGGACTTCGTTTATTTTAAGTTCCCATCCGAAAAAACCGTGACTTTAATTTCGTAATGCCGAGTGCCTGGCGAAAGAACAGTCACTACCCAAGTCTTGGGTCAGACCCTGACGGGGATCGAACCCACGACCTCCCACTTACGGACTGAGAACTCTACCAACTGAGCTACCGCAGTGGTTTAAAGTCAATGCACTGAAATTTATAAAAAAAAAATTATTGTCTTCAGTCTGAAATATGGAACATCAGTGATCATATAATGATATATATATATACCCTAGCTATTTAGTGGTCTTAAGACGTTCTAATAGCATAAATACGTAATGACCCTAATCCGCTAGGAACAAATGATACTGTGATTACGCCTTTAAGGTTATCTCTTTTTGTCTGCAGTTTATTATACAGAAACGACTCAATACAGTCTTATCATGTTCTAAATTTTTAGCTTGTTATTATAATTAAGTTCCATAGCTATAGGTGTCTAGTTGCCTATTGCCGAAATGCACTTATCGGTTTCTATTGAAGATTGCAATTTGACCGACCAGATGAACAAAAAAGATATTATATTTGGTTTTTTCCATTTTTTAGTTGCGATTCTCATTCTTTAGACAGAATATTTCATTTTGTCTTTGTTTAGTTATATACGCATCTACCCACCCACCCTTGCACATACACGGATTCATCTGATCATTCTTTATGTTTGCATTACAAACTGTCTGTTTTGATTTGTACAAAGACTAAACATTTTTAAGACTTTTGATAAACATACAAACCCTTATGTCGATCACTTATCATGTTTTACTTTCGAGAGTATCGATCCGGTAATTTAATGAATGTTCCACGTATATCAAGACTTCACCAGCTATATGCGAAGTGACAGAAAGTTTGACCCATGGAGTGTTCTTTATTGTGTATCACCTGCGTCGATATAAAACATCGGTTGTAAGGTCTTTCCCAAATTACCCTAATGGCTTTCATTTTACAATATCATTTGAAGTCTTGGTCAGATCCTGCCGGGGTTCAACCAGTGATCTCTCACACACGGAAATTACCTTCCGTGACAGAAAGTGGATTTGTTAAACAAACCATAACAAATAAATAAAATTCAACCAATCGAAGATGGGGTTATGACCAATAACAAACCAAAAACTTATATCTTCGAAGCGGCGTCTAATTAATGTCCTGGGAACGTGAAATTCATCTAGGAACTCCCTTGTAGTAGTCTTGTCATAGCTGAAAATGACTGTTCACATATACATGAACCATGACGAGATATTACCAATTGTGAAAAATACATTTTATTATTTTTTAGTTGTTACAATTGTGGTAAAATTTTGCTACATGTACATATGTGAACAACATTTACTACATTTATGACCAAACTTATTACATTTGTGGTTCGTTACTAAATATGTGACACTTTTTATTACATTTGTAAAAGTTACTACATTTGTGGTAGTAACTACATATAGGGGTACCACACGCGCCAAACCTCCCACTTTTCATGTAGTTATGCGCAATATTAATTTTGCCATCTACATCAATTGAGTTATAACGGCTGTAATTGCCATTGTTCAACTGCTTAACTATCAAGGGTCTAAACTCTTCTCATGTCGTTTATAGTTAACTATCATTCATTGTATTCCGGACCTGTTTGTGTTACTAGAATATGCTAGCACACACACACACACACACACACACACACAACACACACACACACACACACACACACACACACACACACACACACACCAGATTGACAAATAGGCAAGTAGACAGGTCGACAAGTTGGCAATTCGGTCTCTCTCTCTTTGAAATAAAAAGAATATTTTTTCAAAGTGCGTTGAGCTGAACCATTTTTAACGCAGTTTGAAAAAAATTTTCAAAGTGCGTTGAGCTTGTCCCGAATTTAACGCGATTTGAAAAAAATTTTCAAAGTGCGTAATTTTTTTAAAGTGGGTTGCTACAGAGGTTCAATTTTAAGGATTTAAGCAACTTTGGACTAAAAACTTTGTCCCGGTGTCCGGAATAGAGAGTGTCCGGTTTAGAGAGGTGCTTGTTAGTTGAAATTAAGAAGGAAAAAATCGAGACCAAATATTTTGTCCGGAATAGAGAGTTGTCCGGTTTAGAGAGTGTCCGGTTTAGGGAGGTTTCACTGTATATATATAAAGTCTAGCTACAATACTAAATTGAGAATGATTCAATCGGCTTAAACTATTGGGATTAATACAAATCTTGAAATTATTCAATCTATATCTCAGTTTAGACCTTATTATTTTCTTTATGGTTCTCCAGATTAGAAATAATATTTTAAGCAGCACATACACATGCTATAACCATTCTTTCTTTTACTACTATTATAAATAATTTTTCTATTTTCTATTTTGAACCGATTTATTTAATTGCATGCTGCATTTTACACAAAACAGGACATAAATAGCTTGACCATTCTTTTAAATATTGCTTTAATCATCATCACCGTCGTCGTCCTCATGATCATTGTCATCATCTTTGTTTATATTACCTAAATATGCTGTATATTCATGTCTATAGCATCTCCATTTATTTTCAAGCTATTAAAATATTCATTTAAATGCAGTTAAAATAAGCAGAACAAAACGCCGACTTTTTGTCCTTTGTTTAAAACTGAAATGACAGTTGCAGCTATATAAGTTTTTAACATTAAGTAAATGAAAAACAGAAGAATTAAATTTATAGGTAATATTTAGCAATATATATATATATTTTTTAGTCTATAGATAAACTAAACAATGAACATTTAAAATGCTTCCCTCACGTGTACCCCTTTTTAACACTAAAAATTCATCGTACATATTAACCATTAGAAGGTTGTCTTTATAGTTCAATGATACACAAAGAAAATTTTTAAAACAAAAATAAATATCTCAATATTTTGTTTTATCTTTTTATGCATGATCTGATTTGAATCCTTTATGGGTATTGTGGATCTTCTGTTGATAAATAAACACACATATATAAATCATTGAAATGGTTGTATTCAGGGGAATGAAACTTTGGATTCAGTCAATTTTGTTTTGTTTTCAGCAATGCGTTTTCATCATAGCTTCAAGCTTAAAGGTCAATTATCATGCATATTTGTAAATGTTCAAATTATTAATGTTACAACGGGTTTGGTGACAAAAAGTTAAACTTCAGGAACAGAATAAACTGTACTACAATATCGGTTGGAGATGTTGATTTGTCAAATACTTAAAATCTGTTGATATATCACTATATTGAAAGTTTTATACTTATGGTTTTCTTAAAACGCATTTAAGTAACAAAAGTATATGAGACCCAACACGCGTTCTTTGATGGAAACAAAAATTTAAACTTAACTCAATACCTTTATAGTTTTGCAGATAAATAACCAATCTGAATCTGCGACATAAAACTTTGGACCAAGTAGTCTCCAGGCTAACTCTATCAAGAGGCTTAAAATAAAAGTTTGTTCAAACCATCAGCTATAAAATTTCTGACTATGCCACGGTTAAGTATTGGTATAGTGAAGTAAAAAAAAAGGGTGGATGTCAAACCTGATAGTGGTGCAAATTTTTTTACAGCCTCGTTTTTGTAAGTGACCACCCTAAATTGTGAGTAAAATTCCTATAATATCATTAATGGATATTTTAGCGGCTATATCAATAAAATATTATGTTTGTTAGACATTTTATTATTGACACATCTTGTACAATAAAGTACAACTATAATATGATATTTAAATTAAAATTTCTTTTAAAAAATGAAATTTTAAGACAGAAAAATCCCTAAAATTACTAATTATTTGTCCTATCAATTGTTCTGTACTATTATCTTATGCTCCAATTTTATAAAACTTGTTATATAATGTTGATCATACCTATTGTAAATGTAAATAATCTAACATTTGTTGAAACAGTCGCGAATGAAGGCTTCAGATGACGAAAATGTTTCCCCTACCCCAAAATGTATAAAATTGGTCGATAATTTATTTTACAAAAATGAACAGAAAAACATATAACTATTATATCGAATGACTTTTGTTTATGATATAGTGTTTGTATGTGGTAGTTAATGAACATTTTGTTTGTAAACAAGTTAGTAACAAGTATGGAAAATTTCCCCTACCCCATGATTTAAAAAAAATAATTTGCATAAAATGGCGCTATAAATATAGGATTTGATTTATTTGTAAACGCAAAAAGGATGGCGTTTTGTGTACAGATATTTGTGGTTGTGATGACGAATTATGTTCAAATAGAATTCTGTATTATTTCAGATATACAGACAGTGATAATGACGACGAATGAGTAATGCCTTACTTAGTTTTAATGTTTAAACATTGTACATGTATAATTATATAGTCCAGATGACTAATGATGTTTTAACACATAACCTATAAAAAGAGTCCGCAAAAAATGTTTTTACATAAAGTTGCTCTGCAACATGTACCTTATCAGAAACTGCATGATGCCACTCTGGCAGCTTTGGAGAATTTAAGATATCCAAGATGGCGGACGAGATGGCTGCCAGAATAGTTTTCTTTTTATATATGTTGATGTTTCCTCATGTAATTATGTTTTGTTCAGTATATAAATGATAGTGTAACATTAATGCTTCACTATAATAATCAATAAAATGATAATTAAAGAAGCTATTCTTTCAAAAATGGTCTTAGTTTTGCCATTTCTAAGAGTGCTAAGCTAGGAAAGTCATATAATATGCTTTGTTTAGATTTGCTTTTAATCACAAAGCCAACCCCACTCAGCTTCCCTCTATGATCAAATGAATAACCTTATAACCAACACTGGTTTGATAAAACAGAACACCCACAGCTTTACTGTCCTCTATTCTGCCCTCAAACAGAACAGCCACAGCTTTACCGTCCTGCTTTGACATGCCCTCAGACAACAGCCACAGCGTTACTGCCCTGCTTTGATTTGCCCTCAGACAGAACAGCCATAGCTTTACTGTCCTGCTTTGATTTGCCCTCAGACATAACAGCCACAGCTTTACTGTCCTGCTTTGATTTGGCCTCAGACAGAACAGCCACAGCTTTATTGTCCTGTTTTGATTTGGCCTCAGACAGAACAGCCACAGCTTTACTGTCCTGCTTTGATTTGCCCTCAGACATAACAGCCACAGCTTTACTGTCCTGCTTTGATTTGGCCTCAGACAGAACAGCCACAGCTTTATTGTCCTGTTTTTACCTATTATCATCACTAATGTCTGCAGGAAAATTATTTATACTCCATATCAAAAACAATTTTACACAATATTGCATGCCATTCATTCTTAATGCTTTTAAAATTTGTGGAAAAATTTTGTCGGTAAGCAAAAGGAGCTAACACTCCAAATGCTGCTTTTAGAAGCTAGTCCCTTCTTAGACCAGAGTTCGCCATTACCACATCTGCACACTCATCAGCATGTGCATACCACTTAATCGAAGTACAAGTTTTTGGAACAAATCGGGTTGTACTCATATGACATTTAATATAAACTTGATATAATAAAAAATACATCAACCACATGTCTAAATCACAATCCAAAAGCAAATTGAAAACTGGCGAATTAAATGAGTGAACTTCAACCAGGGAAGTGAGGCTGGGTGCTACTGAAGGGTTAAATGTTAATTAGCTGTAAATACAATAAAGGTTTGTCTGCATTCATTTTACATCCGAGTTCCTTACATGGCAGTCATCTGGTGGAACCATGTTTATAACAGGTGTGTACGTACAGTTGTTTCTGCTTGCTGATTTGTTTCTTTATTCTTATGAATTAGAAATTATGTAAACCTTATTAAATATGGAGAGAAGATTGTGGCCAATCATTCAACTCAACATACATATATTTAGATGAAATTCTGTCTCTTATCAATCCTACATTTGAAGAATATGTGAAGTCCATCTATCCTAGTGAGCTTGAAATAAAAGGTACCACTGATTCCTCAAGTTTTGCTTCATATTTAAACGTATACCAAAATTACGACACACGCTAAAGGAAACATTTGAAACTTTATGACAAACGCGATAACTGAAATTTTTCTATTGTCAACTTTCCTTTTCTATACAGCAATATACCTGCTTCTTCTGCTATGTGGTATTTGTTTCCCAATTAACACGCTATGTTCCCATTATTGGACTTTGTTCAACAAAGCAGTCTGCATGCACATAAATTGTTGACCCAGGGCTTATCAAGGCCCTCAAAAAGTTTTACATCACAGTATTGTTGTCTCTGTGTCCAGGATATATTTGACTTCCCATAGTTCTATGTTCTTTTTATACAATTGTGATTACACACGTGGTGGAGCTTACCCTTTCGGAGCACCCGGCTTCACTTACCTGGTGGAAGTTCACGTGTCTAACCTAACTAATGTTTTTACTTTGCTTCCGGATTGTGATTCGGGTATGGGTGAGTATGTTTGTTTATGATGATAACTAATGTTATTGAATCCGTTCCCTTGCCAACCATGTAATAAAGCCGATTTTGTGATAAAATTTTGGTATTAAAGTTATCTGCCAAAGCCTGTATCAATCTACCATCAGAATTGGTAATAGGTTTGCAGTTTCCCCTGAAGTTACTGTAACAGACGATTTGACCCTGTTCACATGCAGCATGGAAGTCACTGATGGCTCCCATGATTCACAAATCCATATCTTATGCCCCTTCATCATCTCAAGACTTCAAATGTTGCCATTTAATGTTCGTCTCCCTATATGTTCAGCAGTTCGAAATAGTACAGCTTTACCCAATCGACTTGGATGATTAGAATCTGGATTCATTATACATTGGTCTCCACTGCTTTATGTATGATCGTCGCCTATACTTTGTTGTTGAGGTTTATTGAAAGTTTCCCTACTTGAATGCTTTTGAATGACGATAATGTGGTGATTTGAAGTACAATTGTATAAGATGACAAACAATCTCTATACTATAATTATATAAGGGTTCGCTATTTATAAGTTGTCTCTCCAAATCTTCATGAATATCTTCGCTTGTTTAATCCAATTATTTTTCTGATGCTATCAGAACCAACACTAGTCAAGTCTTTCCCAGAATCTAAACAACCAAATATTTCAGATAGACGACATTCGACCACCGTCAAACTGTATAAATTATGAATGTCATTAAGAAAATCGTTTTTTATGCAAAGTCCCCATTTTGAAAATACATTATCTACAATACGTCAAAACTGGCTCAAATATCCATTCTGTGTGAATATAAACAACAAAAACGACTTTGTTGACCACTGAAACCTATCAAAAGACTCTTTAATTAACTTTATGTGGCTATGATAACTATATAAATTATACGAGATATGCTAGATTTGTCAACCATATTGGTCGCCATTTTGGATATTTCACTTTGATTATTATCAAGCACATCCTAAACATATATTATCAACAAAGAAACATTGTGTGGACTTCATTTTTGGGTTTTGCAAGCTGCTCCCAGACTAATATATATTGTCTACATTTTAAGATTAGATACTCGTGATGATATAAAAGTCATTTGAAAAGACATAAACAAGTAAATGTTAATAAAACTTTTATGAATTTTAGGATAGGGGGAATATTTTAATGACTGATGCTTCATTTATCACCCCTTTTGTCAAATATTATCCTTGTGAGTTTTACATACACCTATTACCTTAAATAGTAGATATGTTAATGTTGATGGTTTTGAACGAATGGTGATAACATTTGATAATACCCTATCCCTGTGGTATTGTTTTTTTATCAAGTTTATACTATAATTCTGTTATTTACCATTATTTAGGACAAATAGTACCACAGATGATTGTTTGAAATGTATTCTACACCTAATTTATAAGTTACAAGAAAAAAAAATCCAGAAATAAAAATTTTCAATATTTTTATGTATTTGGGGTAGGGGAAAGATTTTTAATGCTAAAGACTTAATTATTCACTAATTTAATAAATATTTTGTATCTATATACAGATAATAAATGTGACTAATGTAATATACCAGTGGTTCTTGATTTGGGACAACAAATTATGTTACATAAGTGTTATTCGGAAAAATAATTATGAAAATACGGGATTTTGAGAGATTTTTTGTCTTAAATAATCATTTTTTTAAAACAAAAACGTAATTTTAGCACTTTTTTATAGTTGTGTTTTTATGTAAAAGGTGTGAAAATACTAGTGTTTGTAAATTTCAATGTTTAATTGATATAGACGTTAAATTTTTCATTAAAGATATCTTAGGGATTTTACTCAAAATTTAGGGGGGGGGGGCATACAAAAGTGGCTGTTAAAAAAATTGCACCACTTTCAGACTTGACATCCACCTTTTTCTTACTTCACTGTACCAATACTTAACCATGATTAACTCAGAAATTTTCTAGCTGATGGGTTGAACAGAACTTAATTTTCACTTTACCAGCTGGGAGACTAAAGGACTTGTGTATCATTATCAGATAATCTACGTTATTTTTCAAATTCATGTTTATACAAAAAGTTTATAGTTTTGCAGATATTCAACAATTTCAGTATACATTGTACTTATACAACTGGGACCTTTGAACCGATGGCCTTTGTCTATGCATCAAAATGATCATTTCCATATCTGCAAAATTTTAAATACATGTCAATAGAAAGATTTTACATTTTTCTAGATATCTTTGACAAATACAAATACCTGCCTTAAAGGCCACCTGCTTATAAAGGCCAGTAGATTTGTGTCCCAATTGTTCTTTATTCATATTAAGGCCACCTGCTTTTAAAGGCCACTTTTACTTGGGTGGCCTTTATAGACAGGTTTGACTGTATACAAATTTATGGCGCTTCATTTAGTACCTTGCCATTTCCCTATTTTGTGCCCCACAACTAAAATTTATGCAAACTTGAAACTAGAATAAACTTTTTTAAAGATGTTGAAATATTTTCATTATTTTCCCCTTATGATGTCCCGATGCGACGTAAAACTATCATTTGTGCGAAGACGAAAGCCTCTTACCCTTTCATCAAATTTTGTATAGTTGTTTTGGAAAACATCAAATGCGCCCGGTAATAGATTGTTATTGCTCATCTGAGCCTTCGTTTGGTTCTGATTTACAAACTAAACTATTCCTGAAGTAAGTTACTGATTTAACATTGCAACCTCTAACATTTAATTAGTAAAAGTTACTCATATAGACGAAGTTTCACTGTCCTGGAAATTTCGAAATATTATTTTATAACGCTATGCATAGGCAATGTCACTACCAAGTACTGCTTCGGAAGATAAAAGTGCCTGATCAAAGTGAAGTTTTCAACTGTGCTGGAAATTACAAAGTATCATTTTGTAACTTTATGCATAGTCACTACCAAGCACTGTTTCCCCTATTGCTTCGGTAGGCTTTGGCATAATGTATCAATGTAGGCATCATTATACAATAAATTGTATATAGACGGAAAGTAAAGGATCTGACATAGAGAAGCTTTCACTGTGTTGACAATTTTGAAATTCTATTAGTATATTAAGTATAGTTCTTTAGTACATTGCGTTGGATCACATGGATCTTAAGTGCTAAGAATTGCTCAGAAAATTTCGTTTATGCGAAAAATAAATGAAACTTCCACTGGTAATTTTCGCAATGAGATATTGTAACACCTCATAAGGGCATTGCCTTTATCGAATAGAAACAGATCTAGAGAAAACATTTTGGAAAATCAAAACAATATTTATATAAGAATTCGGTATTTTCATATAACTGTAAAAGTACTGGCCATACTTAATATAAAATTTAAGGCTAATGCCAAAGTTGAGTATCGATATCCGCAGTCCCTCGTAACACATGTTCCGAAAGTAATATATGATGTACCGTATACAAATATTTTAATACAACCGAAGAATAAGGGATACAGGCAAACCGACTTTTCCACGTAAATGCCCATGGCAACTAACATGGGCCTATCGCTTTCACCATTTGTATTTTGAAGTAAAAATTCTTAAACATGTATACAATGGAGGAAATTGCAGAATTGACAAACAGTTTCCAATAAACATGATAAACACCTTTCGGCGGTCTATTTTGATGTCCAAAATACTTACATTGATGCTTTAAAACAATGTGTTCCGAGGCACTGGGGGTTACCATACTTACTGGGGGTTTAACATTTAACATTGCCTGTGCATAGTGTTACAAATACTTCGTAATGTTAATACTTCGAAATTTTCAGCACAATGAAAGCTTCACTTTTCTCAGGCACTATACCGTCCGTCTATGGGAAATATACCGTATAATGGTATATGCTTTCAGTAATTCTTTATGCCAATGTGTTCCGAGGTACTGGGGATTACCATAAATGGCAGTGGCATTGGCGGAATGTGATAAAAATCGTTTTGTTGAATGTTTTACGAATAAGACGAAAATATTTTCGAATGTTCGAATGTTGAAAAAATAAATGTTGAACACTGCAATATTGAACAGATATTGAATAGAATAAAGATGGATAAACGGTTTATCTATAATTGTCTGGTTTCCTGTAAGTGCGAAGCCTGTAAAACACAAGATCGAAATCTGTTTGGATTATTACTATTATTATTATTATTATTATTTATCTTATTTCATATTTTAACATAATGACGTTATTTTAAATAATTATGAACATGTCATGATAATCATGAATTTTTGTACAACTGTACAATTTTGTTTCACTTAAATACATTTGTGCCTAATTAAGATCTCGAACATATTAACAATTGCTGTAATAGACAATGGGAAATTTGCAGTACAACAAAAATATCATGCCAACTTTTCAAGTAATTTTCCGTTATGTCATAACAAAAGACGAACACGTGTACAAAACATGTTAATATCATTAATATTAACATTATATTATACAGTTTAATGTCAAGAAAACATAACGCTACTGCTCACTTAGTATACACATGTTAAAAAATGTGAAAGTAGATGTCAAACTTATAATCAGTACATGGGACCCCATAGTGAACTCCTGAGAAAACTCGGACGGACGAAAGAACAGAGCTTCGCAGCCGGGGTATACCGAATATATATTTTAATTGGAAAGTGTATAATAATTGTAATAAAGTAATAAAACAAGAACAGATAAATCAGCACGTTACTTCGATAATGAAACCATTTGAAATGATGGGTAACAGACAAATCGATATTTTGGCATCCAATAGAGTTAGTCAACTTTGCAAAAATTCATAATGATGATAATTGAGGAGGTGATAAAAATAGAACACTGGCTTCTTTATTAAGTGCCAGTTTCTGAGCAAGTGTAATCAATAATTTTATCCAGGTGTGAGCGTATCAGACCCAATCGGCCTATTGTTTGTTACAAAATTTAAACTTCAACTAGGAAGAGAATAAACATTACTACGGTGGGAGGTTTTGGTGACTTGCAATACTTTACCCACAAAATATGTCTACGGAATATGCAGTGAAAAATAACAGATGAAATATTTACAGATGAAATGTTCTTTAGCAATATTGACTGATTTACATGTACTTGCATTTCAATGATAGATGTAATTTGGAAACATAAGTAATTTCTTATCACCGAAAAATACAGTACATCAGTATTCAAGATTTGAAGTTGCCTTTAGAACTCTCGGCTTAGAATCTTCAAAATAGTTTTTAGATATCAAACTGGCTTCTTGATTGTGTATGAATTTATGTAATGAATTTAATGATTTAACTAAAGAAGCAATTTCAAACTAACACGCTCTTAAAACTAATTATGAATTGCAGAAACTGGTTTCAGTGTCTATCTATCCGTCTTCTCTGAAACAACTGACTGATTTGATGTAATTATATATAATATAATATGACATTTTCGGGTTCGGCCGTACTTGTTTTTTAATTTTTGTGAAATTGTTGAATTTTTATTGTCCGAAAGGTGAGTTTGCAAGTTTATAGCAAGAACAATAACAGATTCTGCTGCTTTCCATTTGAGAACATGGCCAATCTACCTCCACTTCTTTATTCTAATTATTGACTTCCTCTTTCTGTTTTTTATTTTGTTGAAAAGTTCTTTATTTTTAATTTTTTTCTTGCCATCTTATTCTCAGGAATCTTCTAAGGCATCTATTCTAGAAGGTGTCTATCTTTTTCTTTTCTCTCTCTGAAATTTTCCATGTCTCTCTTCCATACAAAAGTACTGTCAAGACCAAGCTGGTAAATAGTTTAATTTTTGTTCGGGTGGGACATTTTGATGAGCTCCAGATTCATCTTAGCTACTAAATTGTGATTTTGCTTTACAAAGTCGGTTGGGAATGTCTTCGTCAGCTTCTCCTTTATGTTTACCTTTAGTCTAACCCGACTTGCATTCTCGTGTAGTTGTTGCGTCTTTGTTAAATGTCCTGAAATTTCGATAAAAGTAGAGCAAGATCTTCTGCAAAGTCTAGATCTTCAAGTAAAGGTCCATTTTATTCCTGTTTATTTTCCTTTCGTGGTTCTTCTCATTACAACGTCAATTATTAATAAGAAAAGGAACCCAGACATTGCTTCACTCCTGTTGTTAACCGGAACCAGTCAGTTTCTTCACCATCTTCTATGCCTTTACATTGGAATGTTTCATAGAAAAGTTTGAACATTCTGACTAGCTTGTCTGAAATGTCATATGCCTTCAGAGGCTCTCTCTATGGATGGAGTTAAATGTAAGTACTACATTGTATTTATTTTTTGGATGAAAACCCGGTGTGTGTAATGTCACAGTATAAAACACGGATTACAGTTGACGGGCGCCATAGGACGTTATTTTAGACATCGGTCGTGTGATCAACAAAGCTAGTAGACAATTGAATCTTTGGAAAATTGAAATGGCGATTATCTTTTATTTATACTATTTATTTTGACAGTTTTTGAACTGTATTACTTACTTATTCAACTTTTTTATTGAACTTATTTTTTCTGCAATTAAAATTTACACGAATGAATCATTTGAGAACATTGAATATATTATGTACTGATATATTTTTTACGATTTATTGTTGTTTTTAACTACATTCATTTGTCTTGCCAAGATAGAATCTAGGGGAAACCCCTGATCTTTTTTTACGTAACATTCTAATCTAATTACTATGAATCTGAAGTAGTCCGTGAACAAACGCATGAAACTGTGCCTTCATGATGGATATGTCTGATACAAAATTCTGTATCAGACAACCCTTGTCTGAAGAATGAATAAATTTAACCAAAATGCGTAAGATAAAATTTTATCCCTCAGAAACCAAATACTTTAGTTTTATTTTCTTACTTTTCGTCTTCATTTTCTCTTTTAAGTTTCTCTTCATATTTTACCTTGTACCTCAATTATGATACCCACGAAAGGTGACATTTGAAGCTATATGACAAACACGTTGACTTCATGTAAATTTTTAACAGTTAACAGGCTACGATAGAGCTTGTTCCCATAACTTCTTATTTCTTAATCCTTTTCTTGCTTAGTCTGTTTCTATTGCTTCTTGATGTATGCGTCTTCTGTAGCGGTCACAGGTGGTCTACTCTTTTTTTAACTCTACAGAGGGGTATATTGCTTGCACCGAGACACAGGACTAACTCGAAAGACTACTAGTATTTAGCTTTTTTACAGCTGTAGTATCGACAAGAGATAAAAATCATCTCAGAAAATTTACAAGTCCCGATTGAGGTTCGAACCCACAACTCCGAAAACAAAAAACAGTAGCAGTCGGTCATGGCTGCCATACGCAAACTTAATATAACGCAGCTTAATTGTTGATCTAGGGATATTACAAGCCTAGGCTAAACACTCATTTTTTATTGCTGCCATTTGATTTGTCCAGTATCCCAAATTATCTAGTGTGATTTTAAAAACTACGAGAACATTGTTTGGTCATATCTGATTTTTGCAAAGATACAAAAGACAAGTAACATAAATTACATTCAATTTTAAACCCAACTAGCCTAAATTGTAGACCTTTGTTTTATGATGTATTGTTTTGTAAATGGCAAATAAGGGTTTTTCGTATGCTATTACGGGAGTTTGCCCTGGCCATGAATTCAAGGTACAAGTTCACGGTGTGGAAACGTCCACCGGATATCACTGATTTGCCTTGATAAGCCTATGCTTTTGATATCCCTGAGTTAACAATTTATTTGCAAGCAGCCTGTACAAAGTCCCCTTAGTGGGAACAAGATCCATTGCGTATTAATTGGGAAATATGCACCATAAGCAGGAGAAGCAGGCTACATAGAAAAGGTAAATTGAGGTCATCACGTTTGTCATAAAAATTCAAATGTAACCCTTCGCGGGCGTCATAATTCCGGTAGAAGCAGAACTTAGGGAATCGCTGGTATCTTTTATTTTAGCTCGCTAGGTTTAATAGATTTCACATAGTTTCCAAATTTAGGATTGTTAAGAGACAGAACTTCAGCTATATGTCTGCATGTGGCCGAAAGATTTGGTGACAGTCAAAGTTAACAAGGTTCTGCTAAGAAAAAAAAAACAAATCAGCAAACGATGGTGGTTTGTACCCTGTGGTATACTGATTGTATGTGGAAAATAATAATACCAAACACAACAAATATGTTGTGTTTCAAAAACTCCAGCATTATGTTGATAAAATATTTTTGTTTGGAATCTGTATGATGCTTTGACAAAATAACCAGAATCCCTGTTCAGCACTAGATACTGGTAACAAGTGATGAATACAAAAAAAAAAAAAAACCCACAGAAACACCTGAAAATGTAACTTGCTTCACGTCCTCCCAATAATTATATTCAAAGAAGCGACAGCTTCTATGGATGTAATAAAGTGACAGTGGTTACTAATTTAATGATTTCAAAGGAATTATCTGAAAGAAATCAGCAATCCGTACACTTGAGAAACAAACATTGTCAACCCGTACACAGTCTAACCAATACGCAGTACACCAAAGATATTTTCAATCAACTAATACACAATTATGCGGGATTTGTAAGAGGTGCAGGGGCAATGGTCTCTTGTATAAATGACGACAATTAAAGAGTAACTGTAACGAAATTTTTTTATTTCATATTTATGTTAAATACCATTTTAATATCACAATATTGAAAACCGCATCAAACTTGATGACTAAATAAGAAAGTTATAGTGGTTTGAAGGCCTTGAATTTGGCCTTTTCTGGGTAGCTGTTAGTGAAACGACCCATATCGAGGCTGATCCGAGTGGGACGTCATTTAAGTAACCTTTGTAGTAACTAACATGGTGGACAGTACTAATAATGCTGATGTATTGACGTATAATAATTTAACTACTCTGAGGTGCTCCTGTATATGTTATATGATTCGTAATTATTTTGGGAAGAAATAGAAAACCTTACAATTGATAAATTGGCGTTCAGTTGTCTTTATTCTATCCAGAAACAGACCACGAGAATGCGATTAAACTGAGTTCTGAATGTTAGCCTTGACATAACCAAACACGTGAGACGAATATTATTTATTAAATATACGAAAATTAATCGTCATTTGTTAAAATTGTAAAATAAATTAAATTCTAATATTAAATCATGCAGAACCTGCACACCCTGCAAAATTTTCAACCAAACATCGGTGGAACGTGGCACCGGCTTCAAATACAACACAGGCAGTCGTTCACGCAATTAAAGATTTTTACTAAGTTGACTTATTGACAAAATGTTCAGTAAATAAATAAAATAAATAAATAAATAAATAAATAAATAAATTTGATGTTGACAATTTTAAGTTCGAAAAGGGTCCAGATTTCCTTACAATGTATTTCAAAGGCCAATTTTTCCCGATCATGAAGAAAACGAAAACTAGAAAATTGATAAAAGTAAATGCTGTAATCATTTAAAAATACCCGTCTGGTCACCCACGTTCAAATAATATTAATCAAACATCAATACCTGAACTGGCTTATGATGTACCATTATTTATTTATCTATTTATTTATTAAAAATTAAAAATTGAAAATTAAAAATTAAAAATTATTGATTGTTGATTGATTGATTTATTTATTTATTTATTAAACATTAAAAATTAAATGACGGGTGGTTAAATTTTATTTAAAATGTTATTTTTCAAAATTAGATAATATTGTCAGTTATCAGTCTATTCACATAATTATCTTTTCACAATCAATTTACCTATGTGAAATTCTAAATCCAAGACAACATCAAACGATTCAGATAGTATATTTACAGGTGTCATAAAAATTACTATCCGAACACCTGTCAATCAATTTTGTTAATTGTAAGAACACATCCTATTGATTAAAGGTACGGGTCTCAATCTAAGGAATGTCTAATAAACAAAATTTTTATCAATAATAATTTGTCAAAATACTTTTCTTTTCTCTCTCGCTTCAAGGCTCAACGTTTCCACACCGTGAATTTTCTCACAATTTTCTCACAGAAAATTCATCCACGCTCATTAATGGTTACACATTTGAAAAATGTTGTATTACTGATTATTATTTAACAACATGTGTAATTGATACAATACGTAAAAATCTTCATCGCCAATAAATTCACAAAACTGGGCCAATATGAGATTATGGTCAATATGCAAAAACTGTGCCAATCTGAAGAACTAAGGCAATATTCTGACAGAATATTTCATTAAAAAAAAAAAAAGAAAAAATGGCTGACCACATAGCGCTTCTGAAAATACAAAAGGGATTTCCGGTAGTTCTAGACTATACGTTAAAAAGAAGTTTGGTCTAATGTATATCGCGTTGTTCTATACACCCATTCACTGACACAGTTCGTCAGACGTTAAAAAGAAGTTTGGTCTAATGTATATCGCGTTGTTCTATACACCCATTCACTGACACAGTTCGTCAGAAATAATGAACCGACAATCATTGAAGCAGCAAGGTAAAGAGGACGAAGCAAAACTATCTGTATAGACATGTCAGACAATTTTTACTGCCCGAGTTCCAAGAAGTAGCGTATCCATGAAGGATAAAGGATCAACTTCAAATGGAAGGTTATGATTTTGAGTAGTTTTTGTGCGACGTGTTTGACGTCATAATTTTCACACTTAATAAATGACATACAAAAATAAAATTTCGGATTAGGAACAGTAAATATCTCATTTTCGAAAAATTTGCAGAACTGTTCCTTTTTGTTGTGGCGCGTCCCATATATGAGCGGAATTGTAGCCAGGCCCATCTAAATACATACATATTATATACACTGTGTTTATGATATTTTTATCTAACGTTTCCAACTAGGTTATTCAAAAGACAACACTTTATATGAAAAAATTATATTTTACCTCAGAAAACACTGAACTAAAATGTTTTGTAGTAATGACGTCAGTATTTACATTTGACAATGAGAAAGTGCACGTGTACTTTACCGCCAAGATTTTATTTATATCATGCGTGTTCGACAAAACTTGTATTTCGCCAAATCAGACACAAAAACTTGTCTAATATTAGATAAATGTAATTGCCTTGAAACAAACTGAGATGGATGTTCATTGTTCTCTGACTTAAAAGTTCTAAGCCGAAAACATTTAAGCATGATTTACATACTAAAACAACCAGCAAAATTGCAAACATAAACCTACTTGCATGATAAACGATTTACATGTATATACAGTTCGTTCACCAAATGATGATAGCGTTCATGAATTTCAACCGTTTAACCGAATGCATATAATTACACATTCTCACGCTTTAATTGTTATAATTACCGTTATGATAAATATAATTGGTGTCTTTTTTTGCCATGAAATCGTGAATTACCTTTATTTCTACAATAGCATTTGCCAGAAAAAATACAACTCTAAACAATCCCTAATCTCCACCGGTTTACCACATTTCAACTATAAACCATATACTCTTCAATTGTGGGCTTTATCATCACAGGTAGACAACTACTCGCTTTTTACTCTTTCGTGCATAACATCTGTTATTGTCATGAAGTTAACATCCTCGGGATTGAACATTAAGTTTTGTTTAACCTCTCTGGTGAGATTTCCCTATCCTATATGGATACTCATAATGGATTTTTATATTCTTGCATTCGTGATACAAATACATGTATCTGAATTTATCAATAACGATTACCATGGCATTTAGATTTTTGTTATAGACATTTAACCGTTATATATTCGTTCTTATCGAATTCCATATTATACCAGTTTTAATTTTTACAGCACTAGACGGCCGTTTCGGAATACAACTCCTCATCAGTAGTGCTTGGACCAAAATTATGAAACCAAGATTATTTTGAAGATGTTGAAAACTTACCCAAAGGACCAAAATATATTTTACCAAATTAAGCTAAGGAAATACTTTGCATGAGGGAGTATACCTTAGTTTTTGAGAAACTCAAATTTTAACTTTCAGGAAATTTAGACAATTATAGTATATTTCTGACAATAATACAAAATTATTGCCTACTGAGTTGGTGATATCCTCGGGGCACCAGCCACCAGCAGAGATATCGGCTCAGGGGTTGTACCTACACACTGTGTATATAATATTTTTATCTAACATTTACAATTACGTTATTAAAAAATAAAAAAACAATACTTAATGTAAAAAAATTACATTTTACCACAGAAAACCACTGAACTATGTTTTGACCGACAAATCCAAGACTCTCTGATGACGTAACAATGAGAAAGTGCACGTGCGCTTTACCGCCAATGTTGTATCACCACAGTGTGGTGATACAAGATTCTGTATTATATGTGTTCGATAAAACTTGTATTTCACCAAATACAGACAGAAAAACTAGTCTAATGTTAGATAAAAATACATGTATCTGAATTTATCAATAACGATTACCATGGCATTTAGATTTTTGTTATAGACATTTAACCGTTATATATTCGTTCTTATCGAATTCCATATTATACCAGTTTTAATTTTTACAGCACTAGACGGCCGTTTCGGAATACAACTCCTCATCAGTAGTGCTTGGACCAAAATTATGAAACCAAGATTATTTTGAAGATGTTGAAAACTTACCCAAAGGACCAAAATATATTTTACCAAATTAAGCTAAGGAAATACTTTGCATGAGGGAGTATACCTTAGTTTTTGAGAAACTCAAATTTTAACTTTCAGGAAATTTAGACAATTATAGTATATTTCTGACAATAATACAAAATTATTGCCTACTGAGTTGGTGATATCCTCGGGGCACCAGCCACCAGCAGAGATATCGGCTCAGGGGTTTAAATTCCATATTATACCAGTTTTAATTTTTACAGCACTAGACGGCCGTTTCGGAATACAATTCCTCATCAACTTTTTAATACAATTCTTATTTTCATTCAAACGATGGGGTTAAATAACCACATTTTGTGCAATTGTGCACATGCGTAATCTTAAATAAAACACAAAATGAGGATGGTTCAGTCATATCCGGAACAAAAATCTGTATGCCACATTACATTATGTATGCGCCTAAAACCTTTAATACCAAAATGCAAATTGGCTATTTATTATAATTATTATTTTCTTTGAAACAAATATATGTTAAGCTTGGTATAAGTGTCTTCAGTATTTTGTTTTAGATATTTAACACACATGCGTAATCTTAAATAAAACACAAATACAGCATGTTTATTATTTCGAAACACCATGCAAAAAAGAGACATACCCAATTTATATGCCCAACATTTAAATCTAAAACGAAAGCTTCGATTTGTTTTATGATGGCGATGATTTAAAATAATCGTAAAACTTAATCCATAATTTTAAGTTATCGCCAACCGCTTCTGCTGGAACAATTTCGATAAAAATTTCATAGACGATAATTTAAATTTCCTCAAAATGTCTTCTGACAAGTGACATTATGCTGAATTTAACTTTTCCATGAATAGTCCCAATCGGAAGCTTATCACTAGCTACTTAAATAAAGTGAATATGTAAACACAAACAACATGATAATTCAATAAATAATTTAATTAAAATTGTATTTTAATAAATAAATATCTTTTTTTATAAATGAAGATTTACATCTTGAACCCCTGAGTTCCCGTGCTGTTGCTGTTTCCAAAGCAAAAACAAAATTTTAATGTGACCTCATAAAATATAAAAAAGCAAATATTTGTTCCAACTGGACAACAAGATTTGTACTAGAGAATAAATATTTCAATTAAATTATTATGATTCAGCTAGCACTTTACTTTCATTTTGTAAAGAAAAATTACGAACAATTATAGAATAACTGTATTTAAACGTTAAACATGTTATATAACCAGTAACAGTTAAGATGAAGTTTTAGTTTAAATAAATACAGTTTAATTGTTGTTGCATGAATTGATATGACATGCCTACGCTTCTTCTATACTATAAGTTACACAGGGTTTTGGGCATGTTGTACCCTGTCAAAGATCAATGTGCCCCAAGACGAAGTCGAATTAGTCACCTTTCAACTTTAATTTCGTATTCTGTGTGAATAATGCACCCGTAATAAGAGCCCTAACGTTGTGGGTTCATGTGGGTTTATGTTCTATTCACCTGGCTAGCATAAGTTCTATGTATTCCGGCAAGTGGACCAAACGCTATGTAAAACATTATCAAGTTTCAAACTCGTACGATGAACTTTTAAAACTTTCAACTAGCCTTAATTTCATCGTCTAGCTCAATTGATAGCCAAACAGCCACACCATCACTTCATAAAAACAAAGACCTAATAACCGAAAATTATCCATAAACTTTCATATCATAAGAAACAAAGTTGATGAACTGTAGTTATTAGTTGAAACATGTATTAAAGAAACTTAGTTGGGCGAAACTGAGTTTTCATCTGAATTCTTTCCAAGTAAAACGGAATGACAGACCACAAGACAACCATTATGGTGTATTGATTGCAGCTAAATCGACCGTGTGAACTAATCACCATTAAAGTGGACCTGCCAAAAATCGCAGCATTAGTCATCTCATCACTTTACCGGCCACCCAAGATGCACGGTGATGCTTACATAATTTAACATCTGAACTTACTTCTATCAGATCAAGGCACAAATACACAACATTTATCCTAGGCGGAGATATTGATTGGACAGCAAGTAACATGAAAAGTAACAACGATCTACGATCATTTAATGAAAGATTGATTAATTTATCCGAGGAATTATCTATCGAGCAAGTGATAGACTTCAACACCCAGAGGTGAGACACATAAATGGATAGCAAATTTCTTAACAAATAGAACCCTGAAAGTTGAACTGGAGGAAACATAGCCAATTTCATCTCCGGCGTACATCAAGGAATTTTCTTGGACCACTGCTATTCCTATAATTTATCAACCGAAGTAACAGAATCTGATGTCCGACTGTTTGCCGACGACTCACTACCATACAAGAAAATTAAATCCACCTCTGAGACTAAATAAATAAACGAATAAATAAATAAATAAATAAATAAATAAATAAATAAATAAATAAATAAATAAATAAATTGGAGTAATAGATTTGAAATGAATAAATAAAAACATGAAATAATGAAATACTTAGTTAAATATTATATATTAGAATCTTATCACATCTAGCATCAACTATCACTTAAATTTAAAAAATGTCGGAAAGAAGAAAAAAAATAAATAATAATAACAATAATACAGTGCTTACGGCAGTACCGGATCATTAGTGCAATATTCACTGCTCTCTTAGAAAAACATCGCTGCCGATTGTTATTTTTTGGTACTATCAATTGACATTTCTCCACTCTTTCAATTTATAATTAGATGATAAAAATCGTCCTACTATTAGTATGGGCAATCTACGTTTTGTATCCCATGTAGTTACGCCAGTAACGAATCAATTTGTGAGTAGCGGATCGCGCCACCTAGTGTCAAGAAAACGATAGGCGATTAACTCAAAACATGATTACTTTAAAGTTTCCATCATTCAATTGCAAAAAATACTAATCATTAAAGAGTTTTAATAGTAATATCAACAAATGTCATGATTGAAATAAATAACAAAAAACAAATCATCGCAATGTCCCTGATAAATTAAGTCAATCAACATTGTCTTGAATACTGTATAAGTTATAAATATTATGACATACTCTTGTCCATGAAGATTTTATTTTGACAAGAACATTGCATATCATTGCATACAATGATACTTATTGGTATTGTACACTGTACATCATAGGTCTTTAATTGTTACAAAAATATAGAACGGAATAAAACTTTAATTGTCTTAAACAAAAAAAAAAAAAAAAAAAAAAAATTACATGTATATTCTAATCTCATACAGATTATCATTCAAGCATTACAATTGTGGCTTCTTTAAAATGCCCATTGATTTGGTCTTATATGATAAATAAGATAGTGTCATGACAATGCCCCCATCTTTCTCATGGGGTACTGGCCATGGAGGGAAGCTAGGCACTGGTTCTCCAATAGCCTCTGCATAACTGAACCCACCAGAATTTATTATTTTTCTGAAAGCACCAGACATGGGTACATGCCATATTTTTCTTAGCCTTTTGAGAGGTCCCCTGTAGACAGCAGCTGATCCGTTATTGCCGTAATTGCACCCTGCATAAACTGGTTTATTTTTTATTGTCATGAACTGTAAAGCTCAATAAAGGTTTGTGTCGTGAAAGAAGACATGTTAACGAGTGTAAAGAGCTATTGTAATCATTTCAAATTACCTTTGAAAGCATTGAGTACGTTAGTCAAATCGAAAGTTAGGTTTTGGAAATCACATCTATGTCGCCGAGACGCTTGTGACATTCGCATTAAAAAGCCGAGAATTTATTGTTGTTTTTAACTACATTCATTTGTCTTGCCAAGATAGAATCTAGGGGAAACCCCTGATCTTTTTTTACGTAACATTCTAATCTAATTACTATGAATCTGAAGTAGTCCGTGAACAAACGCATGAAACTGTGCCTTCATGATGGATATGTCTGATACAAAATTCTGTATCAGACAACCCTTGTCTGAAGAATGAATAAATTTAACCAAAATGCGTAAGATAAAATTTTATCCCTCAGAAACCAAATACTTTAGTTTTATTTTCTTACTTTTCGTCTTCATTTTCTCTTTTAAGTTTCTCTTCATATTTTACCTTGTACCTCAATTATGATACCCACGAAAGGTGACATTTGAAGCTATATGACAAACACGTTGACTTCATGTAAATTTTTAACAGTTAACAGGCTACGATAGAGCTTGTTCCCATAACTTCTTATTTCTTAATCCTTTTCTTGCTTAGTCTGTTTCTATTGCTTCTTGATGTATGCGTCTTCTGTAGCGGTCACAGGTGGTCTACTCTTTTTTTAACTCTACAGAGGGGTATATTGCTTGCACCGAGACACAGGACTAACTCGAAAGACTACTAGTATTTAGCTTTTTTACAGCTGTAGTATCGACAAGAGATAAAAATCATCTCAGAAAATTTACAAGTCCCGATTGAGGTTCGAACCCACAACTCCGAAAACAAAAAACAGTAGCAGTCGGTCATGGCTGCCATACGCAAACTTAATATAACGCAGCTTAATTGTTGATCTAGGGATATTACAAGCCTAGGCTAAACACTCATTTTTTATTGCTGCCATTTGATTTGTCCAGTATCCCAAATTATCTAGTGTGATTTTAAAAACTACGAGAACATTGTTTGGTCATATCTGATTTTTGCAAAGATACAAAAGACAAGTAACATAAATTACATTCAATTTTAAACCCAACTAGCCTAAATTGTAGACCTTTGTTTTATGATGTATTGTTTTGTAAATGGCAAATAAGGGTTTTTCGTATGCTATTACGGGAGTTTGCCCTGGCCATGAATTCAAGGTACAAGTTCACGGTGTGGAAACGTCCACCGGATATCACTGATTTGCCTTGATAAGCCTATGCTTTTGATATCCCTGAGTTAACAATTTATTTGCAAGCAGCCTGTACAAAGTCCCCTTAGTGGGAACAAGATCCATTGCGTATTAATTGGGAAATATGCACCATAAGCAGGAGAAGCAGGCTACATAGAAAAGGTAAATTGAGGTCATCACGTTTGTCATAAAAATTCAAATGTAACCCTTCGCGGGCGTCATAATTCCGGTAGAAGCAGAACTTAGGGAATCGCTGGTATCTTTTATTTTAGCTCGCTAGGTTTAATAGATTTCACATAGTTTCCAAATTTAGGATTGTTAAGAGACAGAACTTCAGCTATATGTCTGCATGTGGCCGAAAGATTTGGTGACAGTCAAAGTTAACAAGGTTCTGCTAAGAAAAAAAAAACAAATCAGCAAACGATGGTGGTTTGTACCCTGTGGTATACTGATTGTATGTGGAAAATAATAATACCAAACACAACAAATATGTTGTGTTTCAAAAACTCCAGCATTATGTTGATAAAATATTTTTGTTTGGAATCTGTATGATGCTTTGACAAAATAACCAGAATCCCTGTTCAGCACTAGATACTGGTAACAAGTGATGAATACAAAAAAAAAAAAAACCCACAGAAACACCTGAAAATGTAACTTGCTTCACGTCCTCCCAATAATTATATTCAAAGAAGCGACAGCTTCTATGGATGTAATAAAGTGACAGTGGTTACTAATTTAATGATTTCAAAGGAATTATCTGAAAGAAATCAGCAATCCGTACACTTGAGAAACAAACATTGTCAACCCGTACACAGTCTAACCAATACGCAGTACACCAAAGATATTTTCAATCAACTAATACACAATTATGCGGGATTTGTAAGAGGTGCAGGGGCAATGGTCTCTTGTATAAATGACGACAATTAAAGAGTAACTGTAACGAAATTTTTTTATTTCATATTTATGTTAAATACCATTTTAATATCACAATATTGAAAACCGCATCAAACTTGATGACTAAATAAGAAAGTTATAGTGGTTTGAAGGCCTTGAATTTGGCCTTTTCTGGGTAGCTGTTAGTGAAACGACCCATATCGAGGCTGATCCGAGTGGGACGTCATTTAAGTAACCTTTGTAGTAACTAACATGGTGGACAGTACTAATAATGCTGATGTATTGACGTATAATAATTTAACTACTCTGAGGTGCTCCTGTATATGTTATATGATTCGTAATTATTTTGGGAAGAAATAGAAAACCTTACAATTGATAAATTGGCGTTCAGTTGTCTTTATTCTATCCAGAAACAGACCACGAGAATGCGATTAAACTGAGTTCTGAATGTTAGCCTTGACATAACCAAACACGTGAGACGAATATTATTTATTAAATATACGAAAATTAATCGTCATTTGTTAAAATTGTAAAATAAATTAAATTCTAATATTAAATCATGCAGAACCTGCACACCCTGCAAAATTTTCAACCAAACATCGGTGGAACGTGGCACCGGCTTCAAATACAACACAGGCAGTCGTTCACGCAATTAAAGATTTTTACTAAGTTGACTTATTGACAAAATGTTCAGTAAATAAATAAATAAATAAATAAATAAATAAATAAATAAATAAATTTGATGTTGACAATTTTAAGTTCGAAAAGGGTCCAGATTTCCTTACAATGTATTTCAAAGGCCAATTTTTCCCGATCATGAAGAAAACGAAAACTAGAAAATTGATAAAAGTAAATGCTGTAATCATTTAAAAATACCCGTCTGGTCACCCACGTTCAAATAATATTAATCAAACATCAATACCTGAACTGGCTTATGATGTACCATTATTTATTTATCTATTTATTTATTAAAAATTAAAAATTGAAAATTAAAAATTAAAAATTATTGATTGTTGATTGATTGATTTATTTATTTATTTATTAAACATTAAAAATTAAATGACGGGTGGTTAAATTTTATTTAAAATGTTATTTTTCAAAATTAGATAATATTGTCAGTTATCAGTCTATTCACATAATTATCTTTTCACAATCAATTTACCTATGTGAAATTCTAAATCCAAGACAACATCAAACGATTCAGATAGTATATTTACAGGTGTCATAAAAATTACTATCCGAACACCTGTCAATCAATTTTGTTAATTGTAAGAACACATCCTATTGATTAAAGGTACGGGTCTCAATCTAAGGAATGTCTAATAAACAAAATTTTTATCAATAATAATTTGTCAAAATACTTTTCTTTTCTCTCTCGCTTCAAGGCTCAACGTTTCCACACCGTGAATTTTCTCACAATTTTCTCACAGAAAATTCATCCACGCTCATTAATGGTTACACATTTGAAAAATGTTGTATTACTGATTATTATTTAACAACATGTGTAATTGATACAATACGTAAAAATCTTCATCGCCAATAAATTCACAAAACTGGGCCAATATGAGATTATGGTCAATATGCAAAAACTGTGCCAATCTGAAGAACTAAGGCAATATTCTGACAGAATATTTCATTAAAAAAAAAAAAAGAAAAAATGGCTGACCACATAGCGCTTCTGAAAATACAAAAGGGATTTCCGGTAGTTCTAGACTATACGTTAAAAAGAAGTTTGGTCTAATGTATATCGCGTTGTTCTATACACCCATTCACTGACACAGTTCGTCAGACGTTAAAAAGAAGTTTGGTCTAATGTATATCGCGTTGTTCTATACACCCATTCACTGACACAGTTCGTCAGAAATAATGAACCGACAATCATTGAAGCAGCAAGGTAAAGAGGACGAAGCAAAACTATCTGTATAGACATGTCAGACAATTTTTACTGCCCGAGTTCCAAGAAGTAGCGTATCCATGAAGGATAAAGGATCAACTTCAAATGGAAGGTTATGATTTTGAGTAGTTTTTGTGCGACGTGTTTGACGTCATAATTTTCACACTTAATAAATGACATACAAAAATAAAATTTCGGATTAGGAACAGTAAATATCTCATTTTCGAAAAATTTGCAGAACTGTTCCTTTTTGTTGTGGCGCGTCCCATATATGAGCGGAATTGTAGCCAGGCCCATCTAAATACATACATATTATATACACTGTGTTTATGATATTTTTATCTAACGTTTCCAACTAGGTTATTCAAAAGACAACACTTTATATGAAAAAATTATATTTTACCTCAGAAAACACTGAACTAAAATGTTTTGTAGTAATGACGTCAGTATTTACATTTGACAATGAGAAAGTGCACGTGTACTTTACCGCCAAGATTTTATTTATATCATGCGTGTTCGACAAAACTTGTATTTCGCCAAATCAGACACAAAAACTTGTCTAATATTAGATAAATGTAATTGCCTTGAAACAAACTGAGATGGATGTTCATTGTTCTCTGACTTAAAAGTTCTAAGCCGAAAACATTTAAGCATGATTTACATACTAAAACAACCAGCAAAATTGCAAACATAAACCTACTTGCATGATAAACGATTTACATGTATATACAGTTCGTTCACCAAATGATGATAGCGTTCATGAATTTCAACCGTTTAACCGAATGCATATAATTACACATTCTCACGCTTTAATTGTTATAATTACCGTTATGATAAATATAATTGGTGTCTTTTTTTGCCATGAAATCGTGAATTACCTTTATTTCTACAATAGCATTTGCCAGAAAAAATACAACTCTAAACAATCCCTAATCTCCACCGGTTTACCACATTTCAACTATAAACCATATACTCTTCAATTGTGGGCTTTATCATCACAGGTAGACAACTACTCGCTTTTTACTCTTTCGTGCATAACATCTGTTATTGTCATGAAGTTAACATCCTCGGGATTGAACATTAAGTTTTGTTTAACCTCTCTGGTGAGATTTCCCTATCCTATATGGATACTCATAATGGATTTTTATATTCTTGCATTCGTGATACAAATACATGTATCTGAATTTATCAATAACGATTACCATGGCATTTAGATTTTTGTTATAGACATTTAACCGTTATATATTCGTTCTTATCGAATTCCATATTATACCAGTTTTAATTTTTACAGCACTAGACGGCCGTTTCGGAATACAACTCCTCATCAGTAGTGCTTGGACCAAAATTATGAAACCAAGATTATTTTGAAGATGTTGAAAACTTACCCAAAGGACCAAAATATATTTTACCAAATTAAGCTAAGGAAATACTTTGCATGAGGGAGTATACCTTAGTTTTTGAGAAACTCAAATTTTAACTTTCAGGAAATTTAGACAATTATAGTATATTTCTGACAATAATACAAAATTATTGCCTACTGAGTTGGTGATATCCTCGGGGCACCAGCCACCAGCAGAGATATCGGCTCAGGGGTTGTACCTACACACTGTGTATATAATATTTTTATCTAACATTTACAATTACGTTATTAAAAAAATAATAAAAAACAATACTTAATGTAAAAAAAATTACATTTTACCACAAAAACCACTGAACTATGTTTGACCGACAAATCCAAGACTCTCTGATGACGTAACAATGAGAAAGTGCACGTGCGCTTTACCGCCAATGTTGTATCACCACAGTGTGGTGATACAAGATTCTGTATTATATGTGTTCGATAAAATTGTATTTCACCAAATACAGACAGAAAAACTAGTCTAATGTTAGATAAAAATACATGTATCTGAATTTATCAATAACGATTACCATGGCATTTAGATTTTTGTTATAGACATTTAACCGTTATATATTCGTTCTTATCGAATTCCATATTATACCAGTTTTAATTTTTACAGCACTAGACGGCCGTTTCGGAATACAACTCCTCATCAGTAGTGCTTGGACCAAAATTATGAAACCAAGATTATTTTGAAGATGTTGAAAACTTACCCAAAGGACCAAAATATATTTTACCAAATTAAGCTAAGGAAATACTTTGCATGAGGGAGTATACCTTAGTTTTTGAGAAACTCAAATTTTAACTTTCAGGAAATTAGACAATTATAGTATATTTCTGACAATAATACAAAATTATTGCCTACTGAGTTGGTGATATCCTCGGGGCACCAGCCACCAGCAGAGATATCGGCTCAGGGGTTTAAAATTCCATATTATACCAGTTTTAATTTTTACAGCACTAGACGGCCGTTTCGGAATACAATTCCTCATCAACTTTTTAATACAATTCTTATTTTCATTCAAACGATGGGGTTAAATAACCACATTTTGTGCAATTGTGCACATGCGTAATCTTAAATAAAACACAAAATGAGGATGGTTCAGTCATATCCGGAACAAAAATCTGTATGCCACATTACATTAGTATGCGCCTAAAACCTTTAATACCAAAATGCAAATTGGCTATTTATTATAATTATTATTTTCTTTGAAACAAATATATGTTAAGCTTGGTATAAGTGTCTTCAGTATTTTGTTTTAGATATTTAACACACATGCGTAATCTTAAATAAAACACAAATACAGCATGTTTATTATTTCGAAACACCATGCAAAAAAGAGACATACCCAATTTATATGCCCAACATTTAAATCTAAAACGAAGCTTCGATTTGTTTTATGATGGCGATGATTTAAAATAATCGTAAAACTTAATCCATAATTTTAAGTTATCGCCAACCGCTTCTGCTGGAACAATTTCGATAAAAATTTCATAGACGATAATTTAAATTTCCTCAAAATGTCTTCTGACAAGTGACATTATGCTGAATTTAACTTTTCCATGAATAGTCCCAATCGGAAGCTTATCACTAGCTACTTAAATAAAGTGAATATGTAAACACAAACAACATGATAATTCAATAAATAATTTAATTAAAATTGTATTTTAATAAATAAATATCTTTTTTTATAAATGAAGATTTACATCTTGAACCCCTGAGTTCCCGTGCTGTTGCTGTTTCCAAAGCAAAAACAAAATTTTAATGTGACCTCATAAAATATAAAAAAGCAAATATTTGTTCCAACTGGACAACAAGATTTGTACTAGATAATAATATTTCAATTAAATTATTATGATTCAGCTAGCACTTTACTTTCATTTTGTAAAGAAAAATTACGAACAATTATAGAATAACTGTATTTAAACGTTAAACATGTTTATATAACCAGTAACAGTTAAGATGAAGTTTTAGTTTAAATAAATACAGTTTAATTGTTGTTGCATGAATTGATATGACATGCCTACGCTTCTTCTATACTATAAGTTACACAGGGTTTTGGCATGTTGTACCCTGTCAAAGATCAATGTGCCCCAAGACGAAGTCGAATTAGTCACCTTTCAACTTTAATTTCGTATTCTGTGTGAATAATGCACCCGTAATAAGAGCCCTAACGTTGTGGGTTCATGTGGGTTTTATGTTCTATTCACCTGGCTAGCATAAGTTCTATGTATTCCGGCAAGTGGACCAAACGCTATGTAAAACATTATCAAGTTTCAAACTCGTACGATGAACTTTTAAAACTTTCAACTAGCCTTAATTTCATCGTCTAGCTCAATTGATAGCCAAACAGCCACACCATCACTTCATAAAAACAAAGACCTAATAACCGAAAATTATCCATAAACTTTCATATCATAAGAAACAAAGTTGATGAACTGTAGTTATTAGTTGAAACATGTATTAAAGAAACTTAGTTGGGCGAAACTGAGTTTTCATCTGAATTCTTTCCAAGTAAAACGGAATGACAGACCACAAGACAACCATTATGGTGTATTGATTGCAGCTAAATCGACCGTGTGAACTAATCACCATTAAAGTGGACCTGCCAAAAATCGCAGCATTAGTCATCTCATCACTTTACCGGCCACCCAAGATGCACGGTGATGCTTACATAATTTAACATCTGAACTTACTTCTATCAGATCAAGGCACAAATACACAACATTTATCCTAGGCGGAGATATTGATTGGACAGCAAGTAACATGAAAAGTAACAACGATCTACGATCATTTAATGAAGATTGATTAATTTATCCGAGGAATTATCTATCGAGCAAGTGATAGACTTCAACACCCAGAGGTGAGACACATAAATGGATAGCAAATTTCTTAACAAATAGAACCCTGAAAGTTGAACTGGAGGAAACATAGCCAATTTCATCTCCGGCGTACATCAAGGAATTTTCTTGGACCACTGCTATTCCTATAATTTATCAACCGAAGTAACAGAATCTGATGTCCGACTGTTTGCCGACGACTCACTACCATACAAGAAAATTAAATCCACCTCTGAGACTAAATAAATAAACGAATAAATAAATAAATAAATAAATAAATAAATAATAAATAAATAAATAAAATAAATTGGAGTAATAGATTTGAAATGAATAAATAAAAACATGAAATATGAAATACTTAGTTAAATATTATATATTAGAATCTTATCACATCTAGCATCAACTATCACTTAAATTTAAAAAATGTCGGAAAGAAGAAAAAAAATAAATAATAATAACAATAATACAGTGCTTACGGCAGTACCGGATCATTAGTGCAATATTCACTGCTCTCTTAGAAAAACATCGCTGCCGATTGTTATTTTTTGGTACTATCAATTGACATTTCTCCACTCTTTCAATTTATAATTAGATGATAAAAATCGTCCTACTATTAGTATGGGCAATCTACGTTTTGTATCCCATGTAGTTACGCCAGTAACGAATCAATTTGTGAGTAGCGGATCGCGCCACCTAGTGTCAAGAAAACGATAGGCGATTAACTCAAAACATGATTACTTAAAGTTTCCATCATTCAATTGCAAAAAATACTAATCATTAAAGAGTTTTAATAGTAATATCAACAAATGTCATGATTGAAATAAATAACAAAAAACAAATCATCGCAATGTCCCTGATAAATTAAGTCAATCAACATTGTCTTGAATACTGTATAAGTTATAAATATTATGACATACTCTTGTCCATGAAGATTTTATTTTGACAAGAACATTGCATATCATTGCATACAATGATACTTATTGGTATTGTACACTGTACATCATAGGTCTTTAATTGTTACAAAAATATAGAACGGAATAAAACTTTAATTGTCTTAAACAAAAAAAAAAAAAAAAAAAAAAAATTACATGTATATTCTAATCTCATACAGATTATCATTCAAGCATTACAATTGTGGCTTCTTAAAATGCCCATTGATTTGGTCTTATATGATAAATAAGATAGTGTCATGACAATGCCCCATCTTTCTCATGGGGTACTGGCCATGGAGGGAAGCTAGGCACTGGTTCTCCAATAGCCTCTGCATAACTGAACCCACCAGAATTTATTATTTTTCTGAAAGCACCAGACATGGGTACATGCCATATTTTCTTAGCCTTTTGAGAGGTCCCCTGTAGACAGCAGCTGATCCGTTATTGCCGTAATTGCACCCTGCATAAACTGGTTTATTTTTATTGTCATGAACTGTAAAGCTCAATAAAGGTTTGTGTCGTGAAAGAAGACATGTTAACGAGTGTAAAGAGCTATTGTAATCATTTCAAATTACCTTTGAAAGCATTGAGTACGTTAGTCAAATCGAAAGTTAGGTTTTGGAAATCACATCTATGTCGCCGAGACGCTTGTGACATTCGCATTAAAAAGCCGAGAATTTATTGTTGTTTTTAACTACATTCATTTGTCTTGCCAAGATAGAATCTAGGGGAAACCCCTGATCTTTTTTTACGTAACATTCTAATCTAATTACTATGAATCTGAAGTAGTCCGTGAACAAACGCATGAAACTGTGCCTTCATGATGGATATGTCTGATACAAAATTCTGTATCAGACAACCCTTGTCTGAAGAATGAATAAATTTAACCAAAATGCGTAAGATAAAATTTTATCCCTCAGAAACCAAATACTTTAGTTTTATTTTCTTACTTTTCGTCTTCATTTTCTCTTTTAAGTTTCTCTTCATATTTTACCTTGTACCTCAATTATGATACCCACGAAAGGTGACATTTGAAGCTATATGACAAACACGTTGACTTCATGTAAATTTTTAACAGTTAACAGGCTACGATAGAGCTTGTTCCCATAACTTCTTATTTCTTAATCCTTTTCTTGCTTAGTCTGTTTCTATTGCTTCTTGATGTATGCGTCTTCTGTAGCGGTCACAGGTGGTCTACTCTTTTTTAACTCTACAGAGGGGTATATTGCTTGCACCGAGACACAGGACTAACTCGAAAGACTACTAGTATTTAGCTTTTTTACAGCTGTAGTATCGACAAGAGATAAAAATCATCTCAGAAAATTTACAAGTCCCGATTGAGGTTCGAACCCACAACTCCGAAAACAAAAAACAGTAGCAGTCGGTCATGGCTGCCATACGCAAACTTAATATAACGCAGCTTAATTGTTGATCTAGGGATATTACAAGCCTAGGCTAAACACTCATTTTTATTGCTGCCATTTGATTTGTCCAGTATCCCAAATTATCTAGTGTGATTTTAAAAACTACGAGAACATTGTTTGGTCATATCTGATTTTTGCAAAGATACAAAAGACAAGTAACATAAATTACATTCAATTTTAAACCCAACTAGCCTAAATTGTAGACCTTTGTTTTATGATGTATTGTTTTGTAAATGGCAAATAAGGGTTTTTCGTATGCTATTACGGGAGTTTGCCCTGGCCATGAATTCAAGGTACAAGTTCACGGTGTGGAAACGTCCACCGGATATCACTGATTTGCCTTGATAAGCCTATGCTTTTGATATCCCTGAGTTAACAATTTATTTGCAAGCAGCCTGTACAAAGTCCCCTTAGGGAACAAGATCCATTGCGTATTAATTGGGAAATATGCACCATAAGCAGGAGAAGCAGGCTACATAGAAAAGGTAAATTGAGGTCATCACGTTTGTCATAAAAATTCAAATGTAACCCTTCGCGGGCGTCATAATTCCGGTAGAAGCAGAACTTAGGGAATCGCTGGTATCTTTTATTTTAGCTCGCTAGGTTTAATAGATTTCACATAGTTTCCAAATTTAGGATTGTTAAGAGACAGAACTTCAGCTATATGTCTGCATGTGGCCGAAAGATTTGGTGACAGTCAAAGTTAACAAGGTTCTGCTAAGAAAAAAAAAAAAATCAGCAAACGATGGTGGTTTGTACCCTGTGGTATACTGATTGTATGTGGAAAATAATAATACCAAACACAACAAATATGTTGTGTTTCAAAAACTCCAGCATTATGTTGATAAAATATTTTTGTTTGGAATCTGTATGATGCTTTGACAAAATAACCAGAATCCCTGTTCAGCACTAGATACTGGAACAAGTGATGAATACAAAAAAAAAAAAAACCCACAGAAACACCTGAAAATGTAACTTGCTTCACGTCCTCCCAATAATTATATTCAAAGAAGCGACAGCTTCTATGGATGTAATAAAGTGACAGTGGTTACTAATTTAATGATTTCAAAGGAATTATCTGAAAGAAATCAGCAATCCGTACACTTGAGAAACAAACATTGTCAACCCGTACACAGTCTAACCAATACGCAGTACACCAAAGATATTTTCAATCAACTAATACACAATTATGCGGGATTTGTAAGAGGTGCAGGGGCAATGGTCTCTTGTATAAATGACGACAATTAAAGAGTAACTGTAACGAAATTTTTTTATTTCATATTTATGTTAAATACCATTTTAATATCACAATATTGAAAACCGCATCAAACTTGATGACTAAATAAGAAAGTTATAGTGGTTTGAAGGCCTTGAATTTGGCCTTTTCTGGGTAGCTGTTAGTGAAACGACCCATATCGAGGCTGATCCGAGTGGGACGTCATTTAAGTAACCTTTGTAGTAACTAACATGGTGGACAGTACTAATAATGCTGATGTATTGACGTATAATAATTTAACTACTCTGAGGTGCTCCTGTATATGTTATGATTCGTAATTATTTTGGGAAGAAATAGAAAACCTTACAATTGATAAATTGGCGTTCAGTTGTCTTTATTCTATCCAGAAACAGACCACGAGAATGCGATTAAACTGAGTTCTGAATGTTAGCCTTGACATAACCAAACACGTGAGACGAATATTATTTATTAAATATACGAAAATTAATCGTCATTTGTTAAAATTGTAAAATAAATTAAATTCTAATATTAAATCATGCAGAACCTGCACACCCTGCAAAATTTTCAACCAAACATCGGTGGAACGTGGCACCGGCTTCAAATACAACACAGGCAGTCGTTCACGCAATTAAAGATTTTTACTAAGTTGACTTATTGACAAAATGTTCAGTAAATAAATAAATAAATAAATAAATAAATAAAAAATAAATAAATAAATAAATTTGATGTTGACAATTTTAAGTTCGAAAAGGGTCCAGATTTCCTTACAATGTATTTCAAAGGCCAATTTTTCCCGATCATGAAGAAAACGAAAACTAGAAAATGATAAAAGTAAATGCTGTAATCATTTAAAAATACCCGTCTGGTCACCCACGTTCAAATAATATTAATCAAACATCAATACCTGAACTGGCTTATGATGTACCATTATTTATTTATCTATTTATTTATTAAAAATTAAAAATTGAAAATTAAAAATTAAAAATTATTGATTGTTGATTGATTGATTTATTTATTTATTTATTAAACATTAAAAATTAAATGACGGGTGGTTAAATTTTATTTAAAATGTTATTTTTCAAAATTAGATAATATTGTCAGTTATCAGTCTATTCACATAATTATCTTTTCACAATCAATTTACCTATGTGAAATTCTAAATCCAAGACAACATCAAACGATTCAGATAGTATATTTACAGGTGTCATAAAAATTACTATCCGAACACCTGTCAATCAATTTTGTTAATTGTAAGAACACACTATTGATTAAAGGTACGGGTCTCAATCTAAGGAATGTCTAATAAACAAAATTTTTATCAATAATAATTTGTCAAAATACTTTCTTTTCTCTCTCGCTTCAAGGCTCAACGTTTCCACACCGTGAATTTTCTCACAATTTTCTCACAGAAAATTCATCCACGCTCATTAATGGTTACACATTTGAAAAATGTTGTATTACTGATTATTATTTAACAACATGTGTAATTGATACAATACGTAAAAATCTTCATCGCCAATAAATTCACAAAACTGGGCCAATATGAGATTATGGTCAATATGCAAAAACTGTGCCAATCTGAAGAACTAAGGCAATATTCTGACAGAATATTTCATTAAAAAAAAAAAAAGAAAAAATGGCTGACCACATAGCGCTTCTGAAAATACAAAAGGGATTTCCGGTAGTTCTAGACTATACGTTAAAAAGAAGTTTGGTCTAATGTATATCGCGTTGTTCTATACACCCATTCACTGACACAGTTCGTCAGACGTTAAAAAGAAGTTTGGTCTAATGTATATCGCGTTGTTCTATACACCCATTCACTGACACAGTTCGTCAGAAATAATGAACCGACAATCATTGAAGCAGCAAGGTAAAGAGGACGAAGCAAAACTATCTGTATAGACATGTCAGACAATTTTTACTGCCCGAGTTCCAAGAAGTAGCGTATCCATGAAGGATAAAGGATCAACTTCAAATGGAAGGTTATGATTTTGAGTAGTTTTGTGCGACGTGTTTGACGTCATAATTTTCACACTTAATAAATGACATACAAAAATAAAATTTCGGATTAGGAACAGTAAATATCTCATTTTCGAAAAATTTGCAGAACTGTTCCTTTTTGTTGTGGCGCGTCCCATATATGAGCGGAATTGTAGCCAGGCCCATCTAAATACATACATATTATATACACTGTGTTTATGATATTTTTATCTAACGTTTCCAACTAGGTTATTCAAAAGACAACACTTTATATGAAAAAATTATATTTTACCTCAGAAAACACTGAACTAAAATGTTTTGTAGTAATGACGTCAGTATTTACATTTGACAATGAGAAAGTGCACGTGTACTTTACCGCCAAGATTTTATTTATATCATGCGTGTTCGACAAAACTTGTATTTCGCCAAATCAGACACAAAAACTTGTCTAATATTAGATAAATGTAATTGCCTTGAAACAAACTGAGATGGATGTTCATGTTCTCTGACTTAAAAGTTCTAAGCCGAAAACATTTAAGCATGATTTACATACTAAAACAACCAGCAAAATTGCAAACATAAACCTACTTGCATGATAAACGATTTACATGTATATACAGTTCGTTCACCAAATGATGATAGCGTTCATGAATTTCAACCGTTTAACCGAATGCATATAATTACACATTCTCACGCTTTAATTGTTATAATTACCGTTATGATAAATATAATGGTGTCTTTTTTGCCATGAAATCGTGAATTACCTTTATTTCTACAATAGCATTTGCCAGAAAAAATACAACTCTAAACAATCCCTAATCTCCACCGGTTTACACATTTCAACTATAAACCATATACTCTTCAATTGTGGGCTTTATCATCACAGGTAGACAACTACTCGCTTTTTACTCTTTCGTGCATAACATCTGTTATTGTCATGAAGTTAACATCCTCGGGATTGAACATTAAGTTTTGTTTAACCTCTCTGGTGAGATTTCCCTATCCTATATGGATACTCATAATGGATTTTTATATTCTTGCATTCGTGATACAAATACATGTATCTGAATTTATCAATAACGATTACCATGGCATTTAGATTTTTGTTATAGACATTTAACCGTTATATATTCGTTCTTATCGAATTCCATATTATACCAGTTTTAATTTTTACAGCACTAGACGGCCGTTTCGGAATACAACTCCTCATCAGTAGTGCTTGGACCAAAATTATGAAACCAAGATTTTTGAAGATGTTGAAAACTTACCCAAAGGACCAAAATATATTTTACCAAATTAAGCTAAGGAAATACTTTGCATGAGGGAGTATACCTTAGTTTTTGAGAAACTCAAATTTTAACTTTCAGGAAATTTAGACAATTATAGTATATTTCTGACAATAATACAAAATTATTGCCTACTGAGTTGGTGATATCCTCGGGGCACCAGCCACCAGCAGAGATATCGGCTCAGGGGTTTAAATTCCATATTATACCAGTTTTAATTTTTACAGCACTAGACGGCCGTTTCGGAATACAATTCCTCATCAACTTTTTAATACAATTCTTATTTTCATTCAAACGATGGGGTTAAATAACCACATTTTGTGCAATTGTGCACATGCGTAATCTTAAATAAAACACAAAATGAGGATGGTTCAGTCATATCCGGAACAAAAATCTGTATGCCACATTACATTATGTATGCGCCTAAAACCTTTAATACCAAAATGCAAATTGGCTATTTATTATAATTATTATTTCTTTGAAACAATATATGTTAAGCTTGGTATAAGTGTCTTCAGTATTTTGTTTTAGATATTTAACACACATGCGTAATCTTAAATAAAACACAAATACAGCATGTTTATTATTTCGAAACACCATGCAAAAAAGAGACATACCCAATTTATATGCCCAACATTTAAATCTAAAACGAAAGCTTCGATTTGTTTTATGATGGCGATGATTTAAAATAATCGTAAAACTTAATCCATAATTTTAAGTTATCGCCAACCGCTTCTGCTGGAACAATTTCGATAAAAATTTCATAGACGATAATTTAAATTTCCTCAAAATGTCTTCTGACAAGTGACATTATGCTGAATTTAACTTTTCCATGAATAGTCCCAATCGGAAGCTTATCACTAGCTACTTAAATAAAGTGAATATGTAAACACAAACAACATGATAATTCAATAAATAATTTAATTAAAATTGTATTTTAATAAATAAATATCTTTTTTATAAATGAAGATTTACATCTTGAACCCTGAGTTCCCGTGCTGTTGCTGTTTCCAAAGCAAAAACAAAATTTTAATGTGACCTCATAAAATAAAAAGCAAATATTTGTTCCAACTGGACAACAAGATTTGTACTAGAGAATAAATATTTCAATTAAATTATTATGATTCAGCTAGCACTTTACTTTCATTTTGTAAAGAAAAATTACGAACAATTATAGAATAACTGTATTTAAACGTTAAACATGTTATATAACCAGTAACAGTTAAGATGAAGTTTTAGTTTAAATAAATACAGTTTAATTGTTGTTGCATGAATTGATATGACATGCCTACGCTTCTTCTATACTATAAGTTACACAGGGTTTTGGGCATGTGTACCCTGTCAAAGATCAATGTGCCCCAAGACGAAGTCGAATTAGTCACCTTTCAACTTTAATTTCGTATTCTGTGTGAATAATGCACCCGTAATAAGAGCCCTAACGTTGTGGGTTCATGTGGGTTTATGTTCTATTCACCTGGCTAGCATAAGTTCTATGTATTCCGGCAAGTGGACCAAACGCTATGTAAAACATTATCAAGTTTCAAACTCGTACGATGAACTTTTAAAACTTTCAACTAGCCTTAATTTCATCGTCTAGCTCAATTGATAGCCAAACAGCCACACCATCACTTCATAAAAACAAAGACCTAATAACCGAAAATTATCCATAAACTTTCATATCATAAGAAACAAAGTTGATGAACTGTAGTTATTAGTTGAAACATGTATTAAAGAAACTTAGTTGGGCGAAACTGAGTTTTCATCTGAATTCTTTCCAAGTAAAACGGAATGACAGACCACAAGACAACCATTATGGTGTATTGATTGCAGCTAAATCGACCGTGTGAACTAATCACCATTAAAGTGGACCTGCCAAAAATCGCAGCATTAGTCATCTCATCACTTTACCGGCCACCCAAGATGCACGGTGATGCTTACATAATTTAACATCTGAACTTACTTCTATCAGATCAAGGCACAAATACACAACATTTATCCTAGGCGGAGATATTGATTGGACAGCAAGTAACATGAAAAGTAACAACGATCTACGATCATTTAATGAAAGATTGATTAATTTATCCGAGGAATTATCTATCGAGCAAGTGATAGACTTCAACACCCAGAGGTGAGACACATAAATGGATAGCAAATTTCTTAACAAATAGAACCTGAAAGTTGAACTGGAGGAAACATAGCCAATTTCATCTCCGGCGTACATCAAGGAATTTTCTTGGACCACTGCTTCCTATAATTTATCAACCGAAGTAACAGAATCTGATGTCCGACTGTTTGCCGACGACTCACTACCATACAAGAAAATTAAATCCACCTCTGAGACTAAATAAATAAACGAATAAATAAATAAATAAATAAATAAATAAATAAATAAATAAATAAATAAATAAATAAATAAATTGGAGTAATAGATTTGAAATGAATAAATAAAAACATGAAATAATGAAATACTTAGTTAAATATTATATATTAGAATCTTATCACATCTAGCATCAACTATCACTTAAATTTAAAAATGTCGGAAAGAAAGAAAAAAAATAAATAATAATAACAATAATACAGTGCTTACGGCAGTACCGGATCATTAGTGCAATATTCACTGCTCTCTTAGAAAAACATCGCTGCCGATTGTTATTTTTTGGTACTATCAATTGACATTTCTCCACTCTTTCAATTTATAATTAGATGATAAAAATCGTCCTACTATTAGTATGGGCAATCTACGTTTTGTATCCCATGTAGTTACGCCAGTAACGAATCAATTGTGAGTAGCGGATCGCGCCACCTAGTGTCAAGAAAACGATAGGCGATTAACTCAAAACATGATTACTTTAAAGTTTCCATCATTCAATTGCAAAAAATACTAATCATTAAAGAGTTTTAATAGTAATATCAACAAATGTCATGATTGAAATAAATAACAAAAAACAATCATCGCAATGTCCTGATAAATTAAGTCAATCAACATTGTCTTGAATACTGTATAAGTTATAAATATTATGACATACTCTTGTCCATGAAGATTTTATTTTGACAAGAACATTGCATATCATTGCATACAATGATACTTATTGGTATTGTACACTGTACATCATAGGTCTTTAATTGTTACAAAAATATAGAACGGAATAAAACTTTAATTGTCTTAAAAAAAAAAAAAAAAAAAAAAAAAAAATTACATGTATATTCTAATCTCATACAGATTATCATTCAAGCATTACAATTGTGGCTTCTTTAAAATGCCCATTGATTTGGTCTTATATGATAAATAAGATAGTGGCATGACAATGCCCCCATCTTTCTCATGGGTACTGGCCATGGAGGGAAGCTAGGCACTGGTTCTCCAATAGCCTCTGCATAACTGAACCCACCAGAATTTATTATTTTTCTGAAAGCACCAGACATGGGTACATGCCATATTTTTCTTAGCCTTTTGAGAGGTCCCCTGTAGACAGCAGCTGATCCGTTATTGCCGTAATTGCACCCTGCATAAACTGGTTTATTTTTTATTGTCATGAACTGTAAAGCTCAATAAAGGTTTGTGTCGTGAAAGAAGACATGTTAACGAGTGTAAAGAGCTATTGTAATCATTTCAAATTACCTTTGAAAGCATTGAGTACGTTAGTCAAATCGAAAGTTAGGTTTTGGAAATCACATCTATGTCGCCGAGACGCTTGTGACATTCGCATTAAAAAGCCGAGAATTTAAAAAAATAGGACGTTTATCAACACAAATGAAACGTAGAATTAAGTAAAAATACCAGCTTTACAGAAATATATCCGAGTTTTATTGATATGGAAATGATATGGAAAAAATTAACTTTATTCTAAAAAATGATCCGCTACTGACTGAGATCCGCTACTGCCGTAAGCACTGTAATAATAATAATAATAATAATAATAATAATAATAACAAAACAAACAAGAGGCCAATTGGCCTTAACGCTCATCTGAGGCTGAGTAAATATCTCATGCAGAGGTTCAATGGTCAATGACATCAAATAAAGAGAATGTCCAAATTTTCAGCAGTAAGGGCCAATTGTATGCAAGGATTTTTGCAAATTAATTATAACTTGTCCTAAGAATGCTACATATAACATATCTAAAGTCTAGCTACAAAATATTATTTATACACAGCTTAAACATCTATATATCAAAATGTTGGATAGGCCAATAACTACAATATTCTAATATAGATGCCTATACAAAAAGGTTATAGTTTTTTAGATAATTAACCATTTCAGTATTCGTTTGCACCTGTGACCTTGATCTTTGAACCCGTAACCTTCATCTATATATCAAAATGATCGCTAGGCCAATGCCTACAATATTCTAATATACATGCCTATACAAAAAGTGGATAGAGTTTGAGATAATTAACCATTTCAGTATTCGTTTGCATCTATGACCTTGACATTTGAACTTTTGACCTTCATTCGTATATTAAAATGACCGCTAGGGCAATGCCTACAATGTTCCAGTATATATGCCTATACAAAAAGTTTATAGTTTTTGAGATAACAAACCGTATCAGTATTTGTTTGCATCTATGACCTTGATCTTTGAACCTATGACCTTCATTTATTTATCAAAATGATCATTGTGCATATACCTACAATATTCTAATATACATGCCTATACAAAAAGTTTATAGTTTTTGAGATAATTAACCATTTAAGTATTCGTTTGCACCTGTGACCTTGACCTTTGAACCTATGACCTTCATACATATATCAAAATAATCGCTAGACCAATATCTACAATAATCCAATAATTATGCCTATACAAAAAGTTTATAGTTTTTGAGATAATTAACCATTTCAGTAGTCGTTCGCATCTATGACCTTGACCTTTGAACCTATGACCTTAATTCATACATCACTGAAAATGATCGAAGTGCATGATCGTAATGCAAATGCCTGCAATATTCTAATATACATGCCTATTCAAAAAGTTTATAGTTTTAAACATATATTGACAAATACATTTATTGTAGCAATTTCCCCCTTAAAGACATTTTCGGGTTTTTTCATTGCGCACCGAATCCGAGCATCCAGGGGAGACTACTCTGTTAACGTTATTGTCTGTGTAAGTGGTGCGACATATGAAATGAAGGGATATACTAGCAGTATACGAAGGTCGACTCGTAGCAACTGTAAACATCCGGCTTTCTTTTAATCAGTATTCGGCAATATAAATTGTAAAATTAATTATCAAAATGCCTCTTAGAAGAAGAGGGCTGTTTATTAAAGTATCAGAGAAGAGAAGGCGAGAAGTATTGTTCTGCCCGCATGATTCAAGTAAACAAATCTGGACCAACTGTTACAACGTTGTTCTGCTCGAACGTACTTCTCAACCACTTGCTTCGAAAATTGATTAAATTATGTCTATTACAGTAAACATAAACAAATGGGAACCATACAACGGTGAATTGTCAAAATTTCATCACAACGTTGCAGCAACTAGGTTATATCTATCTTGTATAATCCAAAACGAAAAACGGTACGGCCTATAATCCGAGTATGACTAGCACAGATGCACAAAATGTAAACTAACCATGGTATAGAGTTTTCTCTCTTTGACCATACCACAAATTAATTGAAATTCATCTAAGTTCCAAGAGATATTAGAATGTTGTGATGGTTGAACAAAACTGTTACATTTTGTTCTCTTCATTGGAGTTTTTGAATTCCTATCATGAGATTCGCAGATATTTTACGATAATAAGGAAGCTATTTTAAATATTCAGATTATAAAACATTGATTAATATTGTAAATAATAAGTAAAAATATACTTTGTTTTGTGTATTGTCAAGAATCTGACGCTAATATTTGAATTAACTGATAAGAGAAAATCTTTTGGAAATTTCTTTCAATTATTTCAATGGATATTTGAAAAAAATCATGGGGGTAGGGGTAATTTTTTATTTTTAAATTCAAAAATACCCTGGTGACCTATCAGTTTTTCTTTGTTTTTGTGAAGTACATAGTTTGGTTAAACTTTGGCAGATTTTTATAAGATTTCCAATGGTAGATTTTTTTCTGTACATGAAAATGTATGAAAATTTTGAGAAAAAGGCTGTAAAATGAGCACTTTCTCCAATGTATTTTTAGCAATTATTTTAATAAATGTGCATTGAACTGCCAACTTTGACATTTTTAACATGTTAAAAATGGTTATGTTGTATTTTAGGAGGTTATAACATTTCAATGAATTTCTTGAGTTTATTTGAGGTTGATTTTTCAATTTATACCGATGTTTTGGTAATAATGCAAAATCCTTGAAATAGTGCATATATGAACGAGAGATGAAAAAATTTAATGCGATGACCTACCATTATTTTTGCATATTTGTTTGCATGTTCATATAGAACAAACAGTGAAAAAATTAGCTTGTTTTGAATGGTGGTTCTATTTCATAGCATATGCCTTTAAGTACCATTTCTCCATTTTGGCCCTTACAGTAACGGTTTGTGCAAATCTGAAACTAGGTGCCCAAAGTATGTTTTACATCTAAGCTTTATCTCTTGTAAGTTCAGAGGAGATGATTTTTAAAGATTTTCAAATTCCCCCCTTTTATGGGGCCCCAAGGGGACATAATCCTTTCATGTGTGGAAATCTAAAAGCCCCTCACCTACACATCATTACTGCCAAATATCATCCAATTTGGCTTTGTAGTTTTGGAGGAGTTGATTAAAATGTGAAAAAATTAAACACACGACGGACGACGCACGACGGACGAAGATAGATGGCAATAGCTCACCTGAGCCATAGGTCAAAAATGAGTTTTTTTGTCTCCGAGTTATTTACACACAGAGAATGTTTTACACATACAAATGTACATGTAGTTTACAAAAAAAAAAAAAATACATGCATGGATACATTTAACAATTGAACTGTTTTGAAATGGCGTTCATATCGCGGATTATTCAGTTTGTCGTGCAAAAGTTTGGCATTCATATCTATGAGCGCCATTTAAAAACAGTTCAATTATTATAATTTGATTAAAAATATTTTTTAATAAAAAAATTGGAATTCATTTTTGAAGATTAATTTGCATTCAATAGGGTTCGCCGCTGTACCTCTAACGTTTGTGCAGAACACTTACTTCCAATGGATATGGAATCGCGAAAGATGAAATTTTCCCGTAAAAACGACGTCATTCCGGAAATATGTGACGTTGACGTTTTCCAAATCGTTCCACACAAACGAGATCACCTGGTTCAGGGGCGAATCCGATTCTGGGATCATATTTTGGAGCGTTTCGACCACGAAACTGAACGTGCAAGAGTCACCCGAATGTTTACGGCGTAATACGTATACTACAAGACGTAGAAGAAGTAAACCACCTGGGGACATGGGACAGTCATTTTGTTCACCAGGTTATAGTTCATCGGGAATGTGTATTGCCGATATTTATATTCAAACGCAGTGATGCGGTCATTTGCCATTTATAGTCCTATGAATGCCAAAAGTCTCAATCTGGAAGATATAGGAAATACGTAATGATATATATCATTGGTAAAATCCTGTTTTACGGAAAAAATGATTAAAAACTTCTAAGATAATCAGTATACTGCCGCGATAAATAATCAGGCTTTTGCAACGCGCACATACCGTAAACATAAATGTGTTACAACAAGGAAAAGGTTCGTTGAAAATGAAGAACATGGTTAATTAAAGGATATGTTTTGATATGAACTGAATTGTTAAAAGGACAAAATTCAGATGAGTGATGGTTAAATGTCCCAAAAAATTAAGAAAAGAAGTTACTGCAAAGTAAAAATATAATGAGTACAAGATAATGTAGTCAAATCAATTTCATTTTTGGTAGAATTCCAGACTTGCTGATGGTTACAAGTTTAAGACATAGTGATTTTCACTACATAAACGAAATTCTTCTTGAGTACATACCCTTTCCTGATTTTCCTTATATAATTATGTTATAAGTTATGTCTATTACGTGATATGCACAGTTCTGTCGGAAAACGTGATTAATCAAACATCAAACATCTGTGTTGGTTGTGAGTACTTAATAATAGGTAAAGACTATACAGTAACACATATCCAAAACATTATCAGGTAACATTTGAAGCAGAATAACGACTTTGGGTTATTTTTAATTGCTTTTTTTGCAAATATTTCTTCCATATCATTTGACAGATGTACTTTTGCATTTATTCTCCTGATACGCAAAAAATTAGTATAATCTATTGGTGCAACAGATCTAGAAAAACATTGATCACAACTGTGAAACATTCATAAAAACAATATGGTAGCAAAATCGCATCTAGTTAGTTGGACTTGTTCAAGTTATCAAATACAATTTAGACTATAGATTCTCTATCGGGTAAATTAGATTCTCTATCGGGTAAATTTATAATATCGTCTGTTGAAATATCATCATGACAACTGACACCAACAACAGCGTTGTTATTAAGTCTTCGTGATCCTGCACTAATTGGTCTTACTGATAATATTGGTTTTGTTAAGCTTCTAGCTTTGTTATTGTCCAAAGATGGGTGTCTTTTGAATGAATGTTCCAAGTAGTTCTCACGGTCGTAGTTATCGGAGATTAGAGCAGTTCTTTCATAAATATCATGTCCAGAACCAGTATGATATCTTCTGTCTTCATTTATAAGCCCATTTGGAATTACTTTGAGTTTGGTCAATAATTTATTTGATAATGGCGACTCACTACGTTCAGGCGTTGCGATCATAGCTTTAGGCGAATCGCTACGAATGTGCTTACATTCCTTAGGTTCTGATCGTAAAATTTCAAGGAATTGGGGACAAGACAACATGTTCGAACTGTTTTCATGGACTGGTGAAGGAATGCGTTCTGTATCTGATATGTCCGGTGAGTTTTTATGATACAAATATGCACGACGACTTTCTCTTGCCCATGGAGAATTATATCGGAGTGTTTCACTACACTTTTTAACCTCTCGTGTCGCACCGTTTCATTTTCAGAAGTCAACCAATAAGTAAAGAGATCACCTTTGCCCTGGAAAAGAAATAAATAATACTTCTTAAAACAAAATGACGATCACGGATGAAAACTTTGTTATGTAATAAAACACTTTTCACAGTGCCTCTCACCACATAGGTTTCAACCCCACTTGGGCAGAATTAGGGTGAGAAAATTTGCCAATTGACGCAGTTCGCTTGCCGAAGGTGTTTTCTCCGAGTACTCCAGTTTTCCCCACAATCCAAGAACTGTCCGCCTTAATATAAGTGACAAAATCTTTAATGTAAAGTCACACTAACTAGAACTGTCTTTGAAAGAGGCTAATATCCCCGCTCCCAACTTTTGACCTGGGGACAAATTGTATGTATGGCCAAATTGTAATGTGAAAAATTCTGTGTATGGAAATGTTAATAATATGGCAAAATACATGTGATGAAACCGATAATGGCAGGTGCACATGTTCTTATGATGCTCAATATCTATGCATAGTTTTAAAAAAATGGATCATATATAATTAAGTAACTATATAATCCAGTTAGACTGCAGTTAGACTGCTGATTAAACTTACTCATAGATCAACACTAAAAACTAAACTAGGCCCTGTGTCTTTGTAGAGTTTTGCACAATAAGAATCCTCACTGTGTATGGATATAAATTTTCATCTTTGCTTCTTACTGGCAATGTGTTGATATAGGTGAAATATTCTTGACTGGGATGTAAAACACATTTTAACCAATAAATACATAATACAGGCCATGCTTTCACTGTCAAAGTAAACTTGCAAGTTTGACAAATCCAATTGCTGATCTTACACAAAGTTCATTTTGTCATATTAACACCATTTATCACATATGTCATAGCAGATACTTCTTCCCCAAATGATTTAATGTTTTTCTGTTTTTTGAATCTGACAGTCCCACAAAATACGTATTGGCTTCCACATCCATTGGTTCATTGGTTCAGTTGACTTAGGTTCTGGTTGCAATTTTATATAATCTTAGACTTTCAGGAGCAACAAATGTTTTGAAAAAATATTTCAAATTGACAAAAACTTTACCATAACAATCCTTGTCAAAATAAACCCTTTCCTTAAAGGAACCATTGACAGAATACACCAATAAATCATACTAGTCTCTATGTGTTATCGCCATCTGACCCTGTATCTGACAAAAATACTGGTACCTATGATTTTTCTTGATATTTAAAAAATTGTTATAGTTATACACAAAAATGTAAATTGCAAGAGCAAAATGTAAAACAAGTTTCACACTACTGGCTTTTACTTCTAATAAGCCATACCAGTAGTACTCATACCACAACAGCTACATGACACCAACATATCAGGGCTTGCTGCCAAATATGAGTTATCGGCCTCAAGAAAAATGCAACATTTACTAAAAGCAGGTTTCACTGCGAGACTTCTCATATTCTCTTTTATACATAATTGTAGCAATGGGTTCAGGCTCCCTTTCAAATTATGAGGCTTTTAGATTTGGTTTGGTGTTGAGTAACCCATAACAGTCGACACTTTTAAAAGATGTCATGTCTGCATTTGATTTTCAAGATGTGTATTTACTCTAGTAAAATATTATAAAAGATGGATGCTGTCAATCTGCCATGTCTTAATTTATACCAGTTTGGCCAATAGTAGATATACATGTATTACAATTGAAATATTATGGTCATTTAAAATGGGTTGGTTCTCAGATGTATCGGAGACTGTTGCACATCATTAAGTTTTCAATGAGTGATGTTCAATCTTCAAAACCAAACTTTTCATTTTCACAACTTCAGATTCAGTTGGAATTTCTACTCCTTAAAAAGAAATCATTTTATATTTTCACTTTTAAATAGCGATTTGAAATGCAGTAGGGAAAATAAATTTGGTTTTTAAATTGATAATCACATTTAGGTGACAATGATCCATGCTAATTCTCAAGCAGCCAATTTCACACACACACACACACACACACACACACACACACACACACAATAAATAAATCAGAAGTTGTACAGAGAATTAGGTTAAAGCTGGGGTACAATATGTTTAGTAGTAGGTTAGAGATGATAATAAATATAATAAATAAATAAATAAATAAATAAATAAATAAATAAATAAATAAATAAATAAATAAATAAATAAAATTGTACAAAGAAATAAGTTAGAGCTGGGACACAATATGTTGAGCAGGTTAGTGATGATAATAAATAAATAAATAAATAAATAAATAGGGATAAAAATAAGTTGCATTTTGTCTTTCCTCAAGGTACTAGCATGAAACGGATGTGGTGTGAGTAACCTCAGATTTTTTTGTAAAAATAAATAAAACAAATATTTTGATATTATATTTTGATATTTATAAAATTACTAAAAAGTTAAAAACTTTCATGAACAGGCAGATAGTTAGAAATTTTATCATAATAAATGACAAGTGGTCTGAAGTGGGCCATAATATAGCATTTAAAAGGACTAAATTATCAAATTTAATTAATTTAATTTAGAAACTACACAAACAGGTGATTGTTATATGGAGATGGTACTTTCTAGTTGGCCTGGTTGTGATAAATAGATAAAATAAATAAAAACTACATGTATATATTCTATGTTCATTCTAGAAGGAGGCCATTGATCCTTTATTTTGCCAAATGACCCCATTGTAAAGGCCCTAGTGGGCCATATTTAACATTGTCATATATAAAACTCACAATATACATATATGTATATAAAACTATTACATACTTCATAAATAAAAGCTTTTACATCCAGCCTAAAAGACCTATAAGTCACATCAAACATTATGCGAAAATAGGAATTTTACAGTTCTACGACTAACACAGAGCAGATTTTTTGTAGGCGTGTCACTAGTTCACGCTACATTTGATTTAATTACTTGTGGTCATCTTTAAAATCAATACAAACTGAAGTATCACTTTAAATAAACATAGCCATTGTTTAAAGATTTAGAAATATCTCTTCTAGTATTAAAATACGACTTTACATCCAATCTGACTGTAACTTTAAATCTGATTTTCTATCTGGATGTCTAGGGTCTTCTTTCCTAGCCCCCTCTTTCTGTGTGTGTGTGTGTGTGTGTGTGTGTGTGTGTGTGAGAGAGAGAGAGAGAGAGAGAGAGAGAGAGAGAGAGAGAGAGAGAGAGAGAGAGATATTGTAATCTAAAAGAATGATATAAAATGATTTTAAACAAGAGGGACATCAGGACCTGGGCGCTCACCTGAAAATAAATTGAATTCTACACATTTTCCAATAATATCATAAATAAATGGGTTAACAGAGTTCATTACTTGACCTAGTTTTTGTCTTGAACATTGTTCTGGACAAATTATATGAATATTGGACAAAAAATATGGACTCTAGAGTGTTAGCAAAGTTTTCTATGATTTGACATAGTAACCAACAAGACCCATTTACATACATAATATATGGCTGGCGGGTCCTGTTCATATTTTGCCAGCAAAGCAAAATGAGTTGATAATGTTCAGTAATTCTGAGTCTCTTCCTAGCCCTACATTAGCAGGTTGCACTGCACAGTGGTACAGATCCGAGTCCATATGGGTAAAATTAGAACACATGCGTATCTTATGTATTCGACATCCATGTAGATCAATTATACATGACAAATAAGGCAAAAAAGCATGACTATTGTGTTCAAAATACACGATGAAATTTTCTGTATGCAAAAATTGTAATCGAAGCGGGACGAATGCTAGTCAAATATGTCAGACTGGAAGTAATTAAAAAATCGACAGATTAGACTAGAAATGGGGTGAAAATACAATATTTTGAAGGAAAAACTTACTTAATTTCAACAAAAATATCTCCACAGCGTCTCTCGATTATAAAATTTATACATTGCATACAATAAGGAAGCTGTCTTAGCATTTTTTCTCAAGCTCCGAAACAGCGCCAACCTCCTAGCTCCGTATGTATATTGGTTTTATGTCATAAAATAATGACATCCTTTGTTGTATTTGATTTAAAATGCAGCACGATTGATTATAAGTTGGCCATCTTGAAACTGACGGCCATATTGAATTTTACAACCAATATGTATTCATGGAAAATTAGTATAAATATTTAATTGATAAAATACCAAATTTCAACTGAAAAGGTAAAGTGGTTGGTTTGATATTGAATTTTTATATTTAAATTATATTTTTTGGCGGTCATCTTGGATTGGCAGCCATATTTTCATTAAACGGAAAAAGTCAATGTGGAAACATACCTAGCCTGACTAAGTACATATAGGGCAATAAGATCTAATATGTTTCCTGCTTTTAACAAAAAAGTTTAGGGGGAGTCACATTTTTGGGATCTGCCCCCTGACTATAACTTTAAGTATACTAAGCAGCAGTATTTTGTTTGTCATCATTTAGACAAGTGAAAAATGTCACTGGGATCCTTTGCAAATTTTCTCATGTATTTGTAGCTATACACGGTAGATTTAAAAGAATTTTCGAGTTAATTACGTAGTGATTTGAGACGTAAAACACAATGCAAAGAGTTAAGGTTTCTATGAAGCTGTTGTGTTTAGGGTTCGCCTCTAGCTGATGATGAACCACTGCGGTAGCTCAGTTGGTAGAGTGCTCGCTCCGTAAGTGGGAGGTCGTGGGTTCGAACCCCGGCCGCGTCTGACCCAAGATTTAAAAGTGGGTAGTGACTGTTCTTTCGCCAAGCACTCGGCATTACGAAATGAAAGTCACGGTTCTTTCGGATGGGAACTTAAAATAAACGAGGTCCCGTGTCTTGGTAGGCTTGGCACGATAAAGAACCCTGCTGTAAAATGCCATCAGCGCAACGCACAGGCAAAATTTCTGCACCTTCGCCTACAGCTGGCGACGTCTCGATATAAGTGAAATATTCTTGACTGGGACGTTAAACACCATTACTCACTCACTCACTCTAGCTGATGATGTCTTGATATAAGTGAAATAATCGTGAGTGGGAAAGTAAATCCTCTTCAATCTACTATAAATGAAGCGGGGAATACGTGTCATATTGACAACAGAGTAAAAAAAAACCCTTTCCTCTTCATGTTCTAAATTTAAATCTGCAAGGATTCAAAGGTTAATATTTAAATAGTATTCATTTTAAAATATGTTTCAAAACAACTAAAAAAAACTTGTTACTGGCAAATTCGTGTCTTTTAAATAGTATTGTCTGAATGAATCTAGCATCCGACAAGCAATAATTGAATGAAAAATTGATACATTACCTTCATATTTACGTAACCGCGTTCCTCAAGGGTGTAACCTCCCAACTTGTCAAGTAGTAACTTACATTCTTTACTGCAGTGGATTTTTAATGCTGAAAAATCAAATTATTTGTTGGATATTATAGGACTTTGTACTATTACAACACAGTTCAATTATGTGGAGACACATGCTAAATTGGCTGTGGGATCAAGCTTTTGAGCCAAAGCAAGACTGAGCAGTAAGACCAAGAGCCAAAGACAACAATAAATGATGTTGATAGGTAATTGTAATTGTAGGTTAAAAAGTCATAATAATATCGCTATACATAATGTATTTGAAAAATACCAATCAATTCAATGTATTTGAAAGAATATATTCTGCCCAGAATTTTGATTTACTCTTCGATTAACAACATCATGAACACAGAACGGAAATCGTTTTCTATTCTTGTAATTCCCTCCGATGAAGAAGTGAGATTCCCTTTCGGAACTCCTTGGACGTCTTTCAACAGACTAGATGATGAAATTTGGTAAGTTCCGCGAACAGCGAGAATTTTTAAATCGTTTTTTTTATCTCGTCAGCGCCAATAATGATAAGAAAATGAGAAAGACAAGGTTTTGTAGAAAAGTTGGCCAAGCCTGCCACATTCTTCCTTTTATAACTTATAATTTGAAACTATCAAGCTCAACCTTGGGATCGACAATTTAACTATCTCAAAGCCCTAAAATGTAACAAACGCTGCTGGCGCTGATTAGATGAAAAAACTGTTTCAAAAAAGAACGTGCTTTCGGGGACCTAATTTTTCCAATTTGCTTGTCGACATATAGATTAATATCAGGGATGTAAAGGTCAAGGGAAAAGATGGGAAAAATACTGAAATGGTCAATAATCTGGAAAATGCTTTAAATCTTGACTGATTATTCAGTTTTTTTTATGTTTTCTTGATACATTACAGCAAGCCATTATTTATCACATAAGCATATCAGGCCCATTAAATCACAATGCTTACCTTCACCATTTGATTCCATTCTAGAAGCAGTATTAACAGTATCACCAAACAACGTATACCGAGGCATAGTCAATCCAACCACACCAGCCACACATGGACCTGAAATAGTTGTAACTCAGTTTGTCAACCGTAATTTTATTTCAATCAATTTACAAAACAATAAATCTTCAAATCTTCAAAGTACTATACAATTACAAATAAACTTTATTCCGAAAGTCTTACAACTTATAAGTATAAATAAATAATTACATTAATGAAATACATACAGATAGGCAGTGGTATAATAATAATAATAATAATAATAATAATGATAAGACACAGAACAAAAACAATATGATTCCCCACCTTCGGTGGTGGGGAATCCTAATAATAACTAGAGTTGTAATTGTGACAAGCACAATGACGAAAGTCTTCCACCACCCGAACAATTTTCACCCATTTATGACCACCAGAAGTAGCTAGCACATTCCTAAAACCATTAAAATTTCAAATGTGACAATTTTTTTCACTTGGAAATTTAGGTTTTCAAAAACATCATATAACATAATTTGAAAAACTTAGCCAATATTGCATGACATATAGGACTTTTAAAGCAAATACAATATGTAACCCAATCAAAAGTTTTAATCAAAATTAAAGATATTTTTATTTCTTTATCTTTTACTACAATTATATAAAGACTCTAGAAGACCCTTCTAAGAAATCAGTAAAATCTTTAGTTTATTATCAAGCATTATTACCCATACATAGTGGATTTAAACTTAAGACACATCAGATATGGATTCCAGTTTTAAGGCATACATTGTATTTTTTATTTCAAAAGTTAAATGAAACAAATATCCAAAAGATGTTGGATTTGATTGGTCAATTATTTCAGAAAGAGGGTTATTATTATTAAATTATCTCAGCGCAAATTTCACAATTCACAGTTAATTAATTGGCTTAGGGATTAAGACCATTATAATATTTGAAAGAGTAAAATATGTAAGGAATGGAAATTCAATTATTTAACTTTTAATAGGTGCAATTGTAGTATTCTGTGCAAATCTATGTGTTTGTAGATGAATTATAATCCTATAACAGTATAAGATTGCCTAGAGGAATGGAAATGCAATTATTTAACTTTTCATACAAAACAAGAAATATAAATATATAGTTTAAGGGCGTGGATCTTAACCGTTTAAAAGCTAGTTACCAGTCCTAACCCGTCCCCCCATCCCTGTGAACTGATGCCATGGGTATTATTTTAGTATCAACTTTGCAAACAGAACCAGAAAATATATTGTTTAGGAGTGGGGATCTCAACCATTTAAAGTAGGAAACAGTCCATCCGTCCCCACCCTCACTCTGATATGACCCCATGGGGTTTTCTTTAGTATCATTATATTCATTCTTTCATATGGAACCAGAAAATATATAGTTTATGGGTGGGAATCTCAACCGTTTAAAAGTTAGCACTCTGCCCCGCCCATCCCCACCCTCACTATGAAATGACCCCATTGATTTTTCTTTAGTATCACTCTATTAATCTTTTCATGTAGAACCAGAAAATGTATGGTTTAAGGGTGGGAATATAAACCGTATATCCCCATTCCTCCCTGATACCCCAGGAAATCTTGTAATACAGACTTGTGCATCACGAGACGCTGGTTATGAATATATATGATTTTGTAGTACAAAATAAAGTGTCTATAGCAAAATTGAAGACCGTTAGGTCCCCCCAACATAGTTGGGATGACTTATCACTTTAAACTTTATTATTATTATTATTATTATTATTCCGTATTTTTCCGCCACACTTTTGTAAACAGCATAGCTCAAAAACGGTTTGTTGACATGTGATGCTTATTCCCTATGACACGTAGTTGTGCCTTTTAGGGTCACATCTCATTGGTTGAAATTGAAAGGGAGATAATAACGATGTCACACTCTACTGATTTTCTGTTCTAGAAAAGAAACTGTTTGAACGATTTTGATGAAAATTAATTTAAAGGTACAATTTCAGATGCTCTACATGTTGTACCAGTATGGTTCATGGTCCAGTGATTTTTTTCGATAACATAAAGTTTAATAAGACAATTTTGATGGAACTTGGTTTGTAAGTACAACTTCAGATGCTTTATGTGTTTCAACACAAAGTAGGTCATTGGACCTACCGGTATGTTTCATGGCCCAGTGATTTTCCCTGTAGGTTGCGGTACCTTAGATAGTAAGATATTTACATGTCTTGTTATGAATGCGCATATCATTTTACAAACATCATAATTATATAGCATCTGTGCATAAAAAATAACAATAATTTTCAGAAGTTATTACACCTTTATCTTCAGTTGAATACTATTAACCCTATCAATATTTTTCTAATGTACAAGGTTGCCACCATTGGGTTGACTTACCTAGCGACTGAGCAATGTCTAGTTGTTTTTTACCCTGCCCTCCTGACCTTCCTCTAATGACCCCCTGGAGTTTATTTATGCTATAACAATAGTTTAAGAGTACAGGAACCTACCCTGAAAATTTGAATGGGAATTATTGATGCGTCTAAGAGAAACATGGTGGACAAAAAGTGATCAGGCGAAACAAATAAAAATAATAATGACTAGATCTGAATTGTGACAAGAACAATGACGAAAGTCTTCCACCACCCAAACATTTTTCACCCTTCTATGACCACCACAAGTAGGTAACACATCCCAGTTTAAATGTGATAATTTTATTCACTTGAAAAATTAGGTTTGAAAAAAGTCACATAACATATTTTGATTTTTAGAAAATGATGAACCATAGTAAAAACTGTATGACATGTAGAGCTTTTTAAGTAATTACAAGTGTACCAATAAACAGTATTAATCAACATTAAATATCTTCATTTCTTTATTCTTTACTACAATTATATAAGAACTCTAGAAGATTATTCTAAGAAATTTGACTTTTGTTCTAAATATATCATTTCCAAAATTATTAGTTATCTTGAAAATTCTGTAAAATCTTTAGTTTATTATCAAACATTATTATTCACACGTAGTAGATTCTAACTTAAGATTAATAAGATTAATTCCATTTGAATTTTTTTCATTAAAAAGTTAAAAAAATCAAATATCCAAGGGATATGTTGCATTTGATTGGTCAATTATTCAACAGAGAGAATGTGTCCAATCATTTTATTGACATACCTCAGCTGAATGCGAACTTCACAATTCACAGTTAATTGGCTAATCATACTATTTGAAATAAAGTGAAATAACGCAATAGATGTAATTGTAGGATTCTGTTCAAATCTTTCAATAGACCTATGTGTTTGCAGATAAATTATAATCCTATAGCAGTATAAGCTTGCCTAGAGGAATGGAAATTGAATATGTTTAAAATATGGTGGTTTGACATTGTGAAAAAGAGTTGTTTGGGAGTGATACAAGCATTTACCCTTCCATCCATGAAAATGACCATAGAATTCTTTCATTTGTACCACTCTATTCAATATTTCATACAGAACCATAAATATATAGATTAAGTGTGCGGATCTCAACCATTTAAAATTAATACCAAGCCCCGCCCATCCCACCATTCCTCTGGAATGATGCCATGGGTATTTTTTTGTATCACTCTCTTGAACTTTTCATACAGAACCAGAAAATATATAGTGTAGGGGTGGAGATCTAAACCGTTAGCACACTGCTTCTCCCGTCCCCATCCCACTCTGGACTGATGCAATGGTTTCAACTTTGCAAACAGAACCAGAAAGTATATATTATTGGTGGAGATCTCAACCGTTTAAAGTTAGCACCCAGCCCCGCCCGTCCCACCCTCAATCGGGATTGATGCCATGGGTAGTGTCATTCTATTCAACTTTGCAGACAGAACCAGAAAATATATAGTTTAGGGGTGGGGATATCAACAGTTTTAAAATTAGCACCTAGCCCACCCGTCCCCACCCTCCATGAAACCCCCGGAGAAATCTTAGGATACAGACTTGTGCATCTCAAAATGCTGATCACGAATATGCATGGTTTTCAATACGAAATAAAGAATCTATGACAAAATTGGTGACCATTGTTTTTTAGATCCTGCCCTCCTGCCCCTCCGCAAATGAACCCCCTGTGATTTAAATTTCACATCACAATAATTCTAGAGTACATGAACCTACCCTGAAAATTTGAATGGCATTGATTGAATTTATTTCCTTTGTTTTATGAAATAATATGACTCAATTTGAATCTCTGTTTAAAGCATTATTAGAAAATAAATTTTTTCATGATTAATGAATATTCTAATTTATTGTCTTGCTGTCGAAAGATATAAGAGTAGTACATGAAACTAATTGAATGAAATCCAGACAATAGGCAAAGTTGTTTGGCATCAATGATGATTTAAATTTATTCAAGCAATTACCCATGAAATGTCATACTGATGTTAATATAAGGTAACTTAATGCAAGTACTATATAAAATTGAATAATAAATCATCCCTCTGGGCAAACTGGCAATTAGTATCGCTAATAAAAAGATATTTTTCTTGATACCTTTTGGACAAGGATCAGTGACTACTTAAGTATCCGTCACAATGAGAATTCCTGCTTATTGTTTTAATCAGATTTCATCGGACCCTTTCCCATTTTAAAAAAATATGATACTAGTAGTACCCATCCCATGAGGAAAATATAATTATGGGGAGATGTCAAAGTTATACCTAGACCTACCTGTCCCCATCCTCCTATTTAAATTAGTCTCATTCCATTTATATAGAATAAAAAATATATAGTTTCAGGGTGGGAATATCAACCGTTTAAAAGTTAGTACCCAACCCCACCCGTCCCGACCATACCTCTAGAATGATGTCATGGATATTCCTGCGCTATCACTCTTTTTAACTTTTCAAACAGAACCAGAAAATATATAGTTTAGGGATGAGGATCTTAATCGTTTAAAATTAGCACACTGCCCCGCCCGTCCCCACCTTACCTCTTGAATGATGTCATGGGTATTTCTGCAGTATCACTCTATTTTACTTATTAAACAGAACCAGAAAATATATAGCTTCAGGGTGGGGATCTTAATCGTTTAAAAATAAGCACTCTGGCCCGCCCGTATCCACCATACCTCTAGAATGATGTCATGAACTTTTAAAATTTAAAAAAAAGCGTTAAATTAAATACTAGTTAAAACATTGTCTCGGAGTAGGGATAGCATCATTTATAAAGTTCAAGCTCACCACAATTGTTACTTAAATTAGTCATATATGTTTTTCACGTATATAAATTAAGAAAAGAAATTGTTGGTAATATGGCTTACTGAATATTCTATCAAAACATGTGTTATTAATAGAATCTTACACCGGTAACAGTGTAAGACAGAGATATTCATCCGAGTTTGAGATATCTCTGTCTTACCCTGTTACTGGTGTAGGATTCTTTTTCTCACACATTTGCAACATAAAACATGATTAATAAACATAAAATTACATAAAATGTTAAGTTTTCATGTCACCATCCGTGCCTGCTGAAAATGACATAATCAATTTTTGTTGACGTTCTCACGTAAAATGATTGTGACGTCATCAATTAAGCGTGTGTAAGTGATTGTGACGTTGAGAAATTGTTGGTTGACTTCGAAACTTTTCTCAGCTTATTAAGTCCTTTCAAAGATAAATCCAGAGCGGGTATAACTACGCGGGAAATTCGGCGTGTAGCCTGTCTCAACCCTAGGGTGAGACAAGGAAATGCCACATGGGTAAAAACGCGGGATTTCCATGTCACAGGTTATTGTATATTTGTAGCTGTATATGTTATTTATTCTGCCGCTATCTTTATTATTGTATGTTATGTTTGTGCTATTAGCTTTATATAGCTAGATGCAAACAAAAGTGATCATTATTATTATCATTATTATTATAATTGTTTTTCTTAACTGTACATACAGTGTCTCATAAGTCTTTTAGGCTGGATATCATGTATATGTATAGATATGTTTTATGATATGTGACACTTAAATAAACTATTTATTATCTTATTATCTTATCTATTATAAAATTATGGTAAGAAACCTTAAGTTTGAAGTTAGAGTAAGCGGAATTTGACGTAAAGATTGGAGATAAGCATGAGATAAGCTAAACAAACACTAACTGCTAAATTACAGGTAAATTTCACTTTAAATGAAGAAAAAAAAATCATATTTAGTTTTATCATTTTATTTTTTAAATGATTTAACAAATGAAAATGTATTTCAGAATTGAAGCGTTACATATAAAGATTCATTCTCTGTAAGATTTTGGAGGTTCATTCCCTCTATTCCTACATTTGATAAATTCCTACAAATTGTAAGAAATTCCATGTAGTAATGGTTTATTTCCTCAACGCCTACTCGATTAAAACAAACAAGTAATTAGCTCACCTGAGCTGAAAGCTCAGATGAGCTATTGCAATGGTTCACCGTCCGTCGTCTGTCGTGTGTCGTGCGTCGTGCGTTAACTTTGTATATTTTAATCACCTCCTCTAAAACTACCAAGCCAAATTTAATGAAACTTAGTGATTATGATGCCTAGGTGAAGGCCTTTCAGATTTGCACAAATGAAGGAGTTATGTCCCCTTGGGGCCCCGTTAAGGGGAAAATTGTGAAAATTTTTAAAAATCATCTCCTCTAAACTTACAAGAGATATAGCTTAGATATTTCATGTGAAACATACTTAGGGCACCTTGTTTCAGATTTGCACAAATCATAACTGTGGGGGCCAAAATGGGGAAATGGCAAGGTACTTAAGGGGGAAATTGCTAAAATTAATGTATTTATCAATATATCTTGAAAACTATAAAATGTATATAAGAATATTGTAAGTATTTGCACAACGATCAGTTTGATATATAGAGGAAAGTCATAGGGTCAAAAGTCAAGGTCATAGAAACGAACGAATAATTAAATGGTTAATTATCTCAAAAACTCTAAACTTTTTGTATAGGCATGTATATTGGAATATTGTAGGCATTTGCACAATAATAATTTTGATATATGAATGAAGGTCATAGGTTCAAAGGTCAAGGTCATAGACATGAACTAATGCTGAAATGGTTAATTATCTCAAAAACAATAAACTTTTGTATAAGCATATATATGGAAATATTGTACGTATTGGCCTAACGATCATTTTGATATATGAATGAAGGTCATAGGTTCAAAGGTCAAGGTTATAGACGCGAACGAATACTTAAATTGTTAATTATCTCAAAAACTATAAACTTTTTGCACAGGCATGTATATTAAAATATTGTAGGCATTTGCACAACAATCATTTTGATATATGAATGTAGGTCATACGTTCAAAGGTCAAGGTCATAGAAATGAACGAACACTTAAATGGTTAATTATCTCAAAAACTATAAACTTTTTGTAAAGGCATATATATTGATATATTGGCCTAACGATCATTTTGATATATGAATGAAGGTCATAAGTTCAAAGGTCAAGGTCATAGACGCGAACGAATACTTAAATTGTTAATAATCTCAAAAACTATAAACTTTTTGTATAGGCATGTGTATTAGAATATTGTAGGTATTTGGACAACGATCATTTTGATATATAAATGAAGGTAATAGATTCAAAGGTCAAGGTCATAGATGCAAACGAACACTGAAATGGTTAATTATCTCAAAAACTATAAACTTTTTGTATAGGCATATATATTGGAATATTGTAGGCATTTGCACAACGATCATTTTGATATATGAATGAAGGTCATAGGTTCAAAGGTCAAGGTCATAGATGCAAACGAACTCTGAAATGGTTAATTATTTCATAAACTATAAACTTTTTGTATAGGCATGAATATTAGAATATTGTAGGTATTGGCGTAACGATAATTTTGATATATGAATGAAGGTCATAGGTTCAAAGGTCAAGGTCATAGACACGAACAAATATTTAAATGGTTAATTATCTCAAAAACTGTAAACATTTTGTATAGGCATGTATATTACATGTATTATAATATTGAAGGTATTGGCGTAATGAAGATGTTTAGCTGTTTATAAACAATATATTGTAGCTAGACTTAAGATATGTTATATGTAGCATTCTTATATAATATTGTTTTAATTAATTTGCAAAAATACTTGCATAAAATTGTCCCTTACTGTTGAAAATTTTGAAATTCTCTGTTATTAATGTCATTGACCATTGAACCTCTGCATGAGATATGTACTCAGCCTCAGGTGAGCCTTAAGGCCCGTGGGCCTCTTGTTAATTTAGTGATTAAGAGGCCTTCTTGACGGACTTATATTTCAACTTGGTAACCTATAAACATTTTAATTTAAATGGAAATAAAAAAATAGAATATTTTAATTTTTTATAATAAAATGGAATTCGAATTCATGCTAAACAATAATTTTATTCAGTATCTTGTTATAAATTAATTTTTTAACAATTACATGTAACGTCATACTATACACAAATTATCATATTGCACAATAAAGTAACTGTATATTACAAAGTGAAAAATATACATTTAAATTTATTTATTTATTTATCACGAGAGAAAATGTTGAATACCGAATTTAAAGTATTTAAATTTTTAAGTTTTTTGAAAGCCTTTTCTTTGAATAAATACAAAGAATATGAAATACATTGGATACAAAATAAAACATGCCGGGACATATAGTGTAACCCTATGCTTTCAATCCGTTAAAGTGTTCCACACTTTTTGCTCTATTTATAATTTTCTGTTCTTAAAAATGATACTTAAGTTGGTATCTGCCTTACTTATGAAGTTCAAGTGTCAATTTAATTCAAAAACTTACAAGAAAATTACAGTCATTTCGGCTCACTTCCTATATAACAATGTAGGTCAGTATTGAAATATAATATTTCAGCATCAAGAAACTATAAGACTAATCAAAGTAACTATCCAGACAAAGCAGAATAATATATCCAAAAATTAAAAATCATTGAATGCTAAAATATATATTATGAAATGGTAATTGAAGGAATTTTTAGGTTGCGAAACAGTTTGCATTCAAATACACAAATCACAAAATTTGCTTCTAACAACTAAATTCTATTTTCATTTCTATTAAATTCATTGAATGCTAAAATTTCATGAAATGGCTAATTGGAGAAAAATTGTGGAGTGCAAAACAGTTTGCATTCATATACACAACTCGCAAAATTTAAATAAGGTGCTTCTTACAACTAAATATGGTATTTAAATTCTATTTTTCTATTTTAGCATTTTTTTTGACTTTTTTGATTTATAACTTAATAAAACTGATTGACATGTTTTCCGAAAAAGTGATAATTTTAGCGCAAAATAACAATTTACGAATTTTTCGTAAATTAAATTTATTGATCACTTTTTGATACAAATTTTCTTAAATTTTCTTAATTTATAGCATTACATGTATTTATGTAATTTTTGTATTACTTTAAATCAGCTGAAGATAATTTACAGGTAAATTTACAGGTAAATTATAGGAAAATTTACTGGTAAAAGAACTCTTGAAAGGCCCTTTAATCCCCATCTCTATTAAGGTGTTAAAACACCAAATATATGTGTCGAGATAAATACTAAATCATATACATGTATATTCAAAAAAAGATTCATATTTTGCATTTCATTATAATTTCAAAGGAAAAAATCTGTTACCATGTTAAGAGGGATGTCTATAGGGGTATGCCTAAATAATAATAATAATAATAATATATTAAGTAGTAAAACAGAAACTATAATTATTAATTATAATTAAAATCAATTGAAAAATATTTAAGTTTCAAATAATAAAAATCTGATAAATATTCAAGTTGAAAATATTAAAATGCTCTTTTTGTACTTGATCCGAAATGGACATTTATTAAGTTGAAGACAAAATTCTTAACAACTATAAATATAAACCAACCCGTATTGTATTGCGCATGTAGGAATAGAGGGAATATTGTTTTTTCAAATTTAGGAATTGAGGGAAGACACTATTTTTGAAATCTCAGAATTTGATGATACTGTATATAATTGTTAAGTACGTTAAAAACCAAATGAAAAGCCTCATGCAAAACTTCAAATGGTCTTTTTCGTGGTTACCAGGAACAGGAAAGTATTCCAGTCAAATGTTGGTGCATAACAAGAATGCTGCTATAATATGTCCTGTATGACAGTAACCTTCCATATTTAGTTCGGTTTTTTCCGGAGCTTTGACGTTCATCCTTAAATGTTCTCATCTTAAAACTGTATGATTTTACAAGTTTTTCTTTATTTTGGGTAACTTTTATTATTTTAAATCTAAAGTTGAGTCAAGTGAACTATACAAAATATCAAACAAGAGGCCCATGGGCCTTAACGCTCACTCGAAGGCGTGTAAATATATCATACAAAGGTTCAATGGTCAATTACATTAATTAAAACAATGTCTAAATTTTCAGTAGTTGGGGCAAATATACAAAAGTTTTCTAATTAATTAAAACTTGTTCTACGAATGCTACATCTAAATTCTAATGCAGAATTTAAAAACAGCTAAAATAGTAGAAACAAGTACAAAGGTAAAAAATAAGCCATTTTGGTATTTGTTTGCTCCTATGACCTTGACCTTTGAACCTATCACCTTTATTAATATATCAAAATGGTCGTTAGGCCAATACCTACAATATTATAATATACATTTCTATACAAAAAAATTATAGTTTTCAAGATAATCAAACATTTCAGTATACATTTGCACCTGTTACCTTGACCTTTTAAACCATGACCTCTATTAACATATTAGAATGATCATTAGGTCAATATGTACAATATCTTTATATACATGGCTATACAAAATGTTTATAGTTTTTTAAGATAATTAATCATTTCAGTATCCATTTGCATCTGTGACCTTGAGCTTTGAACTTATGACCTTCCTTAACATATCAAAATGATCGTTAGGGCAATACCTACAATATTCTAATATAGATGCCTATACAAAAAGTTAATAGTTTTTGAGATAATTATTTGTTTGCATCTGTGACTTGGACCTTTGTAACATAACCTTTATTAATATATTAGAATAATCGTTAGACATATACCTACAATATTCTTATATACATGCCTATAATGTTTTAAATACTTTTCAAGATAATTAACCATTTAAGTATTCATTTGCATCTGTGACCCTGATCTTTGAACTCATGGCCTTCCTTAACATATCAAAATGATCGTTAGGGCAATACCTTCAATATTCTTATATACATGCATATACAAAAAGTTAATACTTTTGCAAATAATAAACTATTTCGGTGCATCTGTGACCGTGACCTTTGAACCAATGACCTTGATCTATGCATCAACATTATTGTTGTGTCAATACCTACAATCAATTAAAATTTCCATGCCATCATCAACTGAAATGTAAAATAGCATTTTTATCAAAGGATAAAAATTGGGTCATGACCTCGACCTTTGACCTTGAATTCAATACGAAGAAAATAGCAAGACATAATCAACAGTGAAAACTTCATACAATTATCTTCAGCCGTATTTGTGGTCTAACAATAATGTCTCATATTAAAAATTACGAATTTTTACGCAAAAATGCGTAACCCATTTTTTCCAACTTTCATAAAAACACAATTTTAATGTTCCCAGGTACATGTATCTTAAATCCGAATATCTAATCGAAATTAGCCTGCACCTTTTGGCTTCAGAGAAGAATATGTTTTTGTCTTTCGGCTTTTTTTAATAACGTCATTCATCTTGTTGGGTGTCGCCGAACCCGAACACAATTTTGAAAGCCTGTTACCCAGGCGTAATCATCACCAAGTTTCATCAAATTTGGTCCTGCAGTTTTGGAGAAGAACATTAAAATGTAAAATTTACACACGACGCACGACACATGGCGGTAGACGGGCGACGGACACGGTGATAGATTGCTATAGCTCAACTGAACATTTGGCTAAAAATTAGAATGGTTGATTTTGATTAAATTAAATAAATACATCATTAGTAAAATTGTGCTGTGAATGCAGTAGCATAATTGCATAGGCAAAGATCATTTTCAAAATAATTATTTTTCATTACGTCTCTGTGTCCAGGATTGCCCTGGATATATTTGACGTCCCATAGTTCCATGTTCCTTTCAAGCAATTTTGATTACACACGTGGCAGGTGTAGCTAGCTAGGCAGAAGGTGCTTACCAATCCGGAGCACCCGGCCTCACTTCCCTGGTGGAAGTTCACGTGTCTAACCTAACTTGTCAGTTCCAAAGTTTTTACTTTGCTTCTGGATTGTGATTCGGACATGGATTAGTATGTTTATTTTTGATTAAATTAATTAAATAATATAATTGATTATTGATGAAGTAAATCTATTTAATTCAAATGACTAAAACTAAGTTTATTACATATTAATTCAAATTTTTATCTATATATTTTACATAATGAGTTTTAATTAAGTAAGTAAGATTTAAAATATAAATCAAATTAGTATTCAAAATTAATAAAGCACATCCTATTTTATAATTATTTTTTGTAATTTAATATAAAAGATATGATCACGTTAATAACTTTAAAGTAATTTGCAATTTCTTGACAGGAAAACAAGATTGGTTGAAATAACATCTATTGTTTAGGTGGAATATGGATTTTCAAAAAGTAGGAGTAGGATGAATGAACCTCTGAATATGGGAACTGTCTTGTTTACTCAGGTCAGGTGTACATTCAGTTGTGTATCTAAACATTTGAAAAATCAAAAGCACCCTTGAGGCTTTGTAACAACATAGACTGCACATCAAACTGTATCTCCAATTAATTAAGAAAGGTTAAAAAAAACAATAAAATGAAAACACAACAGATCGGTCAAAAAGATATTTAAACCCACACAAACCTATCTTGTAAACGTCAATTTTTAATCGAACAAAGTTTAAAGATGTCACTGTGTATTCGAGCCGTCGTTGGACATTTGATCGACAGGATAGGACCAAAGAGCGAAAATAAACGCATGTTTGAGCGAGAAGTTCTTGACATTAGAGCGATAGAATTTTAACCCATTCAAGCGAAATTTATGTACATGTTTATGGTAGACATTTGAACGACATTTTTAGAAGTCAGTTGTCCCCTGTCCACATAGGATATGTCACAGGAAGTATAGTTTTTTGAGCAGGATAAAGTTTTTGAAAAGCACGTAAATTCACATATCTGTTCTAGCCCCATATTTAAATCCCAGGGTACATGTAAATCTGAGTGATCGACTCCACCATTTGCATATTTCCGATCAAATTTTCTCTCTACCCTTCATACTGGAGCAGTGAGTATATTTAAACTGTCGCTCAAATGTCCATCGTAAAATACAGGTAATATGTAAAATCTGTTGCTCAAATGTGCATCGCGACATATGAATAATGCCACAATGCATATGGTACCATAACAGCTCAACACGAGAAAATACTATTTGAAAACTTTATTTCAAATTACATTTATAAAAATAAAATGTCAAGTTCACGTAGAACTGTCAATTTTATTAATAAATAGACAATACCTGTCCACAGAGTGACAGTAGACACAACGTACGGCAATGATGCATTCCGGGCAAAGTAATTTCCATAAATTCGTCAATAGTCATTAGGGGCACATAACTCACGGTTAAACCTTTATCAACTGAAACCTGTCAAAATAAATTTTTTCTCGGTCCAGAGGATTATCAGTTTTCAGAGTCTATACTGTATAAAACTAAAAAAACTGTGAGCCACAAGCTCACAAAAAATACCCCCCCGCTCCCCCAACATAAAAAAAACAACATCGGATCAATTTTTTAAATAGGAGGTACACATTTACATTATATCACAAAGATTGTGTGAAAGTTGCATGAAAATCCATTGAAGGGCTTAGGAGGAGTTGCGGATAAGAGATAGGTACCCTAAGGTGTAACGGAAGGACGGACGGACACACGGACGGACACCCCTATCACTATATACCCCACACTTTTTAAGCGGGGGGTATAAAAATTAAAGAAAAGATTCACCAAATTTACACTATGTATTCATTACTTGTGGGTGAATATGTTCATATCTCTCATATGCAAAGGCAGTAAAGGTATAGAATTAAATTTTATTTAAGATTTAGTATTTTACAAATTTGTTAAATTGTTTAACCATTTAAAGACAGACATTGCAAAACCCCCTAATGCTAAACTTAGTGTATGGGGAATATAAAGGGATATTCAGATATTGTGATCTTTAAAAAAATGTTGCAGTGTTATATAATTTGCAAATTTACTTTTAATCTCGCTATATCATTGTGTAACAAATCTGTCTAAGTTTGGCTCAACAATTATCAGTATCATTTATAAATTGTAGTATTATAATGCCGACTGACATAACATAACAGTTGAGTTAAATGTTTTAATTGTTGAATATTTATGCAAAATATTCCCTAGTAACATATCACTAAATATATACTAGTATATTTTATATCAATTAGAGAGAGAAATACAGAAAATTGTCGTCATTTTAGTAACCTTATGACTGTAACTACCCTGTTCGATAAAATTATGGAATATCAAAGAGGTATATAAAACAAATGTGTAAAGACTATACCGGAATGAATGCCAATGCGCAGTAGAAGAGTATCGTGTGGTCGATGCTTTATCTTAAAGGACTTTATTGCACGAAGTAATTCCAATGCCATTGAAGCTGTCTCCCCTGCGTGGAAATCACCATTTCGTATTGGCAGGCCACTTACAACCATGTATGCGTCGCCGATGGTCTCCACTTTATAGACATCATAATTTTGTATAATGGAGTCGAATGCTGTATACAAATCATTTAGTAAGTCCACAACCTATAATATATATAAATCATATATGGATATGTGTAAGCAAGATAGAAAAAGAAACATGTAGAAGGTGTAAGACCCTTTTCTTAAAATACAAATTTTGATGGAGATCTAAATTAAAATGGCACAAATCAGTGTCGGGCATGGGATGACATCGGAACGTTCAGAAAATTGTTTGAAATGTACCTAGACGCTTACTGAAAAATGTATACACATATAAACCAAACGAAGCACAAGTTCTTGGATTATGAAGAAAATCGGAGTTGCAAAAGAAAATCACTGATATGTAACAAGCGCACCTAATGAATTAAATTCAAGCTTATTTGTAGATGTTTTAAGGTTTCATAATTGAAAGTCAGTGTTGAATGAAGTTCACAGTCAAATCACTTTGAAAATAAAAACGGCTTTGCCCAGGGAAAATATGCTCATTTTATTGAATTAAATATATTTCAGTTTTACAGTAATGTTAATGATATATTGTCCTCTTTTACTGCCTAAAGGAAGGGACACAGAAAAACAAACCTTACAGTTTTCATCAAATTTGGTTATCTGTCTATCCCTTATTACTTGTCACCAAAACAAATAAACAACTATTTGAACTTGCAAAATCTTTGTGTACAATTGGAAAGTACATCTGATTTTAATAATACAAACTTGAACGTGGCCTAATTAATTCTGAAGGATACTTCAAGAAAATATCAAAACTGAATTTCATTGTGATTTACCTTTAGATAGTTTAGCTTTAACAATTTAAAACTTATCATTTCTATCAAATTAAATACAAAAACAAGGAAAATGTGACAAAAGGTTAATTGGAGGTCAACCTTCGCTTTCAAATTTTGAACCCATTTAAAAGAACATGTATCTGTCTAAATCTGCACTGATAAGCTTGAAAGTCTTTGTGACCCTTAATAGTATTTAAACCATACAGTTGTATATTTCATCTATAGGTAGTATCGGCTCTAAATTAGAAAAAAAGTTTATAAATAGTGATGAAAATATATATTTGTTATTCGTTGTCTTGTATTATTTGACTTTGTTGTTAAGTACCTCTTTTGCGACTGCATATTCTTTCTGATATATTAACTATATGCAACTATTGATAAAGTGTTGCAATTAGACAAAGGTAAAAACATAGATCATGACCTTATCTTGAAAACCTGATATCATAACGTTTCTATACAGTAAAGATATAGCAATAATGTATAGCTTATTTTTTTTTTTTTGTCCCATCAGGACAAAGCATAGAGATTGACCGTTTACGAGAAAAGACCGTTTACGCAAAACTGTGCGAAGTCGCAATGACGACTGTCTGTGTATACTTTCAGCGACTTACGCTAATGCTAGTCAAATGTTTTTAATTAAAAGTTTTTCTGAGTTTCCTTTTGAAAATTATAATGAGTCATAAGAAATTTTAGAGATGATTTACTGAGACGTCCGTATGTTATTTCAAAATTTAGATGAGATCCGGCAACACATTGCTAACTTGACTCATTCTAATTGGAGAAGGTTTGCTGCGAGTAGCTTTTGTTTTAAACAAAATTGATTGACTGTAAAGTCAAATGCTGTAGTAATTTTGCATAGACTGCACAAAGTAGATGTAGATTTTGATTAAGCATGTAGCATATCCTAAATGAATAATTCCACAATAACTCCTTAATACATTGCAAAAAAATAAAATTGAAAAAGAAAAGACAGATTTAAAAAATAATCAAAAAAGTAGTAGACATTTGTCAACTTTAAATACGTCAATTATAAAATAAAGTTTATAAGATCAAAAAAGTTTAAAAAAATATAAATTTTGTTTCGAAATAAAATGGTGTTTCAATTAAAATTCGGGACGAATTTTTCAAAGCAGGGGAATATACTGTTATGCTGGAAAATGGGATGTTTTTAATTAATTGATAATAAAAAAATAATTCAAAACAAAATGCTAATTAATTGATAAATAAGTTAAAACAAGAATAAATGAAGACAGAAAGATAGAAAGAAAAGAAGATGAATAAATAAATTGGTGAAAAGTATAATTTGTTAATATAAGTTAATCCATAGGTAATTGTAAATAAAATAGTTTTTGTAAATAAAGTTCTCAAATACTTGGAACAAAGAAATGCCATATGTTACAAATTAAGAAATCAGCCTTAACGCAATCGTCTTGTCGGTATCTTTTGTGTTGTTTCCGCCTTAATTCGGAAATACGGAATTAACGCATTCCAGTAGGGATTTGTACTGCGAAAAATATAGCAAATGATTTTACAGAAATAAAGTATCCGTTTTCACTCAAATGCCCGTATTCACACCTGTGTTTAAGACAGGTTTACCTCTGAGAACAGCTTAAATCTTTTAAACCTGTTTCACACTTGTTTCTTAAGTGTGAGCTCATCTCAAATATCAAGGTAAATCTAAACCTGGTAGCAGGTAGGTTTATATACTGAATTACCATAAGAATTACAATGGAAGATTACATTGATGCGATTGAGAGGCTTGATATGATTGATCTGATAAACAGAAGAAGGTTTTTCGTGATAGAACAGACCTGTTTGTTTTATATGATGATGATTACTTTTTCAATAGATACCGTTTCCCCAAGCACAACGTTTTGGATATTATGCAAATTTTAGGAAATGCACTTGTACTAAAACAACAAAAAAGGGTGTCAGATACTCCTCTTCAACAACTTTTGATAAAGTTACGATTTTATACAACAGGGACATTTCAATTAGTTGATGGTGTTTTATTTGGGGTGTCACAACCAACCATTTCTAGGGTTGAAAAGAGAGTTTCCGGAGTTATTGCTTCACACTATAATGAAGTTATTCGTTTTCATCAGGGCAACGTCCTTCTTCATGTACAAAGGGGTTTCATGGATATCGGAGGTATACCAGATATTGTAGGTGCAATTGCTGTACACATATACCTATTCAGTCTCCCGGAGGTATGAATGCAGAGTTATATCGAAACCGGAAGGGTTTCTATTCTCTAAATGTGCAAGCAATTTGTGACCATCAATGCAATTTCACAAACATTGATGCAAGATGACCAGGGAGCACCCATGACAGTGGGACATTTGATAACAACAACATTTGTGCTGTGAAAGTACAAGTGACTTTACATATAATTGTAGCATGCTAAAATTTGGTCCTTTCCTACCAGCCATTACACCACCTGAATCTAGGATCAGGTAAATCCTGTTTTATTTTCAGTGTGAAACATGGTTAAAACATGTGTGATTTCTACTCAACTGTGATTTAAAACCCCATTTTCCTAAGCCAGGTTTACACTGTAATCTTTTCTTACCTGAGACACAGGTGTGAATACGGGCAAAAAAGTTTCAGATAAAATGTTTAATCAAGTTCTTAGTTATTAGCTAAACTCACGCGTCATGTTTTGCATTGGTCAAGTGGTAGAGGGCGTGACCTTTTGCCTGGTCATGTGAACAAAGGCGTGAGTAAAATTAATTAATCTTAAAATTCAATTGGTCAAATTAAAATGTTGTCGTAGTGGATTCAGTCACTTGACCAAAAGTGAGCATTGGCAAGATTTTCAGATATTGGTCACTTTGTGAACTGAACTCCAGAAATAAAGAACAAATATTTTATTAGATTGTTAATTTCATTTTAGGTGAGTTAAAATATATAAATAAAGCAACTTTGATTAAATAATGTTAAAGTTTAAAAAACTTTAATATAAGTTTATGTTTAAAATAAGTCATTTAAATAAGTAATTCGAGCGAAAATTCCTGATTGGTCAACTTAAAGAAGTTATTTCATATTTCATGCTTTGTTTTATATGGTAATTTGTAATGTTTTATTTTAAGACTTTGTGAACTGAACTCCAGAAATAAAAACAAATATTTTATTGATTGTTAATTTCATTTTAGAACCACTAGAGACCCGAGAAACGGGCCAGCACAAAGTCGCCCCTTCGGGGTGGACCTCGAAACATGGAGGCCGAAACGTCGAAGCAACAAAGATGCCGGCCGGGTGAAACAGATTTGAAGATAAAATTGGGACATGAGATGAACCCGAAGTCCCCACAAAACGACAAAAAAATATAACATTTTTTCACAATATTTTGTAGCCTGACAGAAGATGTTTACTTAAAGGATATATATTTCAATAACAGGTCCCCAATCCAAAAATTTAAGATAATTTGAGAATGCTCACTCAACAATAAAAAGTAGGTTAAAAGTTTGAGTGTCAAATAAAGGCCAATGTAGTAGGTATACATTCTAAGTAAATGGATAAATATAAAGCCAATCAGAACTACTCTTCATTTAAGTGATATAAAACCACCTTTAATGTCTTCAAAGATGAGTGTTACTTACCCAATGATTGCCTTATCACAAGTAAATCACTTATTTTAACAGTATTTGGACTAGGAACATATTGATTTCAATAAGAATTTGGTAAATATTTACAAACGTCAACCAGACGGTTTTTAAACCCGTATTTGATATTTGTGCTGTAAAAATACATATCTTGAAAAAGGACTCTACGTAGAAACATTTGATAACCGTAATTACATTGGCGGATAATAACAATTTACTTATGTTTTGCACATTCAAACTATCAAACAGAGACTGTTGTTAGATATTATTTTACGATTTAATAAGAACTCATTTTAAAACATTTTTTTTTTACAAAACTAACTAAATTTTATTGTGCAATTTTTCGAAATATATCAGAAAAAGAAAAATAATTATTTGGTAACCGATTATCTTTAAATGAAAATCAAATGAATATTAGTATTTGATTTTTTTGTCATACCTCCATCGGCGTACTTTCAGCTGACAATTTTGTAAAGCCACAAATGTCACTAAAGTAAATAGTAACCGATTGAAAAATTTCAGGTTCCACTGCATAACCTTTCTTTAGGCGTTCTGCAATACTTCTGCAAATTAAGAAATTGTTCAATTTCAAGGAAATGTAAAGGATTAAAAATTCAGCGTTTTAAAACACAATGTATCATGTGTATTTATTTTAAATGTTATATAACATATAATTAGAAATTACACATGTTGTTATAGAATAATTTAGCATATCAGATTCCAATATATAAATGGGGCTAATATGAAAACAAGAGGCACATGGGCCTTAACGCTCGCCTGAGGTTGAGTACATATCTCATGCAGAGGTTCAATGGTCAATGACATTAATTAAAAAGAAGTCCCAATTTTCAGCAGTAAGAGCCAATTATATGCAAGGATTTTTGCAAATTTAGTATAGCTTGTCCTAAGAATGCTACATATAACATATCTAAAGTCTAGCTACAATATATAATTTTTAAACAGCTAAAGAATCTATATATCAAATTGAACATCAGGCCAATACCTACAATATTCTAACATACATGTCTATACAAATAGTTTTCGAGATAATTAACTATTTCGGTATTTGTTTGCACCTGTAACCTTGATCCTTGAACCCATGATCTTCATCTATATATAAAAATGATCGCTAGGCCAATGCCTACAATATTCCAATATATATGCCTATACAAAAATTTTATAGTTTTTGAGATAATGAACCATTTCAGTATTTGTTTGCATCTGAAACCTTGACCTTTGAACTCATGACCTTCATTCAAAATGACCGTTAGGCCAATACCTGCAATATTCCAATATACATGCCTATACAAAAAATTTATAGTTTTTGAGATAATGAACCATTTCAGTATTTGTTTGCATCTATGACCTTGACCTTTGAACCTATGACCTTCATTCAAAATGACCGTTAGGCCAATACCTGCAATATTCCAATATACATGCCTATACAAAAAGTTTATAGTTTTTGAGATAATGAACCATTTCAGTATTTGTTTGCATCTATGACCTTGATCTTTGAACTCATGACCTTCATTCAAAATGACCGTTAGGCCAATACCTGCAATATTCCAATACATGCCTATACAAAAAGTTTATAGTTTTTGAGATAATGAACCATTTCAGTATTTGTTTGCATCTATGACCTTGACCTTTGAACCTATGACCTTCATTCATATATCAAAATGATCATTGTGCAAATGCCTACAATATTCTAATTCACATGGCTATACAAAAAGCATATATTTTTTGAGATAGTTACCCATTTCAGTATTAGTTTGCATCTGAGACTTGACCTTCATGTATCAAAATGACCATTAGACCAATACCTGCAATTTTCCATAATACATGCCTATACAAAAAGTTTAAAGTTTTTCAGATAATGAACCATTTCAGTACTCGTTCGCATCTATGACCTTGACCTTTGAACCCATACCCTTCTTCATGTATCAAAATGCCTGTAAGGCCAATACCTACAATATTCTAATATATATGCCTATGCAAAAAGTATATAGTTTTTGAGATAAATAACCATTTCAGTACTCGTTCCCATCTATGACCTTGACCTTTGAACCCATGACCTTTATTTATATATCAAAATTACCATTGTGCTACAATATTCTAATATGCATATCTATACAATATATTAATAGTTTTGCAGATAATTAACTATTTTGGTATATTTGTGTGCATCTGTGACCTTGACCTTTGAACCCATGACCTTGATCTTGATCAAAATGGTTGTCATGTCAATACCTACAATTAACTGAAAATCCCATGCCATAAACACCTTAACTGTTTAAAAATAGCATTTTTTATCAAAGGTCAAAAACTGGGACATGACCTTGACCTTTGACCTTGACATCTTTTGGAAGAAAATAGCAAGACAAGATCAACAGTGCACAAATTTGGCTCAGTAGTATTGCAGAAGAAGAATTTTGAAAAATTGTTAACGGACGACAGACGACGACGAACGCCAAGTGATGACAATAGCTCACCCGGTCATGGTGAGCTAAAAAGATTAATAACTAAGATACCAGTCAACTTAGCCAAAGCGGGCTCATGAAAATATTCAGAAGACATTTCATTAAAACATGCTGACCTCATTTCATTTAGAAAAAAACCAATAGGAGATTAGTTTAAATTAAACTCATTCACTGGTTACAAAATATGTTAAACATGAGGTGCTTACCAATCCGGAGCACCCAGGCTCACTCACTTCCCTGGTGGAAGTTCACGTGTTTAACCTAATTTGTCAGTTTCAAAGTTTTTACTTTGCTTCTGGATTGTGATCAGTATATTTGTTTTTAATTTATTTCACGTGGAAAGGTTGCTTATGTATGAAAATACTGAATAATATTAATACACGTAGTAGCACAAGCTGTCTCAAGTTTCACAGTTTGAATAACTTCTTACACTTCTGTGTAAATGTTTGTAATCAGATGTTCACATCTCTCCGCCAAAATTACTATTATTCAATGTTTGAAATGCTAACATATTGTATACATTTTCATATTTGTTCAAAATGGTTTGTGAACTTCAGACTCATGTTAACACGTTGGCCAAATAACTGGGCTGATTTTGAAAAATCTGATTAGTTGTATATTAATGTTATATATCATTTGAAGCGGTCAGTAATTAAATCTCAACTCTTACAACAGGAAATTAAAACAATATTTTTCTGATGAATCATGTAAAGCAAAACGATTTATTGATTATGCAATAAATCATTCATATTTCTGTGCATTTATAGACTTAATATATTCTTATTATGTCATTTAAATACAGAACATTAAAATTGACAGAAAGCAATGTAACCTAGGCAGCATGCGATGTAACAAAGCTTCAGTCTTCTTCTTTTCTTCTGATAGCTCAACAGTTCTTTCTTCAACGAGTTCTTCTAAGTGGTGTTGGTATGATTCCATCATTGCCATCATGTTGTCAAATATATTTCTTTTTCTGTAATACAAATTTGAATAAATGGCGTTAGAAATAATAAAAACACCTTTCTACTTTTAAAGATATAACATAACACATTTACAAGTTTGTTTCTTTTTACTGGTTGATTCGTTACTGTAGTGTAGTGTATTACATATTATACCATGTTTGTATGAGATATCGCAAACATGTTTATCGTAATAGAATAAACCATACTAACAACTTGCACTTGGAAGTAATTGTTCCGACATAAGACGGCATACAATCAGCTAACAAACATGCACCAGAAAAAAACATAACTAAACAGTTGATATGTAACAAAGATGCATGAAAACACAGACATATACATATTGATTCTTTTTTACTGTTGCCTTGCTGATTCTGTATGACCCGCCTCTAATTTATCAACAGAAAAACTTGTATGTTTAATAAATATGTAAAAAGAAAACAAAACATAAGTGACACTATCACATCCTACAGTTATAATAGATTTTTTGCATCTTAATTATAGATCAATTGTCATTCAACATCTTACCCTTGTTAACTATTTATTGAAAAAGAATTTATTTGAGCTATCTACAACGTTGATTTCCCCAAGAAAATTGTGTATAAAGATCATGTCAATACCAACTTACAATCCGTTTCTCATGGGTTGCAGACTTTTGTAAACTGTATTAAAATCAGGTCTGTTATCTGGGTCTTCACTCCAACACTCTTTCATACAATCTATTATATATTGTTCACAATCAAGTTCTTTCGTATCTGGACGGAATATCGGCATATGGCCATCTCTAACATACTGTATCACGTCTATAAATCAACACGGATAATTATTTAAAATGTAAATGGAAGGATCTAACCTGGTCATCTTAGAATGGTGAATTTGGTACGTTTTAATTGTTGTTGGATTTGATCTTTGTACTTATTACCGGTAAATATACAATTTCAACAAAATACTGTCAAATAATGTTGTTTGACAAAAGCGTTAAAACATTGATAGTTTTGCTTAATATCAAGCAAATGAGATATAATATTGGTATTTAATCAAGCCTTTTCTGATAACGTGAATTTCAAATTTTTCTAAGCAACGATCTTCAATGATTTTATCATGATGAGAATTTTAATCAATTAAACAGAAATATTCTTATGAGACATATTCAATGATGTAGCATGGACAGAAGATGTGTCGCATACCAAATTAGAGTCAACAAGACCAAGGGTAATCAAGGTGAAAGTCCACGTCTATAAAAACTTTGAAAGTTGCATTTTTTATCCGTTTCTGCTCCTAAACCTTCTTATAAAACGGGGTATAAAAGTGATATGAACAAGATCTATACATTATGGAAAGATGATGTGTCGCGTGCCGAATTGGATTAATCAAAGTACAGGTCTCATGACTATAAAACTTGCACCTTTTTATTAATTTTTGTTCCTAAGATTTTGTAATACAATGATATTACGAAGGCGTGTTCAGCATCGTTTCTATATATCAAACATAGAAAGATGGAAGAATAGTTGTTTCATGTAAATAAGTGTGGCGCTTTTTTCATTGCCCCCTGCCTGAACGGATGAATGACGTAACGATGTATTATTAAACACTTGAGGATTTCGCATTCTATAATTTGACCAGGTATGTCAACAACAAGCGTCTCTTTTTGTAAACTTCTTTTTTCCTAGAAAAGCCAAGGATATTGAACAAACCTCTACATTAATAATCTTTATTTTTCATCTTTATACAATAAACAGACAAATAGAACAATAAAAGAATTACCAAGCACCACACTAAGAATTCATGGGCGATATATGTAGATTCATTGTATAAAATGTAATACATGTACCTGGCTTGCTTTGTTAGTAAGTAGTGTGTTTTGATAAAGAAAATTATCATTTTTAAAAACACATATTTGTTACAAAGAGCAAAATTTAACATTAGTATTTTAAAAAGATAAAAATTAAAAAAAAGAAAGAAAAAGATATCCGAATGGGATTTGAACCCATGTCGTACAGGTTACAGTGCACTGAGCTAACCATAGCAGTTAATGTCAGAGTGTTAAAATAAAACATCAGTTATATTCGCAGTGGTCAATTTTAATTTTTCCTATTTTTCGAAAATTGACAATTTTCTCCTAAAAGGACCAGTTTTTTAAAACCTCGTTAAATTGCGTTTTGAAAATATTTTCAGAAACAAGAACGTAAAAGTTGGTCTTCGAAGGAGAATACTTAAAAATAATTATCAAAGACGGGAAAACTTCCTCATTTTTCATATTTTAGCATAATAGAGCACAAATATGGGCTTACTAAGAAAAATGCCTGTAAAATATACCTTTGTATGAGCTAAAATCTGAAAATTCACATAAAATACTGCTGCTTTTTATTTAAGTACAATTATACCTAAACTTTTATTTTTTCAAAAACCAAAAACGGTCCATTTAGGATAAAATACAATCAAACCCGCCATACCTCTTTCAATTATATAACTACATGTAATGTAATGTCTTAAAACTGGTATAATATGTTCTTAAATAATTCATAGAATTTTATCAGTGGGCTCATATTTGTATGTCAATATACTTAGTGTGTTGTTAAAATGTCTATTCACATCGTTAAAGCATGCATAAAATACTGAAGAAATACCTGTCGGTTCAATATTACAGAATCCAAAAGGTCCAGCCCTTCCTATGATTTCGTGAAGAATGATTCCAAATGAATATACATCGCCTTTTTGTGTTCCCTTTTTATGAGAACCCCGCAGCAACTCTGGTGCTTTCCAAAACAAATCTGTTAATATTAAATATCAAAGGTTTTGTTTAAATCATTTAAATAAATGTTTTAAAAGTAAAGAAAGCTAGTCTGATTATTTTTGTCAAGTAGTTTCAGTATAGTTGATTCAAAGCTCTGATTCCATAACGCAGAAAGATGAAACTGTTTGACTGCTAATATTCTAAAACCCATTAAAAATAAATCATTATTAAAACGATGTATGCATTATAAAATATTTTATTACCCATAAAATATAATCTTTTTTATTTCTTTTCTGTATTATGCTCCTCTACTGATCATATATACCACTTCGGTAGCTCATTTGGTAAAGTGCTTGATCCATTTGGGTTCGAACCCAGAGCGGGACCCTCGGTTCAAATTCATGACACACCTTTGAACCATGACGATTATTCGTGTAAATTTTTGACAGTCATCTAAAGCAGCTATGAGATATGGCCCGGACACAATTTTACACGGACAGACAGTCAGACAGACAGACAGACATGGTGATTCCTATCTAACCCCTCAAACTAGTTTGCGGGGGTTATAATGATAGACTTGGGTCCATCAGAAGATACCTTAAAAACAGGTGTCCCTTGTCATGACAGGCGATGCATGTTAAGGAACCCATCCTGAGCGCACTGTAAAAGGAAAAAAATCTGTCCTTCACCTATAGCTGGTTATGTCTCAGTATAAGTACATTATTCTCGACAGGGACGTAAAACACGATTCAACCATCCATCAATTAATTAATGCATATGCAATAAACAGTGCACAACCGTTATGGTAATGCTTGTGCTCAAACTCCGTGAAAGGCAATAGAAAATTGGTTAAAGAAAATTTTGGTTTTATGTTAATTGATACCAATCGACACATTATAAAAATGTTTTACTCTGGAAATACTTATTGTGGTAGAAAGCTTTCATAAATATTCGATATGAAAAATAGGTTTGACAATGTGGTTTTAATAAATTAAAGTGCACTCAAATGGAGAATGTGTGAACGTTTCATTGTGCGTTAAAACCTTGTGTTAAAACATTATTTAATCACATAGCCTACCGTGAACGTTTCTATATAACCCTTTCGGATATGCATCTATTAATTTGAAAAAAAAAATAAATGTATATGTTTGATTAATCGAAAATATATTGAAAGAGATTCATAATGAGTAAAATATATACATAAAATTAATTAAAGGAAGAAAGGATTTTGATGTTTCAAGTCAATCGGCAACGTGCTATGAATGTATTACAGCGAAATGTTCTTATTGTGTTCCATGATGGATATTTTATACTACAATTACATGTACTCTAAACACTTGATTTGTATTTAGTCATCCAAACAGCAGAAAAGTTTCAGTTTGATATAAAACAGTGTTATGGAATTTCAAAAACTAAAATTTAACCTACAATATTTCGAAATGTATTTCACTGATCAATTATTTAGTCTGAAAAGTTAAAAGATAATCTATAATTAATACAGTATGTATCAATGCCCCTGCCCCTTTCACTTTTGGATCAACAATTAAACATTTTCTTTTCCAGACATAAAACACCAATTATAATCACTGTCATAGAATAGAAATAATTATGTGCTTGTGTGCGCGTTGTGAGCATGTGTGTGTGCGTCGTTAACACCTATTTGCGACTTCCTCACTGAAACTACCAGATAGATTCCAATGAAACTTGGTAAGAAGTATCCATTGGCAGTTGCATATTATATCTGTTTGTGGAGTTGCCATGGTTACTAAAACTAGTCCAGGTGACAAAAAACGACAACAATTGGAGAGAAACATCTGATGTGACATATGGTGTCTCTAGAGTCTTAAGCCTATAGTTGGTTCATTTTGTGAAATTTGGAAAAAAATGGGTTAGCGTTTTTGCATTCAGTTTTGTGAAAAAAAATCGAGAAATAGCTTCAAATTGTTATTACTTGACTATTTGAACAGATAATGATATGAAGTTTTCAGTTTTTACATATTCTTGTAATTGCTTATAATTAAATTTAAAAAGACAAGAAAAAGAAAAAATATGTTTCAACATTTTTAATCGGCTACATTTTTAAGACCGTAAGAATTCATACGCTTGGTTACAACCGCCATAGCAACCGCCGACGACATACACCCAACAACGTCAAACAGCTAAAACGTCCAATTTTTAAACTTACAGACAGTTAATTGTTTTCGAATTGGAATGTACAGTAGTTGAATGTTGAGTTGGACATAAACCCTGATGTTTGAAAATTATTAGGATTTAATAAAACTGAATTTTGGAATGAACAACGGTCTGAGAAGAGGATTCAGGTGAAATTGAGGTGCCGATTTGGAAAGGGATGAATGGCTAGGGACGTGCTGGCAGAACAGAAACAATGGCGTCTGACTCGCAAGCATGCGAAGAAAGTATTGAAAGTGTGTTACTTATTGATTTTTTCTGTCCAAGTTTTCATTAACAGTTTTAAATCCCCATCCGCGAACAATGTCAAAATCTCTGTTTATGTCTTTAAGATGTCTGTAAATAGCAGATCTTATTGACTTGAAAGAATTTTTGTGATATTCAGCTGCCTGTTCCATTGTTAAATCTCCTGATCTCTTTCCTGGATTCTTTGGTGTTGCCTCAAAGTAAAATTTCGATAAATATTCATTCAGCGTTTCAGCTGAAACTGTTTTAAAATCAACTTTCGTTCCATGAACTTCTAAACACCATTCTAAAAATATTTTAAACAAAAAAATCTTGTGAGATTTTTATTTAATATTTAAATTTATTTATTATTTGTTTTTGCTAGAAAGTTCTTATGGTTCTACTATAATATCAAGTCGGTCCAGATACATCCAGATAGCTCAGTGGAGAGCAACTTGGCATTTAGTTGAGTCGGTTCATGTTCAAGTCCTGATCTGAAAAAGGGTTAAGCTTGATTTATTTTTGCCTTTTCAACTTATTATTATTATTATTATTATTATTATTATTATATATATACTTTTAACATAATTTTTATTTATTATATTTATTTATTATTTTTATTATTTTATATAAATTTTTATTTATCAAAATAATTTTGACAAAACTACCTTGAAACATTTTGACGCACCATTTTGTATTGCATTTTGTTGAGTCCGAAGTTCTGCACTTCTTTATTTTTTCCATTTCCTCTTCGAATTTTTTTAAAATCTCTTTGTCGATGACATTGCCAAAGATGGTACCGGTTGCAGGGGGTCTTTCATTGTCAAATCCATTTCTCTATTTGCTTCAGAAACTGAGGTTGCATTAGACCCAGATGTTGTTGGTTCCCACTCTTCAAAATTGAATTTAGCAGATCAACATCACTAAATGGATTTCCGAGATTGAAATTTCCAATTTCTAGTTCTGTCGCCATTGTGAGAACATGGAAAACGGAAAGCAGACGATTACTCTTTCCAAAATATCCAAAATTCTGCCTTTTTATTATTTTTATTATTGTTATTATTATTATATTGATGCATTATTATTTTTGGTGTTTTACTTCTACTTTTCAATAAAATTTACTCAAAATAATTACATAAAGAAATATCGGAAGAATTTTATTGGTGATAGAGTTAGGATTTTTTTCAAGATCTGCGTTTTTTTGTTTTTGTTTGTTGGTTTACATTAATATTGCAGTAGATTCGTTCATTTCCGGTTTACAAAAAAGTAGTTCCGGACCTAATTTTTGTCTATCGGGAACTGGATGCAAAATTCTGACCAATAATATTGCTGGAAATCAACGAAATTTTATTATTAATTAGCAATTGATTTTTTTTGTTAACATATGTTGCGGAAAGACTATATTATCATATACTACATAGAATATTTTTCGAATGGCATAATTAAAAAAAAATCAGCTTTAGTGCACTGCGAGTGATAAAACAAATGAACAGATTTGGAAAAAAATCCAATTTCTTCAAATGTGGATTAAAGGAATAGAAAATACTGAAAAGGGCTATAAAACTTAGTGATTACCAAGCACTTTCAAAGGAAAATATGGAATTTTATCAGTTACAATCCATCTTTTTTTAAAATACTAAATTATTTAGAAATTGGGTAAAATCAGATATTTTGGTGGGTATGTGCCGACATCAACGTTTTAGTTTAGTAGTTTATTATTATAATTTTAACTGCCAAGGAAATGCTAAAGAAAGTGCAGAACATCATTTGAGCGATGCGGAATTGATAACCCAACCAGGGACACAAAAAAAAAAAAAAACCAGTCAGTAGAACTATCAAGAACAAGAAGAAACACGGTAATGCATTGCCGACCAAGTTATTCGGGTTATAATAATAGAAGTAGTGCGACTAATCAGACCACTAAACCCCCATTTTAATATTTTGACTTGTTGGAGGTTTGTGGTCTGACAGCTTCCATTATTAAATTCTTGAAAATTCTGGCGAAAACGGCAGAAACGAAAACACGCGTCGATAACTTCCAATATTTCCTTACCTCGCTCTTGCTGACAACATGGAACACTTCCTAAAACATTATTCTACCGATCCATGCTTAACTTTTAATTAAAATCCATCGATATCGGTAGAAGTACAAGGTTTTCTGATGTCTCTTCAGCTCTCTGTCACTTTCGCATTGTGAAGACATTACTAATTTGCATTGACCAATCAGATCGCGCGTTGCATTTGGATGGTGAAACTCGCAGTTCTATCTTTAGAAAGCACATGGCGATGTTTGTCAGCCACATACAACGTGTTTTTGTCCATCCGTACAGAATGGTTACTATACTATATTCCCCGCAAATGAAGTTTAGGGGGTATTTACGAATCACCCTGTCCGCCGTCACAATGTCGTGTCAGCTTATTATCTTCCATGTCTAAAGATATATGTTGATTAAACTTGGCACCAAAGTCATTGGATGGTCTACTCTAGTTTTGTACAAATTACAGAGAAGATCCAAATTCAGAGCAAGTGTGAGTTATTGTAGGAAACGGTGACATTAACGGGACAGGAAAGGCAAATTAAAGTTGTGTTTTCATTTTTATGTTTTTGTTTGCAATTAGCTACACTATAAATACTTTAAACTGAGGGGTTATATAGGAGCAGTCGTAACGTACCAAGATGCCTATATTTACTTCTCTATTCGCCTATATATCATCTCATGTTTGGGCTTGAGTTCAGTGAAAATTCTAGAAATTGCATCGCAGTATAACATCTATTCGTGATTAAAGTCTGTAAAATTAACTAACCATGATGATTTTTCTTAATTTTGTAATTTATGGTACGTTTGTATAATTTTTGTCAAATACAAACAAGTCTTATGCATTTTATTGAAAAATAAAAATGCCCATTATTCCAAAATATACTATCATTTTGCTTAGGATTCATTTACAGATAATATTTCTTCATGTATTGAAAATATACATACTTCTATAAAACGCATGTTCATCTTCCAGCTTATATGTCCCGGCTCGGATTTCTAATAATCCGAAATCAGCAACTTGTAGAGACCAACGACTGTTCACAACACAATTTGAACTTTTTAAATTCCCATGGAATTTCAATTCACTTTCGTGTAAAAATATCATTCCCTGAAAAAAAGTGAAAAGCAGAGTTTGATATGACTACATTATTCCAATATTGTTTTTATATTTTATTTATCTATTCGTCATTGTTTGTAATGGTTCTTCAGCTTTATTAACCAGCTAAGTATCCAATAGTTATTATGAACCGTTAGCCTGTTTTCAATTTTGAAACTATGTTCAAAGTCCTTGAAGGGAATCAGTTTAAACAATATTTGTTATTCCTCTACCGTATTTTTTATATTTCTCTGGTCTTTTCCCAATGTTATCGTATACTACAGTGAAACATCTCACCTCTCTATACCGGACAGTGACATTGTTCATTTTAAGAATTTTATTTTTTCAAAAAAAAATGATTTGTTTCTTTTATGTAAAAATACCCTATCCTATGTTTATTAATTATTTAGAAGAATAGACTTTTTGTTTATTTATATATATATATAATAAATAACTATTTTTCTTAATATATTTATTTTAACTTGGTTACAACTTTTGAATCATTATTTGTTTTCGTTTATTTATGCTGTTTTTAATTAAAATTCAAAGGCCAGGAGTTTGAAATTTTTATTAAAATAATGCGTTCTAAATCAGCACATGGCAACTTCTATGGAAAACGATACTTTGGGTGTTTTCAGGTTCTTTTCCAATTTATATCGCCCAAGTATGAGACTTGTAAAAGCACCAAAATTTAATACACTATTAAATGTCGTTGGTAAACATACACACAAAATTAAGTATGTTAAATGCAGTTTGGTAAAATAGATTTTGAATTGAACCTATCACAACAAATTTATCAAACAACTAAAAGACTTTACTATTATTACTAGACTGTAGTATCAAAATATTATTGCACTTAACTTAGTGCTAAACTTTAACAGATTTTATTTGGTGCTTTTCAAAAATTTTGTCTTGCACAAAATTCTTCTTCTACCTTCCTCCGATGAGCAGGTGGCAGCAGACTTTTTATAACGGAATAGGTTAAGAAAAATGTCGCTCAAATGTCTAGCATATATTTCGCTCAAATTGATTAAAATTCTGTCGCTCAAATGTCGATTACTTTGTCGCTCGATTTTTTCGCTCTTTTAACTTTTGCTTTCGCTTAATTGTCTATCTAACCAAATAGAGCGTAAGGACCTTATACTTATATAAGTGATTGTTAATGCAAAAGGAAAACAATTTTCTCCTGACCTCTTTAAACTACATCAAATGCCTCGTCTTGAGAGAGTCCGTTATAGAGACGTTTTAATGTATATAATTAATTTTTTACCACTGTCAAATTATATTATATCAACTATTTCCTTTTAACGCTATTTTAAGTATAACAGTTTACCGTACGTAAAAATTAACGTTTTCATATCATTTATCCAAAACAGTGAAGAGACAAAAGTGCTTGTGTTTCATTTGTTGAGGTGTTTTCATTTCTATTTATTTTTCTTTATTCACATCCAATATGTATTTACAACATCAATAATATCTTGTATAATATAAATCAACATATACATATATATTGAATGGTTTTGACAGAGAGAGAGAGAGAGAGAGAGAGAGAGAGAGAGAGAGAAAGAGAAAGTGAGAGGTGTTATAATCTTCAATTGATCAAAAATTCCATTTTTGTTTAGAAGTGAGAAGGGTGTCGTTTTGTTTAAGAATTTTATTCATAATTTTTTTATATTGTCAGGTATAAAAGGAGTTTTAGATTTGTCTAACCAATATTTCTTATTGTCTTTTAACATGTTTTTGGATGATATTATTCCATTGTATTTAAAAAAAAACTACACCACAACCCTAGTTTCTATGGAACTCATATACATCAAGAAAATTTCAACCATCATCAATTAAATTCTTTACGAATAAAGCCCCGTTTTCATACATTTTCCCAAAAATATCGATTTATTGATACCTTTTTATAACCATGATAAAAAGATTCTGAAGATTGGTTAAAATGGTTAAAAATTTGCAACTTGTAACATGTTTTTATAGATAAGTACATCTTTCCAAAATTCGTTTTTGACCTTTTTATACTATCAATTATGTAGTCTTCCCCATGCAAAATACTTTTTGTATGTTTAAGTGCAAGTTTTGTTAAGTTTTACAATATATGACAACAATATTATGCGGCCAATTTCAATTCTATCTAGCAAAAATGCCTCTTTTAAAAACTGAAATAAGTAAACTAAGTCTAACAATGTGCAAAATGTGTTTTAGTGACATGTTTTATCATTTTCTCTCGTGTTGTAAGAAACATTAATTAGGTTATATCTAAATACATTGTGTTATTTCAAATAAAAACAAAACATTGTTTTCAAATCTGTCTGTTGATAAGTAAGTATGATAGTTGAACTTTGATCATCAATGTTCACATTTGGTAGCAATATGGTAACTGGAAATAAACATTTGTAATCTTAAATATTCACTTTATAAGTGTTTAAGAGCTGAAATGAAAACTGGTTGAGTTTAAGTGTGTGTAATACTTTGCATAGAAAACAAGAATAGACCACGAGTAACCTGAACAAACTTTAACAGAGATATTTATATTATCACAATGAAATTAATTACTAAGAATAAAAATTAAATGATGATTATTATAAAACACCACAACTGGTTATTATGAAGACAGAATTTCTCTCAGGGTACCATTATATTTACAGCTAGATGTTAACTAATGTCATCAAAACTCGCAAAATATTGATTTAGGCAAATCTTTTTTGTTTTTGTTCTGCTATTTAACATAAGTTAATTCATATGACAGAATACAATAATAAAAAAACAAACATACTAATCCATATACGTATCCGAATTCACAAATAAAAGTAAAAACTTTGAAACTGACTAATTAGGTTGAACATGTGACCTTCCACCAGGGAAATAAAACTGTGTATTCCAACAGGGTAAGTACCTGCTGTTTAGCTAGCTACATCCACCACTACTGTATTTCCACACATTGAGTGGACAGGGAAAATACAAGACTAGAATCGTGCTTAAAAACAAACTTACAAAAATTTTGAAAATTTAATACAAAATACACAGACCTAATAGGAAAATATATTTTTTATTTATCCAAAAATGAATTTAATTCTGTACATAGAGCAATTTTGGACGTTTTTATCAAAACAACAAATATAACTATGTCAAAATTATCCCCTCTGTACCTTCTTAATCGGAACAACTATAAATGTTATGTCATAATTGAAATATTCATGCTTATCACACCTGGAAAAAACCTGAACAACAATGACCTACCTGACATCAAATACCCTGATGTACATTTGAATGAGGCCCAATTGGTGTATAAACATGATCAAATTTCGAAAATTTTCCCAAAATTTCTCTATGTACAAGATAACTAAATAAATGTGTTTTCATTTAAAATATAATTGGTTTAGGTCAGCGCATTTTGAAAGTTTACTGGAAACATTTTCAAATAAAACAAATCAATAATTAAAACAGTGTGTAGTCCATTTATGGAAATACAGTAGATAATTATTCAAAGTGATCTACCAAAATTATCTATGAATGATATAAATTATACTTAGCATTGACATAGGCAATATCGACCATAAAATTTTAGTACGAGTATGACGTGAGGAAAATGTCATTGTTTTCTGCAAACATCGTGTTGTATGGATACTTACTTGTATAATGTCCTTAATGAGAGAAGCAATAAACATATTATCAAGTTTGAGGTCTTCGTTTTCTAGAATATCCTAAATGTAAAAATATAGAAATATAAAATAAAACATGGTTTTCACCATGTTTGTTATAAACTTGAACTTTAAACACAAATACAATGTACATGCATTACAAACATTTGTCTAGAATATGACAAAAATAAACTTGGCATCTGAATTAGATGAAAAACGCATTCGTCTTAATAATTCCACTCACGACATGTGCATATCATTCATCCTCAGGCACACCTTTGTAAGGTTTAAGGATGTCGTGGGATGATTTGTTAAATGATGTAATTATATCTATTTGGTCAGAAAACCCGGCCTTGTATCGATACGAGACCGGTGATATGGGTTTTCCGACCTGGTCGGTGATATGGTTACGTCATTTTGGCCGTCTATTTACTTCCGTAAAGGCATGTATATTTAAAAAATAATCAACATTTACCCGTGGTGTGCCACCGAGTGATATATTCGTCGCACGTTAACAACGGCCCGTGTATTATTCGACGATATACCACGGGTAAATGTTGATCATTTCAATTCCAATATGACTTAGATAAAAATGATTGAAATAAACATTGCGTACTCTTTCTTCGGAAGTACACTTTTCTATCCATTTGCAAAGATCCATTGAAACAATTCGGCGTTGAGATTACTTCCATTGAAATAACTGATTTTGTGAATAAAAATTACGCCACAAATTGTTTGTGGAACATAGCATGACGTCATAACATAAGCAAGGGAGTACGTTATTAAAACGGAACAGCGATAGTTATCGTTTGTAATACCAATGCTGGCTTTCTTCATGTTTCATTTGAAAGAAACACAGGTCATGTTAGAATAGAATATTGCAGATATTGAAACAACAATTATTTTGATGGATAGAAAAATGTCATGGGTTCAAAAATGAAGGTCACAGATTCAAAACAATACCGAATAAGGCATGTAAATTAGAATATTTTAGGTATAAGATTATTTTGATATACAGATTAAGGCCATGGGTTCAAAAGCCAAGGTCGCAGATGCAAAAATACTGAAATGGTGATTATCTGGAAAACTATAAACGTTTTGTATAGGTCTGTATATATTAGGTATTGATACAACGATTCTTTTGATATATAAAGCCAAGGTCATCGGTTCAAATGTCAAGGTTACAGAGGCAAAAGAATACTGAAATGGTATTGTATCTGGAAAACTATAAACTTTTTGTATGGGTATGTATATGAGAATATTGTAGGTATTGACACAACGGTCACTTTGATATAGTGATAAAGGTCATGGGTAATAAGGTCAAGGACACCGATGCCAAATAACACTGAAATGGTGAATTATTTTGAGAATCTTTAAAATTTAAGTTCTGTAAATATTTTGACATTCGGTTTTCAGTTTTTTTTAAATAATTCAGCTACCAGCTAGTGATTATTTATTAGATGGGCGTATCAGGCCCATTGGGCCTCTTGTTTTTGTTTGTACCCCTATTTGTATATCTGTCAAATCCATGTGAACTAAGTACATCCAATATTCTCCAATGGTGTCTATAATACTTGCAAATTAACATAAGTTAAATAATAAAAGTATGAGAAAAATGATACACTGCTTATAGTTAACAGGTCTGTGCAAACTGACCTTCAGTAATGGTTTAGGTTAATGATTAGCAACCACAAAGGTCTATGGAGATAATTGGATGGCGATTTCTTCTGATAACCGTATACATTTTGGTTAATAATACGCATATACTAATAATAACCAAGGTAAAGTGAAAAACAATATTTCTGGTACAGAACAAAAGACAATTAATGATCTTAAATCTAACAAAGACATAATAATTAAATAAGCAGATAAAGCGCATGTACTGTTATCATAAATACTAATTACTGCCAATTGAAAATGGAAGAAATGCTGAATGACAACCAAACATACAAGGGAATTGAGTCTATTGATGACCGTAAGATTATAAACAAAATTCATTAACTGCTCAAAGAACAAGGATCCGGTTTAACAGACAAAGAGAGAGACTATCTTACAAACTTTGACTACAAAACAAGTCAGTTTTATGCACTACAAAAAAATCCACAAATCTGGGGATATTATAAATAATATTAAAACTTCAAATACGGAATATATTCATATTACTAAACCCACAGCTTAAAAATTCCGGCCGATTATAGCTGGTCCATCATGCCCGACACATAGATTCAGCATCTACATAGACATCGTCATTAAACCATTACTAACACATCTTATGGGTTTCTAAAGTCATCTACCTAGTACTATAGGACAAAATGAAGTATTTGTAACATATATAGCAACATTTCAAATGAACTAGGAGTAGAAGCTATGAAATACTGGTTAACGAAATTCCCGCATGATATCGATCCAAATTTTCATCTGAATTCATAAAGAGAGCATAAAACTCATTTTGGAAAACAACACCTTTCAATTTGGCAATAAATTCTAGATTTTAGGAACCGCCATGGGTACAAAGTTCGCCCCAACATATGCAACTCTGGTAATGACATTTTTAGAGCAACGAATGTGTGACACCATACACATAAGTATTCCATCCCTTGTGCCAAATTATGTAAAAAATTACTTCAAAAGATATTTAGATGATTGTTTCATTATCTGGAATACAAATAATTGTAATGTTTAATAAGTTTTTGAATTCTCTTGACAATAAATCCAAGTTCACTATGGACATTTAACAACAGAAAATAGCATTTTTGGATATCCTAGTTAAAGAGATAATAATGGTGATATCACCAAAGATATTTACCATAAGGAAACTGACACAAATCAATACTTTGATTATCGACCGTGCCATCCACGACATATAAAAAACAATGTTCCATTTAATCTACCTAGAAGGATTTTTACTAAAGTGTCGGACGAAGAAACTAGAGATATAAGATTAACGAAACCCAAAACATCCCTTTTAATGAGATTTAATGTTATATATTAAATCCGTTTATCTAACTAAGGTGCTCCTTTAATGGACCTCATGTCCTTGTCCTAGTTTAGGTCAGCTCCTATGCCACGCACCCGTATAAAGCACGGTGTAATATATCGCCGTGATTTGGCAGTACTGCGTGTGTTCTTGTCCCGAGTTTAGGTCAACTCTTATGTCATGCCTCTGTATAAAAGCACGGTGTTATATATCGCCGTGATTTGGCAGTACTGCGTGCGTCTATATCCTGAGTTTAGGTCAACTCTTATGTCATGCCTCTGTATAAAAGCACGGTGTTATATATCGCCGTGATTTGGCAGTACTGCGTGCGTCTATATCCTGAGTTTAGGTCAACTCTTATGTCATGCCCCTGTATAAAAGCACGGTGTTATATATCGCCGTGATTTGGAAGTACCGCATGTGTCCTTGTCTTTAGTTTAGGTCAACTCTTATGTCACGCCTCTGTATAAAAGCACGGTGTTATCTTCGTGAGTTGGCAGTTTTATAAACTCTCTTAACGTTATTCCCTGAAGGGAAAATCCTTTTTTAAAAACGATATTATAAAATTTGCTCATATAGTCAATATTTCGGCTTTAAAAAGCCTTTTTCAAGACACTAGATAATTTATTATGACGTCATAGTTTAATCCATGACATCATTTTTAATGACGTCATCTTATTATGTGTAAACATTATTATTTTTTTCTGAAATGGAGATGGAAGTGGATGGGAAGATGTGATACAATATAAGTTAGTTTTATAAAGATTTTCACCCACCCTTCCCTTCCCCTTTTCATTGTATCAGTTACTGCGTTTGTTTATTCTATATTTTTTCAGGTACTTGTACATGTATACCTACTTTTGAAGATTGGTCCTATAACGTCACGGCAAATACAGGAGAAACTGATTACTGATTTAAAATTCATTGTAAGGACTTTGAATGTAAAAACTTTGAATGGCATATTTTTTGCGCTACATCCTATTTTTCAAAATAAATTGAAAAATCATACATTTTATGCTGTACAACTGATACCAGGGTACAATATATTTTATTTTCTAAGGATGCCCATTACAGACTCATTTGGAGTCTCGGCTCCTTCATTTTCGCCGTGGCCAGGTTACGCCAATAATGTAAATAATATATATGATTGTTTTTGTTGTATTTTAAGCCAATAAATTTACTCCTTATTTCTCCCCATTTCATTATACTGCATCGACATACATGTAAGTGAAATATTTTGACTGGGGCTTAGGCATACCATTTTTTATTTGTTTATCATTGGGCACTTATCTTTGATAAACAGGAACTATCCATTACAAGCTATTAATATAGGAATCGAATATACCGTTACAGGAGTTAAGAAAACCAAAACGTAATACGAAAACAAATGAATTTTGTCACAACACAAAACCCTAATAACATTTATGTTTTCAAACATTCAGGGATTCACAGGACTATTACTCTCTTCAGAACCCCAAGGAAATTTACAAATAATGTAACTTTTATCAACAGCAAAAGACATTTGTTAACCACGCGCGATTCACAACTCCTGATCAAAATTTATTAAACGTTAAGGCTTGTGGACAACGAAGATGTAATGTTGCAATGAAATACAAACCGGTTCTACATTTTACTTAAAAAACGCAAACACAACATTCAATATCAGATATATTTTAACTGTACACAAAAAAGTAATTTATGTTTTAAGTTGTAATAAGTGTCATAAATATTACATAGGAGAAACGGAACAGGAGCTGAGATATCGACTAACACTACATCGATGTGGCGTTAACAACCTAACAGTGGACATAGTTTATTAGTCGATCAACATATTTCAAACTGTGCGAAAGATTTAGATAATACATTTTCAATAATGCCTTTTTATAAATGTTTTACAAAAACAGTGGTTTTAAAAGGAGAAAGAAAACAGTTTCATTTAGTTGTTTAAACCTTTACTTAGCAGATAAAGTGGCATTACCCCTTTTGTTCTTAAGCACCTTACATTTAACTTTCTTGTTTTTGTTGTGTTTGTCTTCCTATTTAATGTAGTCGTTCATAGATAATCATACTTATCAAGCGTAATACGAGTATTTACAACAGATCCCTTTTGTCTGTATTCACCTGGAATTACATACTTCCGATACCTTTGAAAGTATTAGGGATTACATAATCCATCAACTAGGAATTAAGGAATACCTAATGTTAAGTATGTATGTCTAAACAATATTTATGTATGTAAAACCATTTTATATTATTTTATACCATTAATTTATATGTTTCAAAAAGAACCATACACAACAGTGAAACATGTTTTATAAAGAACGAATTCAGTTATGTCTTAGAAAACATTTTAATTCAGATTTAAGTTTATATATATATATATATATATATATATATATATATATATATATATATATATATATATATATTGTACTTCTTATTTTCAGTCGTATCACGACTTGTACAATCGATGTTGTTTGATGATAACTTCCGTTTAACTTTCCGTTTATCAGAATAATCTGAATATTTTGTACTCAATCTTTATAATCAACAATTCTATTAGTATTTATTGCTCTGGTTTGACGAATACAATGAAAGCAAAAATACTTTCTGTCGTTACGTTATGATTTGCAGATAACCTAATATACTTTTGTGTATCTGCATATACCATCACTATTGATCGGTGTTTATGTTGAAGTATTTCTTAAATTAGCTCAACTCACTATTAAGGCTTTAACTGATAAGGACGAATCCATGATATGAACACATTTTGATCAATATTTATTCGTTATTATAAATGTCGTCATTAGTCAATGAAATTTAAAAATAAACAAGGTACCAATGATTACTTCCTAATTATTACAAACAAAATCTTAAACTTAAATATTAAATAGTAGCTTTATCATCTGAATAGACATGGGGCGATGGCAGTACCATATCATATGCGATAAATTCTAAATCTCATTTATCAGGCGTAGTGCATAAAACATCCACTCCTTTATGACAGTCTTTTAGAACAGATAGTTAAACAGGTCGGTAGTTTAGTCTGGATACTTATGTTTTCTCTTAAACCTGGACAAAAGGAGGCAATCATTCTAATATCTATCATTAATATATATATATATATATATATATATATATATATATATATATATATATTATATATATTCAATAATTGTGTTTACAACATATTGACCCATGGTAACATATTTTCTATCAGAATAAATCAATAGAGAATTAGCAATACATTTGAGACGCTGTTGTGTATGGTATAGGTTTCGAAAATAATTGTAGTCATATAAAACGAAGACGTTAAGTTATATTACATAAAAGTACATACATAATAAAATTTTGATAGAAATAAAAAAGTGGAGAGAAAAATAAATAAATTAAAATATTAACACTGCCAGTCAAAAGACCGGATTTATAAATACAAGCCACTCTGCCTTAAAGGCAACATCTATATAAGGGCAACCTGTGCATAGTGACCAGTTGAAGTTCTTAATTCATTTTATATGAACCTGTTTATAAGCCACCTACCAATAAAGGCCACTTTTACCTAAACACAATGTGATCGCTTATTCTAGCAGCTATATTTATATTAACAAAATATATTTGCCCTAACAATTCAATCGAGTATCCCGAACATCAACAAGACTAGAATAAGGGGATTAAAAGAAATTAACTATTTATTCAACCATAATAAGAACCTTAAAATTCTGAAACACTAAGGTAAACTTCCTGATGAAAAAACTAATATCGAGTTGAATATTTTTGGTCCCTTGGATGTTTTTTCAACCCTTGCAAAAATTTTGGTTTTACTATTTTGGTCAAAACACTATGATGTGGAATTTTATTTCAAAGCAGCCCTCTGGTGTGTAAAAGTAATATTAGTATTATAAGTTATTAGCACTAATAATGTATTTTCGACTTTTAAAACCATTCATTAACTAAAATACGTACTGAAAATACACAACCAAATGAGTAAATGCAACATTCTCATTCTAATTATATTGTACCTGTAAACTTCCCTTTGAGCAATATTCAGTTGCAATTATGAAAGAAGCGGATGAATACAGGCCCCTATAAAGGCATTGACATTCGGGTGGCGTAAATCTCTCATCTATAATAAAATAATGTATACACGTAACTATATAATCAGTATTAAAGCAGGCGGAAGAATATATGTCAACATTAAGACAATATATAAATATATACAACTGATAAATATACGCTGCAAAATAGTACCTGATAAAATGATAAAATGATCAATGATTAGTACTTTTGGTTGCGTTATTTTTACAAAAATGAAAGACTAATAACCTAGTAAAATCATATCATCTGTTATGACATATTTATATTTGTAATGATATTGTTTCTTAACATGTATACTTCAGAGCAATTATGCTAGAAACAGACCATTCCAAAATGAACATTATGAATATATGTGACGTCATTTATTTGGATGCTTTAGATTTGTCAAGGATTGAACAGTAAGATAAAGATTTAGAAAAATAGTGAAATTTAAATATAATAAATGAATTTTCCTTAAATTGCTTAGTGTTTTATAACAATATTCTGACATATACTTTTCTGTATTTTCCTTTTATTTAAGGTGTGATATAAACATAAAATTTTGGATGTGTCATTATCTTTGAATAACAATAAACTTACTAATTTCATCTCTTTCTGAAACATTCTATTGATATCCAGATGTTTTCTTTTCATACATTTTTAAGCAATGACTTGTCCTTTATAAGATCCAGTTCTTGCGTAGACTTGTGTAAATGACATGCGAGAGTCATAGGTCATCTGACTATTTAAGGAAAACTGCAAGTAAAATGAAAATGACAACATTATAATATATATATTGTAATCAATTGGAAATCACACTTTACGAATTGCATAATCGAATCAGTACAATTTCAGCCAATACATTTTTGAATTCTTAAATTCTTTGTTATCTACTTTTGCACGAAATTGTGGAATGAGGATACATATTACATTTGAATATTATGAAGATCAGCAGTTTACATTATTTTGAAAAATTTTATAATTTCATCTAATGCAAGTAATTAAGTTTTTAATCTAAAACTAACATATTTTTTTCCCAATTGATACGCTATGGAAGAGTTTGTTCCCACTACGGGAACGTTGTACAACTAAGCAGGTTGCTTGGAAAAAATGTTGACTCAAGGATATTGGAAGCCTATGATGATCAAGGCCCTCAAAAAGTTTTATGGCCGTCATCACAGTATTGTTGATAAGTTTGATGTCTACGTGTCCAGGATTGCCCTCGATATATTTGACGTCCCATAGTTCCATGTTCCTTTTACAGAATTTTGATTACACGCGTGGCGGGTGTACCTAGCTAAACAAGAGATGCTAATCCTTCGGGAGCACCCGGCCTTACTTCCATAGTGGAAGTTCACGTGTCTAACCTGACTTGTCAGTTCCAAAGTTTTTACTTTGCTTCTGGATTGTAATTCAGACATGGATTAGTGTGTTCTTGATAATTAAGTATTTTTACTTGGACATTGTTGATTGCGAAACGGTTACAAATGGTTGCCCGTGTCTGTCTGACAATTTTCCAGTTTATACAAAACCATTCAGCAAAAATTAATTTGCACTTCAGATGAAGTCGAGAGATTTATTGTCAAACATTAAACCTGTTAATTTAAAACTACACCAAACATAGGAAAATCAATATTCAAACCACAATCCAAAAGTAAACCACAAAAATCACATTTAGTTAAATACGTGAACTTTCACTAGACAAGGAAAGGCAGGTGCCCAGAAAGGAGGGGGGCACCTCCTGTTTAGCTAGCTACATATGTCACATCTGTAATCAATATTGAGAATGAAAGGAACATTGAACAGCAACTTCAAATATAACAAGGATAATGTTGAATACACAGATACCAAACTTATTAATAATATTGCGATAACGCTCATAAACCTTTTTTAAGTTCCTGATAACCCTAGTCTTGCATTATCCAAGTGTCTACAGGTTATTTGTAAGCAGCTTCAGTAGGATATTGACTGCGAAACAAATTTACCATAAGCAAGACAAGCAGTATATTGATGAAACATATGTACTTTAAGCAAGAGAAGTAAGTATATTGATGCAAAGAATAATAAAGTTAACAATAGAAAAATTTAATTCATTACGTTTGTCGTATAGCTAAAATATAGCCTATCGTCGGTGTCATAAATGAGGTATAGCTGAAGGAAAAGTATACAAATATGATATTTCGGACTCAATGTAGAGGAACATCTATACATTGTTTTGTTAACATGCAAAAGCTAGACCTTAGATATTTCATATCTAGCATCCTTGTTTATAGCATGTAATTTTAGTTTAAATAATCTGTGGGGATTCAATGTAGATTCTTTATAGGTATTGTTTACAAAACATAAAAAAAAACATTTGCTAAAAAATGTAGTAGTTATCTTTTGTTCCATAGACTAAATAACGAACTCTGTTAACTTTGGGATAATAAAGGTGCTGAAATAACATATAACTTGTCGAAAATTAAGTAGACTTGAGCTTGCGGTTACACACCTAAGGTATCATGGTACCATGGTATCAAATATAGGTACTAATCCGATTTGATCAGAAATAATTACTAAAGATGTCTTGTGGTTCGTTCTTGGATCATTGTTTAATTCTTTTTCCACTGTAATAAGCATAACATTACAAAGTGTGGCAGATGTGTACACAAATAAGCCGTATTTGTCATTTATATGTTTATGCTATTTAGAGTAAAGGTGGTCATCTTTGAGATGCTATAAGGCTGTCGAGAAATCACATACCAATCATTGCCACAATGAATCAGTCGACCAAGTTTCAGCGTAATCGGATGTACGGTTTCTTTCAAATGCACAGAAACTCATTTGTCCACACACACACACACACACACACACACACACACACACACACACGGACAGCGATATTACTCTTGAGGGTGGGGGATAATAAATATGGATAATTAGGTATGGATGACACCGGAAGGAATTCCATACTATTATTCTATAATATTCTAGCCAAAATATTATTAATTCAAAATACGAATAAAAAATATGTCGATAAGGTTCCGAGGGGCCAAATGACCTGCCGAATTTAGGACAGTCTAAACCTGACAACTGTTCAATGGGGCGAAAAATAGATACAAATTTATTCTTTTGGCAACTAGCTATCAACAGCTCGCCCCTCGGCAGCCAGGTTTGGTAATAATTTGTTAGCTAGATGTTAAACTTTTGACACTGTAATTGGGTTTTACTTAACCCCGTAAAGTATGGTAAATCATCACAGTGTTTCATCTTACCCTAATAAAAATTACCTCTCACAACTCCTTTGGTCCCAATGATCTACAAAGTGTGCTTTGTTAGGTTTGTTAAATCAAGCATTTAATAAATCGTACACAAGAGTGTTTGTGCAGTTCATAATAGCAGTGAAACAAACAGGTCAAGTGTTATATATGTAGATAGAAAGTGTTCGAAAGAAAAAAAACACCTCTACATTTAAATCCCTTTCTTACTTTACTGCCAAAACTTGCCCGTCTTTCATCTTGTGTTTGATGTTTTCCTGTAGCAGTCCTTACATCCTCTATGTTTATCTTCCAAAGCAAGCCGGCTATTTCTTGTTCATATCTCCAATTTCTATAAAATATATTCCAAGTCAATACAATGAAGTTACTTGTGTATTTATGAGATTATAACCAGACATATTTTTGTATTAAACAGAGAACACTAGTGCTATTGTCAAACGTTTTAGTTTCCAAATACTGGATTTGCAAATCATTTAATTTTTTAATACATTTATTAAATAGATTGTGATTGATTGCACAGCTAATTTTTGTTATGTAAATGAAGTTATATTCAATTAGGCTTTTAAATAACTGGATCAATGTAACATTTTTTTTTTACTTTTTAGTACATTTCAATATACAAGTCACGGGACTGGTTTTATTTAAATTGTAATAAAGTAGAGTCCATATAGAAAATTCTTTACCTATAAATCACCAAAATTACAATTATTGCAACTGTTGCTAATCCACCAAGAACCCCGCCGATAATTTCCAACGTGTATCCTTAATTAAAAATATACATGCATTGAAAATACATTGAATTAATTTTGAAATCGAATGGTATTTCGTAATTTATTATCTAGATTAAAACTAGAAAATACATTACTTTCCATGACCAATGATTACATGAACACACCCAATAAAATATTAACTGGAAACCTTAAATATTACTTGGCCATGCCTGGGTTATCAACCGTATTTTTGTACTGTGATATAGTTTCAACTTAACTGACAAAATCAAAAGTGCCAATACGACTGACCAGGATGATAGATAGTAAGCTTTATAAAACATAAAGTGGCTGATCAGAAACAGATTAAATATAAAAACTTCTATACTCCTTTCGCTCTCAATTTCGATTACACACATGGAGATACTAGTTTAACTCACTTCTTTGGTAGAAGTTCAAATGTTTAAATTAGATTGCCATTTTCAAAGTTTTTACTTTGCTTTGGCATTGTGGTTTGGACATGGTTTTGTATGTTTGTTTTTTATTGATGAATGGTTCTCCAAAAAACAGAAAATGTTTAGCTTTTTGGCCTATATTATTAGTTATTCTTGTAGTTCACAAAATTTTCTTCATTATTTATAATGATTTTACGTATTGTTATTGTTAATTAACTATGGATGATTTTGTACAGTATATCTTACGTTTTGGAGGTATACATCTCTCCCCTCTGTAACCACAAGCAGGCTTGTCCTGTGGTGGATTGCCTCTCACCCAGTCAATTTTACTGCTTGAGAATATGTTCAAGGTCTGATGAAATAAAATTCATAATTCGACGATTATCAATATTATATTTTATTTAAAATTTGAAACAATTCTCCTATAGACTAATACATGATTAATCAAAAACAGACATACTATTGTTCACCTTTTTTGTGTCGTTTTCATAAATAACTCTTATATGTCTCTGTGTCCAGGATTGCCTTGGATATATTTGACGTCTCATAGTTCCATGTTCCTTTCACACAATTTTGATTACACACGTGACGGGTGTAGCTAGCTAAACAGGAGGTGCTTACCCTTCCGGAGCACCCGGCCTCACTTCCCTGGTGGAGGTTCACGTGTCTAACCTAACTTGTCAGTTCCAAAGTTTTTACTTTGCTTCTGGATTGTGATTCGGAAATGGATAAGTATGTTTGTTTTTGATTATACCTTTTAAAGCTTTGAAATCCGTCATTCATATTTTGTTTTGAAAACAAAAAGCGAATCTAATTTTTTTTCACTTTTATTTTATCCGTTATTCTCCTGCATATAGAAAATTTCACATTTTTAAATAAAACTCAGCCGTAGTGTGGTCCCTTGTTGACCCCATATGCATATATTAAAAGGTTCAACTAAGGTCTACAAAATTAAAATATAACATTCGTTATTTGCATCGGTTTAGACAAAATCATAGAGAAGAAATATCCATTCCAATTTACGTGAAATATTTAGTTTTGAAGTGTTTTGATTTGACAAAAAGCAATAGGAACATATTATGACAAAATCTACAAACTAAATTAGTCTATGATACAGGCGTGATTCGGGCATGAATACCAATGTTTTAGAACAAGAGGTCCATAACGGGTGTGTTAGTTCTTAGTCTATTCACGATATTGTTACTTTGCTAATTTTTTTTCTCTATATACAGAAATCAGTGTACTGATTTTAATTTTTCATGTTTTTTTCTTGAAAGTATTTTTGGTTTTAAACACATATATTGTGGCTATTTTATGAGAAAACAAATGATAGTATAGCGATTTTAGTTAAGGACGGACTCTAAGTATTCAAGACGAACAATAATCCATGTCCGATTCATAATCCAGAAAGTGCACATTTTGGAACTGACATGTCAGGTTAAACACGTGAACTTCCAGGGAAGTGAGGCCGGGTGCTCCGGAAGGGTAAGCACCTCCTGTTTAGTTAGCTACACCCGCTACGTGTGTTTATTAAAAATTGGGTGAAAGGAAGGTGGTACTATGGGACGTCAAATATATCCAGGGCAATACTGGACACGAGACATCAAAATTATTACAATACTGTGATGACGGCCATAAAAGTTTTTGACAGACTTGATTAGCCTAGACTTGCAATATCCATGAGTCAACAATTTAT